>CM051619.1:3924422-4371922 GCA_028020825.1 Podargus strigoides
TCCTTTCCCCCCCCTTTTTCCTTTTCCTTTCCCCCCCCCTTTTTCCTTTTCCTTTCCCCCCCCCCTTTTTCCTTTTCCTTTCCCCCCCCCCTTTTTCCTTTTCCTTTCCCCCCCCCTTTTTCCTTTTCCTTTCCCCCCCCCCTTTTTCCTTTTCCTTTCCCCCCCCCCTTTTTCCTTTTCCTTCCCCCCCCCCCTTTTTCCTTTTCCTTTCCCCCCCCCCCTTTTTCCTTTTCCTTTCCCCCCCCCTTTTTCCTTTTCCTTTCCCCCCCCCCGTTTCCTTTTCCTTTCCCCCCCCCCTGTTTCCTTTTCCTTTCCCCCCCCCCTGTTTCCTTTTCCTTTCCCCCCCCCCGTTTCCTTTTCCTTTCCCCCCCCCCTTTTTCCTTTTCCTTTCCCCCCCCCCTTTTTCCTTTTCCTTTCCCCCCCCTTTTTCCTTTTCCTTTCCCCCCCCTTTTTCCTTTTCCTTTCCCCCCCTTTTTCCTTTTCCTTTCCCCCCCCTTTTTCCTTTTCCTTCCCCCCCCCTTTTTCCTTTTCCTTCCCCCCCCCTTTTTCCTTTTCCTTCCCCCCCCCTTTTTCCTTTTCCTTCCCCCCCCTTTTTCCTTTTCCTTCCCCCCCCCTTTTTCCTTTTCCTTCCCCCCCCCCGTTTTCCTTTTCCTTTCCCCCCCCCCGTTTTCCTTTTCCTTCCCCCCCCCCGTTTTCCTTTTCCTTCCCCCCCCCCCTTTTTCCTTTTCCTTCCCCCCCCCCTTTTTCCTTTTCCTTTCCCCCCCCCCTTTTTCCTTTTCCTTTCCCCCCCCCCTTTTTCCTTTTCCTTTCCCCCCCCCCTTTTTCCTTTTCCTTTCCCCCCCCCCTTTTTCCTTTTCCTTTCCCCCCCCCTTTTTCCTTTTCCTTTCCCCCCCCCCTTTTTCCTTTTCCTTTCCCCCCCCCCTTTTTCCTTTTCCTTTCCCCCCCCCCTTTTTCCTTTTCCTTTCCCCCCCCCCCTTTTTCCTTTTCCTTTCCCCCCCCCCCTTTTTCCTTTTCCTTTCCCCCCCCCTTTTTCCTTTTCCTTTCCCCCCCCCCTTTTTCCTTTTCCTTTCCCCCCCCCCTTTTTCCTTTTCCTTTCCCCCCCCTTTTTCCTTTTCCTTTCCCCCCCCCTTTTTCCTTTTCCTTTCCCCCCCCCCTTTTTCCTTTTCCTTTCCCCCCCCTTTTTCCTTTTCCTTTCCCCCCCCCTTTTTCCTTTTCCTTTCCCCCCCCCTTTTTCCTTTTCCTTTCCCCCCCCCCTTTTTCCTTTTCCTTTCCCCCCCCCTTTTTCCTTTTCCTTTCCCCCCCCCCCTTTTTCCTTTTCCTTTCCCCCCCCCCTTTTTCCTTTTCCTTTCCCCCCCCCCTTTTTCCTTTTCCTTTCCCCCCCCCTTTTTCCTTTTCCTTTCCCCCCCCCTTTTTCCTTTTCCTTTCCCCCCCCCCTTTTTCCTTTTCCTTTCCCCCCCCTTTTTCCTTTTCCTTTCCCCCCCCCCTTTTTCCTTTTCCTTTCCCCCCCCCCTTTTTCCTTTTCCTTTCCCCCCCCCCTTTTTCCTTTTCCTTTCCCCCCCCCCTTTTTCCTTTTCCTTTCCCCCCCCCCTTTTTCCTTTTCCTTCCCCCCCCCCTTTTTCCTTGTCCTTTCCCCCCCCCCTTTTTCCTTGTCCTTTCCCCCCCTTTATATTCTCCTACCTTCCCTTCCTTCCCTTCCTTCCCTTCCTTCCCTTCCTTCCCTTCCTTCCCTTCCTTCCCTTCCTTCCCTTCCTTCCCTTCCTTCCCTTCCTTCCCTTCCTTCCCTTCCTTCCCTTCCTTCCCTTCCTTCCCTTCCTTCCCTTCCTTCCCTTCCTTCCCTTCCTTCCCTTCCTTCCCTTCCTTCCCTTCCTTCCCTTCCTTCCCTTCCTTCCCTTCCTTCCCTATCCCCTTTAAACAGTGACTTTTGGGTGGGTTTTTTGTCTTTCTTCCCCCTTTCCCCCCCAATGTAAGCGTTAATCAACTCAACTGGCTTAGTTTTGATGGGTCTTACAGAAATTTAGTGAAGCCAGCAAAGCAGACAGAGCTATGGGCAGTTGTTCAGGTTCTCTCAGGTGACCTGACAGTCACTCACCATGGTAAAATCAGTGCAGTTTGTGTAGTGAATGGAGCAAGATGACTACATGGAAGAACACATGAGCTTTTGGTACCTTCGTCCTGTGGAGGAACTGGGCCTTAAGAGAGCTGAGGTCTGTTGGCCTTTTTTCACCCGCTGGTGGAGCAGGACTGTGAAAGGATGTGTCTGCATCATCTTGTTCTGCTCTGTGGGGGACCTGGATTCTCCCTTTGAGAACTGCTGATTATACAGTGCCTCATACAGTGAGTGTGATTCTTTTTGTCCTTTAGATCCTACCATAAAACCAACCCAAAATCCTAAATTACCTTCTTTCCATTTGATTTTATCTTTACTCCTGGGGCTTTTGTGCTCTGCACTGGGTTTTAACAGCCAAGGGTTGTTCTGGGTAAGGGTGTCTCAGTCTCTGATAACTGGTGAGAATGTGAGGTTCTTGCTCATTTAAAACATGGCTAAATTAATTGACCCATGGTTATTTCCATACCAGTAAAAAACACAGGGTGAAGGCAGTAAAGTTGTTATCTATATTTTTAAATGTTAGAACAGTTCCTGGCACAGACTTTATAAAGGGAATGTGCAGTATTGTTGGCTAACAAGTGAGACCAAGGAATTTGCTAGGCTATAAGGACTCAAATGTTTATATTCTTAGAACAATTCCCAGCACTGTTGTGATCAGGTCTTCTAGAGCTTTTCCAAGCAATTCCTAAGCACACCTGCAGGAGTCATGATGGACCATTCCTAGTTTGGAGCTAGCTGTGGAAGGCCCCATGGGAGGAAAGCTCATTCTGAGCTTGGCTGGAAAGTGGTCTGCTTGGAGGGGCTCATGTTCTATGTAGATTTGTTGGGTGGGAGGAAAAAGAATGGTTTGCAATATATTGATTCTTTATACTCTGTGAGAGGTGAATCAGTGTTTTCTCTGGGATTCTACGTTGCAGTGCATCTTGTTTGCTCTGACACACACCATTGCTCCCACAAATCTGCAATGTGAAGAAATAACACAGATCTGGTTTGTTTTAAGGTTACAGGGAAGTTGCTAAGGCCCCAAGTCATGATTCTGGAGCCTGTCTCTTGTGAAATCCCCATCCAAAGTTCAAGATGAACCCTTGGAGATCATCCCTTCTTGTTGAGCTGATCTTCTTTGCAGGTGGGTGATAGAGAAATGTTATCTCCAACCACACTGGTCACACAACAGCAGCAAACTCCAGTGCCACTGGGTTGGATCCAGACTGAATATGAGTGAGAGACGTCGGAAAGCATCTCTAAAAGGTGTTGAATGTCATGGGATATTGACTCTAGCATACTGGATATTGTCCAGCCTTATCAGTAGCTTTTCACTGCACTCTTTCCATAGCCAGTGGAGATTTCTGGGTGGCTGTCTGGATTTATTGTTAATTGTCCATGGGTTCATCTCGTGCCTGTTGGTTCTCATTCACTTCATGATAGTAATATCACTATTTTCATGTTGATATTAAGGGTTCATTATGCAAATACATCCAATGTTTGGCTTCAGTGATCAATACAGGTGTTCAGTGAGGCTGAATTCACATGTGGCTAAAGAGTTGAAAATCTCCCAAAATACTAAGCAGGAAACTGGACAAGACTGTAAAAGGACTTCTGGAAAATTCTGATATTTGGCTACAAAAAAAAACCCCAAAAGCCAGTCACTGGTTCATCTCTATTAGCTTCAGAGGGTCAGGGTCACCAAAATAAATCCTAAATCACCTTAAGAATTCGATGTGTTTATGAAAGACACTATATAGCAAGTTATAGGTGACTTTCATGAAGCAGAAGTTCCTTTCCAGTCCTGTTTCTTTCCTGAGAACTTCAGGAAGAAGAAGTTGGACAGGCTGTCTTGGAGCCAGAAGAGGATGTATTTTGTGGGCAACCCTAAGTTTGTGACAGTGTGCAGATGTGGACAAACATATTTCTTAGAGAGCTGGAGGAATAAACATGAGGTTTATTGTGTTTAATTCTTGAGGAGGACAGGAGGCTCAGACTTGTAGGTTGGTTCACCAAGTCCTGAAGGCATCAGACCCCCCCTGAGGGGAAGCAGGATGGTTACCCAGGGGAGACAGCTGGGGGAAAAGGGATGAGCAATATGGCTGATTTGGATGCTTGAGAAGGAGAAAGGAGATGAAGGGTGGGAACACAGGAGAACAGTTGTAAAACCACTATGTCTTGTCCTGAATGAGATATTTCAGATGTTTGGGTTATACTCCTGATGTAACTGGGTTGTTTTTACAGTGGCAGCCACAGGAACGCTCGTTAAGCCCCGTGAGGGCAGTGTTGCTGGAGGAACGTGGATTACTATTACCCTGGATGGTGAGTTTTAAATTCTTATGAAGCATGTGTCAAAATAACAGAGAATCAGCTCCATTCTGAGATTTGTGACTGGAGTGACAAACCCCAAGGGACTGGAACCAGATGATCTTTAAGGTCCCTTCCAACCCAAACCATTTTATGCTTAGATGATTCTGAGCAACACACACATGGGCTGTGGCACCCATAATATGAAATCAGCTTGAAATTATTACTTCATAAGCTATTGCTGATGGTTGCTTGGTTTTAAGTTCTAAGTCAGATTTCTACCTTATTTTTCCAGACGTAAGGTTGCAAATTTCTTCCCTGCTACTCTTTTTTTGAAGAAAAGCTGAAAGTCTCATCTGTTCACAGGTCCTGTGATGCTGGAGCTTTAAAAAACACTAGTAAACATGAGATCTGAGTAAAAAAAAAATCCCAGAAATTGATATGTTGTACTCAGTTGGGCCCAAAACCAGCTGTACAAAGCTAGGCTTGATTTTTCATAGTGCTGAATAGTGTTTCCTTGGGAAGAGAGTTGGTTTCTGAGCCAACAGTACGTTTGGTTTAGCTGCTCAAGTTCTGCCACTTGGTCATTTATAACTATGATGAATGGTATCAATCTTGTTTGTGTGAATTCCCATGGAGATGATAAAATGGAGGAAAGGAGGGAAGGAAGCTCATGTCTTCCAGGGAGATGTTCCCCATCAGCACTGTGTGGCAGGCAGGGACAGTCACACCTGGGAACTCACCCTTCAAGCACAGGGGTTCTTTGGAGTTTTTTTGAGGGTAGGAGACACCCAGGCCTTGTGAGAAGAAACGTGCAGTTTGCAAATAAAGAAACCCCTGATATCATTTAAAGTGAATCTGTGGGCAGGGAACCACCTGTGAAGACTGTGAGCAAAGGGAGAGTTGTTTGTAAGCCCTCTTAATTTCTAGCTGTATTTGATTATGCTACAAAAGTTAAGCATGATGGTTTATGTTCAGATAAAGCTTGGCTTTCTGAAGGTTAGAAGTCTATGATTCTTTGGACAGCTTGCTCTGAAGAAATGGACTGAACAGGTCCATCTTGTAGCATAGGTCAACTTGAGGTCCTCTCAGCAAAACTATGCAAGATACCCACAACTACAAAGAACATGTCCAACAGTAATAATTTTGCAGGTGCTCTAAGTATCTATGGGCATGATGTTTTTTTCCACTGTAGGTGGCTGAGGTGATTCAAACTCCTGATAACTGTCAGTCTCTGCAGTAGAATACATGTGGAAGAGACCAAGTTTTGTATTAGAGGCAAAAAGCCACACAGCTGCATGGTGGGATGAACTTGGTCTTAATGTGAAATTACGTAAACATGATTTCAAAAAGGCTGATTAGAGGGTCTAAATGTTGCTCCTAAAGAGAAGCTGGGTTGTGCATTCAAAAATGTTTGTCATGTCTGACTGAATGTGAGAGATCCTGTCCTCACAGAGCTCTTCTGGTTGACTTTGATTACTTAGGCTCAACATCCCACCAGCTAGAGCATGTCTCTTCACCCAGTGGATCTGAGCTGGAGGTGTTCCTGGTGAATCCAGTTCTGCCCAGGTTGCCATGTGATGTCTCTCCTGTGCGTTTTGACTTGTCCACTATAAGATGCAGAACAAGGTATGATCCATGGCTACAGTGTGGGTGAGACCTTGCCATTTGTCTGGTAGGACCCTCAGTTTCTTTCACTCTCTGTACAGGTGGTTTGGGAGTTTAATGAATTTCTACACACCTGAGCACCTCCTAAGCTGTGTTGCATTTATCCTTGTGCCAACTGAATGAAGCACTAGGCTAACTAGCATGAGAGTCAGAGTGAGGCTCCTTGGAGAGCCTAGACTCAGATCCTCAAAGGCCTGTAGACATCTAATCCTTAGATGCAAAACTCCCAAGAAAATCTTGGGTGTTATTTTACCAGCTTCTGGTGTCTTTGACCTGTCCAAGATGATAGAGAGAGCTTATGGGTAGAGTGGGAAGCAAATATGGTTTCAAGCACCACTTGGGCAATGTAAGCTCTCTGTTTTCCATCCTGTCATAGCTTCAAAGAAGATTGTTTCACTGCAAGACTAGTGATGTCACAAGGGGCTGCAAGAGTGATCCCTATGGGGTTCTTCAATCTCCTGCTGCTATGATTCAGTCAGGAGTTAATTCTGCTGAATTTGGGGCTGAGAAACTGTGTGCATTAAGGATGCAGCGTTAATTTACAAACCAGGATCAAGATGCCCTGTAAATCTAGGCAGCCCAGGGTTATTTTAATACTAATGAACAACAATTATTCATTAGCATTAATGAACACTAATGAGCATATTTGTCTTTTGCTTGAACATACAATTTGGATAGAGTTCTGATGTAGTCCTATCACCTTCTGCACTTAGCTGTAATTTCTTGCTGTGTCTCCACATTTCTTTTAAATTGTAGTTTTAGAGTTTGAGTTAATATGTGTAAAGTTTGAGTTCATAGTGTAAATTGGTTTTGCTTTATTGAAGCCTCAGTGGACCTGCTAAGAATGGAGATCCTTTGAAGGACCTGGCATTTCCTAAAAAATAAACCCCATATGTACAAAAATAATATAACACATTTTCTTCCACCTAGATCTTCACCCCAGGAGGGTTTGTACTATGTGGAGGTGATCTTTAAAGGACATGTAATTAATAACCTGACTGGAGTGGAGAAAGAAAACTTTACTTTCAAGGTAACCACCAAGCAAGGATAGAAGTTGATGATAAAGAATTCAAGGTGTTGATTGGAGTCAAACTTCAGACTTAGTATCACAGAGAATATGTTGAAATTTTCTCTCTCATATTGTAGGTCTGATTGCATGCCAGGACAAGCAGTTAGGATGCTCCTTCTGTCCCTTAAAGCTAGGTGCATCAAGGTACTGGTCAGTCTGGTGCTGGGTAGACTAGAAGAGTCTAAGAGGTCTTCCTGAATCAAAACTCTGGGTCCAAGTGAATCTGTCTGCACCTAAGCCACACTTTTCAGAAGACCCTATTGTGTCAGAAGACCCAATGGCATCATCTTCTGGTGTTACTCTCCAAGTTGTGGGGTGGCAGCTAACAGTCTGCACTGACAGGTAACCATGGGTAAGAACACCTCCCATGGGTACAGCTGGGGACATCTCTTCAGGTCTAGGACAGCTCTCCACACCTAAGATGAGCAAGATTTGGAAAGCTTTGGAAAGCTCAGTTGTGATTTCATATCTGTTGCTCAGTTATTTTGAGAGCTCACTGCTACCCCTTGGGCAGTATTTTCCCTTTGGCGCTCAATGTCAAAGCACGCTGTCTCAGGATGTTTTGGGGTATGGTGGTATTAGACCAGTTAATGACGATGGAGTCAGGATCTCTTGCAGAGCAGAATCCTTAACCATGGCTGTGTGCTTCAGGATGAGGTCTGGTGTGTTCAGAAGTCATGTCTCACCTCTGTGCTAACTTTGAGTATCAAGCTAGAAAGCCCAGCATTTTCAGTAAATTGCACATTAAAGCCAAAGAGTCATTGGGGGGTTCAGCTAGCTTAGAGAGTTGATGAAAAATCACCAGGGGATGCTGTTAATGAGGTACATTCCAAGCTAAATAAAACACAATGTGTGTCTTTGTTTTGGGACTGGGACCTAGGAGCTATGCGTATTAAAAATTAATTTTGCCTCCACATTAGATTGAAAAAGCCTGCTGCGGGCAGCAACAAGTCTGAACAGCTTGGAAGTCTTGTGTCAGCCAGTGGCCCTCAATTTCAAGCTGTTTTGGCTTCTTTCTCTACATTAGCTCTGGCCCAGGGTATGGTGTGGTGTTGCCTTTGCTTCTCAGAAGTGGCATCACTGGAGGGAGTTTGTGGATGCTCATTCTTTTTTAACTTGACCATGAGGAGGAGGGAAGGTAAAGGCTGAGCTTTGAAAGCAAATAGGATTAAAGGAAAGCTTGGAAAAAAAATCTGACATATGCAATGATGTCTCTGATTTGATTCAGCAAAAGAGTTTATACTATTTATTGGGCTGACAGCAGCATTGGTGAGTACAAATGAGAACAGGAGAAGACTCAAAAAGATGTGGAGGATGGAGATGTGTGGAGAAGGTTCTGAGTAATGGGGGATGGGGAGACATGGGAAACGTACCCTTTCTGTAAGGTTAATGAAATCGAGCAGCTAATGACTTAGGTGGAAACAGGATTTAGCTGCCTCACAGGACTGCAGGCAAGAGTTATGGAGGTATTTGTAGCTCCTAAGAAAACAGAGAGACAAATGGATTTTACAAAGACTGAACAACCCAGGTGCCTTTATACATCACTTGAAGTCCAAGAGCCCTAAATACCTTGATGGACCTGATCCTTGTTTTTCACATAGTGATTTTCATTTCCAGAGTGCCAAATATTGCACTGGGGAAAGAGGATGACATTACTCTTATTTTTCAGAGCGGATATGAAGAATAAAGAAGTGAAGTGGTTTTGCTAAGGTCTCCCTGTAAAATACAAGGCTGTGCCTGGGTTATTTAGCAAGCCAGAGTCAGGATGTGGTTTCCAGCACTGCCTGGGGTCACCTAGTTGCTGCTCCTTGGTGCAGTTTTTTCTGCTTTGAGTGATGGCAAGTCTACTACCAGTAGACAGCATGGGTCAGGCCACCTTATTTTTGGTGTAGAGGGAGAATGTCCCTGCATGGATATAAGACATGCTGTTCCCTGGGCCAAATAACAGTTCCAAGCTAGTTTATTTACTCACATAGCCTTAGTCCAAAAGCCCACCTCGCCTTTCCATAACTGTCCTTGTGGTTTTCCCAAGACATCCATCTCTGTTTCATTGCCTGTCCAGGTATGCTCCCACTGACCACACTCCCTGAGCCTCATAAGCTTGTTGAAAGGTGATATTGAGCTAACTCAGCACTGGATCATACATAATGTGCTAGAGGAAACTCCTTATCCTCAGCAGGAATTTTTTAAACACATCCAAGGAGTTTTTATTTCCTCCAGTCCTAGGATCCAGATGCTTGATTTCGACATAAGATATTTTTTAGTTACTGAAGCCATCTATTTAGTTGTTGTGCTTGGTTTACTGTCTTCTGGAAGGGACAGGGGCATTTGTAGAAAATATTGATTCCATGTGAGTTAACAACATGTGGAGGACCATGTGTGCCTTCAGCCACTTGAGTGATGAGTAGTGCTACCATGCTTGATGCCATTTGAATAGTATTGGTATCAGCCTAGGCAAAACATTTCTAGAGTAATTTTTGATTTAAAAGTCTCACATATTTTATATCCAACTGGAAAAAAAGGGGCTAAAGGGGTGCTCTACTTCTTGAAAAAGCAGCCAAATCATGTGTCAGGTCAGGTACTTTGGGAGGCTGATGATGATCTTCCTCCACTTGGGAAGTGTCCCTGTGTGTTCCCCATCTTTTGAGAGGCTTACCTCAAAGTGTAATCTCTGCTTCTTCTTGGAATCTGTTAAAGTCAAAAGTAGTACCCCACAGCAGATTGCCAGTATTTCCTTGCTATTTCCTCAGAGATCAAGGTAGTGCTTTCCACAAGGCACCTCTGATGTATTACACTGCGTTAGAATCATAGAATCCTTTTAGTTGGAAAAGACCTTTAAGATCATCAAGTCCAACCATTAACCCAGCACTGCCAAGTTCCCACTGCCCCATGTCCCTCAGCACCTCATCTACATGGCTCTGAAATCCCTCCAGGGATGGGGACTCCATCACTGCCCTGGGCAGCCTGTGCCAGTGCTGGGGAACCCTTTGGGTGAAGAAATTTTTCCTAATATCAGTCTAAACTTCCCCTGACAGAACTTGCAGTCGTTTCTTGTCTTATCGCTTGTGACTTGGGAGAAGAGACCAACTCTCACCTCACTACAACCTCCTTTCAGGTAGTTGTAGAGATCAATAAGGTCTCCCTTGAGCCTCCTTTTCTCCAGACCAAACAACCTCAGTTCCCTCAGGCAGTCCTCATAAGACTTGTGCTCTAGATGGGCAAATACAAGCATTTGATTTGCTCCATGGCTTTAGGGTATCCAGCAAGCTTGCTATGGGCTAGTTGAAGTATCTCATGCCTGTGATGTAGAAACAGTTTTAAAAGGTATATTACTGGGAAGAAAAATGCTGCCATCATGCCAGATACAATGGAGATCTTGACTTCAGATAAAGCATGGCTTAGAAATTTTAGTGTGTTAAGCCATATCTTCTGGAATTTACTCAAGCCAGTGTGGACAATTTGGGCACAAAGTGAATTCAAAAATAGCAATAAGCCATACTCTGAACACAGAAGAGGCAAGAAGGGGACATCATACTTACCCCTTTCTCAGAGCAGAACTCTGCTTCACAGATCACATCTGAAGTCTGAGTCTCTGAAATACAGTTGCCAACTGTGTTGTGAGCAATGTGTAATCAGATCTTGTTGGGCTGCTGTGAAAATGATTGCCATTTAACTACAAATCTCTCCTTGCAGTTCTCTGCTGCGCAGACACCTATGGTTTACCAAATTAGTCCACCATCTGGCATCCCAGGTACGGGACCTTTCTTTAAGCTGGAGGTTACTTTAATTATTATTTGATGTTCCATATTGTCTTTCTCTTTATAAGGGATCTCTCTTGCTGGGGATTAAAATGGGCACCTCCAGAACTTAATGTCCAAGCTCATGCTGAACAGGAAAATGGGTTTGCACACAGGGAGAGACTCTGAAGCACTGGGTACAAGAGAAATGGGTAATGCATGGTGACCAGGTTATTTGGTACTTAGCTTCTGCAGCCTGTGTGGAAAGATGTTCTTCAGCAGACACATAGGTCTAATCTGTCTCAACTCTTGAGTCGTCTGACCCTATTTATTTATTAATAGTTTTAAGAAGAAATAGCTCTTTGGTGATCATATTGTAATGCTATACAGACCTTTTGGTTAATAGGACTTTAGATCAGACTTTAACATTACATGACAAGACAGTCACTCTTTTTGGTCTGAACAGTTAACTAGGGTATAGAAGACATTTTCCCCCCTATTTCTATTCTGTTTGTATTTCCAGGCTTCTTTAGAGAAGATTGAAACACTTATTTCCAAAGTCAAGATTAATCAAAACATTTCTGTCTCTCAGGAGTGCAGAGAGGTACCTGGGTGATGAGATCACGTAGGTGCTCCGAAATCTAAGTCCGTGCCTCATTTTCAATTATTTTCAGATGCAGTTCAGCTCTAGATTATCACACCTTGCTTTAGTGTGTCTGTATGGAGGTTTTCTTAACTACACCCCACATTCTAACCAAATTATTAGGTGGATGTTTGACCTCCCAGTGTAGTTCCTGAAGAACAGAGTAACACTAAGTGTCTAGTGCTATTTGAGGTGTCCTGGAGCATGAAGATGTGTGGAACAGATAGATATGACACAGCACCAGGAAGACTCAATCCCTCCTGGAGCCACAGTGGGAGTATAGGGTGCCTTAAATGATGAGGCACTTATGTGTGGACAACTGAACCAAGCTGTCACCCAGTATGGTTAAGGAGTGACTTAGCTGGCCACGTATATTCTGAGGTCCTTCTTTAGACCCTGACTCTGTCTAGGGTACAAATGATGTCATTTTGGTTGTCTTGTGAGGTTCTACAGTGGGGTTTGGTTAGAATGTGGGGTTTAGCTAAGAAAAGAGACAAGGAAAATATCTTCTCAGTACAAACACTAGAGATCTGAAAAATCAGGAATGGACTTTTTTTGTTTTCTTTGTGGGAAACAAAGGCGTGTGTTTTGGGAAAAGTGAATGAAGTGCAAAGTCACCTTGAACTATGGTAGAAACTGAGAGTAGACATCAACGCAGCCAGTTGGGCACCTCTCTGCAAAATTGGCAAAGACCAAGAATTGCTTTTGTTTTGCTTGCAAAATTTACAAATTCTCTGCTTTTTTTACAGTTTTTACAAATACGAATTCTCTGCTTTTAAAAGGCTGTCTTCAATTTCTATTTCCTTTTAAACAGGAAATTTAATAGAGATCCACGGGAAGACAATTGCTAGAAGATATGAGACCCTGGACTTCAATGTGGATTATATTGATGGGTAATTATATATGGGCTGCTATCTGACCGATTCCCTGTAAATTGGCATTTTCTTCTATCAACCTCCTTGACAGCAGTAAATTCCAACCAGTTGGCCCAGAATTGCTGTTTACTTCCTTTGTGGTTTATTGCAGCTCATGAGTTGGGCTCCAGCAAACTTTGTTAATCTAATTGCAACTGGTCCATTAAGTTAGTTGGTTTGTTTACTGGCAGCACAGTCAATCACAGCTCAGTGTGAATTGTACTGTAATTGCTTCTGGTTGCTGTAGATTTTATTTTGGCTAGCAAATTAAAATTTAACTAATTAAAATAATGTCAAAATCTAGAAGTTAAATAAATTTTCCCCTCCATTTGCATTTTTTAGAAAGACTATTAGTTTGAAACAGATGCTCTGGTGAGTCAGAAAACAAAGCAGAAGTATTTTGAGACAAAAGGCTTTGTTGTTCACTGCTTTAAACCCTCACTAGTCACTTCCTTGTTCTCAAGGAAGGCTTGATTTTAATTTTCTGCTGCTTCTATGGTTACACAGAGCAGAGAAAAGCAGGTAGATTTAAAAAATTTACTTCAGGCCAGCAGCACGTTAAGCACAGTGAATCTAAAAGGAGTGTGAATGCTGACCTACCATCTGTCATGTGGATTTCCATGTGTGTGGAAGTGTTCTCAGAAACTACTAAATTATTATTTCCTTGCACTTGTGTCAATGGCAGTGAAGAACTAAGCCTAAGTGAGTATTTTCAAGAGAAACTATTAATTTACAGCTACTCTGATGGCATTTTAAGGGTCATTTCAGGAGCTAGGGAAGGTGTGTATTCTCAGGAGCTGTAAATTTTAGTTGCAGCAGCAGATATTTGAGCACTAGATGCTTTTTTAACTACTTCTCAGGCTGAATGGAAATGTCCCTTGCTAAGTAACTAAATTCTCTGCTAGAGTGAATGGAAGTCCATTGCAGATTCCTGCCATACCAGCTGCACCCATTTATCTGCCCTAGATTTTTGCTCGCTGGATGTAATGAGCATCCTTTGTTTGATATTAATTATTGTTTTACCTGCCTTTAGTGGAACTGTGAAACCTTTGATCAGTGGACAGAAAGGCTGGTCTGTCTGACTGCAGGCTGGACGTGCCTGCATGCTCCATTGCTAGATTACACATTTACAGCTTAACCTGACTATTGCCAAAAAGGAAATGGCCTCAAAAATCTTAGCATACCAGACAGGTTCACATCATAGCTTCACATGAATAATTTTCCCATTTTTGGTGTGTTAGTAAATAGTACAAGGTGAGGACTTGGATTTGACCAGAACAGTCTGTTACTCAGTCACACTGATTAGGATATGGAACAAAAAACCCTCTTTTTATACTTCCAAGTGTGTTCTGCACCCTTTTCCATGCTTTGTATGGGATGCACTGGTCCAGTGATGCTGAACCAAACATTTTGAAGTGCTGATTTTTTTTTTCTAATCATCCTTAAAAAGCAAGGCATCTCAATATCAGCAAGCTATATCAATAAAAGCAAGCTCTGAAAAAAAAAATCCTCATAAAACTATACTATGAAGCATGGGTCATAGCAAAGTGTTTGCATTACAGGTTTTAATTTTGTGCCACTTCTGGAAGGTAAGGCTGGGTATAGTCCTTCTGGGGTTCAGACCACCAACCCTTCCTTACAGGGAGGAGGTATTGGGTCATTCAGTGCTAGCATGGGTGTCTCAAAGATGGTCCTGCAACAATTTTTACAGTTCCTGCAATATTTGGGGAATACACTTTGCAGGTGAAGTGATAAGAGATTAGGTTTTGTCCAGTTTTCTAGGAGGTTAATAAATGTTAGATACCTGTGAGGGGAAATTCCAGTCCTATTTGAAAATATCAAATGCTGATTTTAACAGGATCAGGATTTCTTTCATGGAATTTGACTGTATCATATCTCATCTTCCTTGTTTATTTTTTGCCCAGCCCAGCTATCCTTGTGGCAGAAGATGGATGGACCAGTCTCTGCTCTTTTGCTGACAGGCAAGCTGGAATCATGTCAGTTCTCAACTTAAATTTGGTTTGTGTTTGTGCAAAGGCTCAGCACAACTTGTGCATAAAAGAAAATTCTTGGCTTTTGAAGAAGCATTTCTGCTTTGGCTTAAGATAGAGAGGGACCACGGGGAGTTGACCATATGGTCTGTGGCAGGGGTGGGTGAAGGCTGCTGTCTCCCTGTGGCTCTAGCCATAACCAAGCAGGGCCAGGGATTCTTCTCTGACCCAGAAATTATACACTATGCCCTGGCTGCATCTATTCATCTCTTAAGACTCTAAAAGTGGGTAGCCATTTCCAAGTGGCCTATTGACCCTGATCAATACAAAGTCTTCAGTCATATATAGAAACTAATTTGAAGGGTGGATTAGCTGATCTATGCCCAAACTGGGCTCTAAAAATTTCACATGGCAGATAGGCTTCAGTACCTGGGCCCTGGCACTGTTCACTTATTGGTGTTAATGTCTCCTTGCCTTCTGTAAGTTACAGGAGACCTTTTAGACTGCTGACTCTTGCACACTATTGAATTACAGAAAAAATTATGGACTCTGCAGCAGCGTTTCTTTTATGAATGATGCAGTTCTCACATTGCCTGTGAGTCCTGGAAAAGGGAGGCTGCTTTTACAGGGAACAAGGGGGGAAACCTTCTCCATATAGCTCAGTGCTAAGGCTCCCAGGGTCCTTAGCAGGCCCTCATTGCACTGTCAAATTCCTCCTGACTCCCAGGAGGGAGACGTGTGTGCAAATGTGAGTTGATGGGACTTGCTTTGTTCCATGGGTCTGTGAGGTTGATGTAGTGCCAGCATACCTGGTTTAATTGCTACCTGATCCTAACATATTAGGGACATGCAGAGGTGCAAGTAGAGGGAAAACATCTTTGTTCTGTTCACCCTCACCATGTGCCCAGACTTGTCTCCCCTCAACTCTTAATTCAAATGGGGGTTCTTAAGGTCACCGACAGGATCAGCTTCTGATAACAAGGGTAAAAGAGCCAATCTGGAGCACTGGGTGTTGCTGGTAGACTTCTTCCTAAGATGCTGAAGTCCTGGTGGTCAATGGGAAGATGGGTTGTTCCTCTCCCATCTCACCTGTTTCTCTCCTTTATATCTGAAGGGAGGCAAACGTGACTAGCTCAGATATGTAAGTCAATGTATTTGGTTAGATGATTCTCACTGTATTTTGCCCTTTTTGCCCACAAGGCTTAGCAAAGTCTTTTGTCTCTCCACAGCTACCCTATTCAGGCAGAGGATGGACTGGCGACCCTGCAGTGTCGGGTGGAAGGGAACCACATAGGTTGGTGAAAAGGGGGAAAAAGTATGAGTTTCTGTTACTCCTGCGACTCCAGAGGGCAGAGGGGAGGGCATCCATCACAAATTCCTGCTCTGTCTTCAGTTAGGAATTTGTCTCAGAGTTGAGTCCAGAAAACCTGCTTCACGTCGAGGCTTACCACAGTTGGACACAGCCACTGCAATGATTCACATCCTCTGCACAGCCTAGGAGAAAATGAAGTGCAGTGCTCAAGTGAAACCATGACAGGGATGATGTGAACATTGCTGACAGCAACAATGTGATTCAGGGTCATTGCTCAGTTAACTTTTTTTTAAACTTTATTCCTTCTTGTATGTGATGGACCTTCCCTTTACTGCTCTGTCATCAGAGAGGAATGAACTGGGTGCCCACTTTATTCATGGTCTCTCTGGTAGCAGGTTGGGTCCCTTTCATTTTTCCTTGCTTCCCAGCACTCTGAAGAAGCTTCTGATTTCTTTCTGAGGCTTTGCCTGTGCAGCAAGATTCCTGCTTGGCAAAGATGATCTGAGTTAAACACATAAAATATAAATTAATACCTAGCTTTCATGTAGACACTAATAGTGCAAGTCAGCGTCCTGAACTTTAGAGGTGTCTTGGTATCTGGGATCTTTCCAGAGGGGTGTCAGAGATAATGAAGATCTTGGAGGTCTACACCTTCCTAGAATGGCAAGTGAGGTCAAATAAGATCCATGGGGTCTCAGGTGACACAAAGCACTTCTACTTAGGCAATCAAATCCTGCTCCTGAGATTCACCATGCAGGTTCAGATACATAATTGTACTTGCCTACAGTATAGTGTCTACCTATGATCTAAGGTTCTAAGCTCCCTAAGCTGGTGTTTGGTTCAGTGCCCGCACACACACACTGCTGAAGTCAACAGGCCCAGGACATCTGGACAAGTTTTGGTAGGATGTGCTCTTCATGGAGTCCTCTATGCTTCTACCATAAAGTGTATTGCTTTTCTCTCCTCCAGGGTCCCACAATGTTAGCTTCTCGGTGTTTAACAAAGGAAAGTGAGTAAAAGAGTCTTATTCTCTCTTTTTCTGTGGTTTTGCATGGGGACACGGCTGCATGTGAGTCCAGGATAAGTGCACGATGTTTTTACTGTATCTTGTGCTTCATTGCCTAGAAATGAGGTTTTGCTATCTTGAGAAGACAATCATCAGATTGAGAATGAAAAGGAAGAATGTTCCTCCCCCAGAGCATCTCCACTTTGGGTTTTAGTCCTTTAGCTTTAGTGCCCAAAGCATAAGTCAACTTTTAAGCCTAGCTGAATAAAATCCTTTCACCTCACTTTTAACTCTTCATCCAAATGGGAAATAACTTAGTCATAAAAGGAGGTGAAAATGGGTTTTGACAGTGGCAAAACCAATGGGACAGTACTTCTAATGTGAAGTTTCAGCCGTGTAATGGAGCCTTTTGAATCAGTGCCTCAATGTACTGGTCAAAGGTGGTGTTGGTCCCTGCAGAAATATTCCACTGTTCCTCTGGAGAGCGGGTGTCCAGCTCTGCCAAAAGAAGGGCTACTTTAATTTAAATGCCCAAGGATCTCTCAGACATTTTCTCTCTCTTGCAGGTCAGCAGTACACAAAGGTGCTTGGCTCATCAGTGCCAAACAGGAGCTTTTCTTGTATCAAACGCATTCAGGTACTGCATGGATCCACCTCACTGCCTGCACTGCCTTTTTGGCAGTCCCAACGTGGTCTAAAAAAAGACCTCTCACTGTTGCTCTTCCCAGGGGTGTAATCCTGTGGTGTCCTCATTTTGGCTGTCCCACTCCCTTGGTATGGGCTTGACTACACAAAAAGCTGCAGATCAAAAATCTCAGGAAGAGCAGACTTATGTGCTAAGGCTGGGTGTGCTGCCATGGTCTGCATCCTATATCCCTGGCACACTGGTGTTCCTCTCAGGCAGGGATATGTTTGAACTCTGTTTTGGACAGCCTGACCTGATACAGTCAGAGAACATCAGTATAGCAGAGTTTGGGAAAACATTGCTTTATTGCTGTTTCTTTTCCTGTCAGATCAGTTGTAGGCTTGAGATGTTGCATCTAGAGAAACCTTTCTCCCTTAAATCACACTGGATTTGGTAAGGTTGAGATTTTAAAAATGCAGGTCTTGGGATGAGAGAGATCTCACATGAGCTACAAAGTGGAGATGATGCTCAGCCACTCCAAGGATTGAGTTGATAAATGGTGAATGGCAGATTAATCCACCAATAGTTTAAAAAAAAGGAAATGTTTTATTAATAATAATAATCTGCTCATGACATTTCCAGCTGTGTTGTAGACAGCAGACAATGAAATCCTGAGCACTCACTCAAGATTATAGTCATGGGTAAGTAGTGTCCAAGGTTCAACAAGGCCCTATGTCCAACAGCCAAAGCAGAAGTAGGGGGTCAGGGACTACAGAACACTGGGCAGCCTTTGACCTTAATCAGAGGTTGCATAAAGCTGAAAGACCACTTGGTTCACCTCCACAGGACTCCAGAAAGGTCTCACCAAGTTTTTGCCATTAAGTTGGCTGAAATTAATGTAATGAGTGCACCAGTTCCTTATGGGCTGTGTCTGAGAAGCTTGGTTCAAGAGGGAACAGAAGCATTATTTTTTGTTTTTTTCTTTAGAACATGGCCAATACATGTTTGCATTTTGTATACTGTTTATAGCATGCAGCTTGTTTCACCTGCAACTTCAAATTGCTTTGTAAAGGAGGGTAATTTTATGTTAAACTTTATTTACAAAGTAAGGCACAGTAAAATGAAATAACCCTGAATGGAGTTTGCTATTGACAGAGCACCAGATAGATCTGCTGTATCTATCCACTACACAACACTGCACTTGACAGTAGTCAATATTGTAAAAGTCAAGTTTAAATATCAGATAAATTAAGTAAAAAATGCAGATCTGGAGAAACTTCCTTTGTCTTCTTTTCAGAACTGTACAAGTAAAATTGGGTGGTTAAACTAGGACATCTGGGTGCAAAGCGAGTAAATGTCATCAAAGAGGGGAAAAAAAAGGTTTCCAGAGTGGAAGGGGAATGACTATAACAGATAAAATCCTGAAAGGCTCTCGTGGTCATGATGTGGACACTCAGATGTTCAGCTCCCTCCATTTGTCCCTGAACCCTAAGGGACAATTGGCAAGCGTGGTAACATCTAAACCTGCAGGCTAAATTGAGAAGTGAGTCAGACAAGGTCAAAAGGGTTAGAACAGTTTTAATTCCACCCTTTTTACAGGGCTCCTCAGTAGCACAGAATAAACCAGTCTGCAATCTGAGCGTGACAGATGCAGCCACTGCTAAGTAACAGTGCGAGCGTTACGGTATTCCTCCTGTCACGTGGCCAACTTACCCATGTTGTTCATTGCTGGTGTAACCCCAGTGGCTGCCAAAAACCCTGAGAAGGATCAGTGAGATGCCTGTTTCATTCACAGGAGCCTGCTCCTCCTGGAAATGGTACAAGTGCACTGCTGGCTCTGACAGAAATAGGGCTGGGATTAACCTTTCCAACGCTTGTTTTCCAATTCCCCTTTTTCCTTCCTCTGTAGAAATAGCCTCTGTGTTCCCAGCTGGTGGGAGTCTTGGAGGAGGCACTGATCTCACTGTCACAGGGGATTTCTTTGAGGACCCAGTGCAGGTCACTGCTGCAGGTAAGAGGAGAAATGTGTTAAATGTGTGGGGTTTTTTTTCAATACAGTCGTCATGGCCCTGGCCACAAAACCCAACATATGTTGATGGATACCAGTGTGGGAGTTTTAGGACTTGCCATCAGGAAGCTCCAGTTATTCCGACTGGGGGCATAAACCATTTTCCTTGCTTGGTAGAACAAGCCCAGGCTTTTAGCAAAGTGTTGACCCATTTTGGAAACAAGATGGGTTCATGCTGCAGCTTATTTGTGTTTCCAAGTCTCACACAGCACATTTGTCTCCTTTTTCCTGCTGCCAGGTGTCCCCTGTAAGGTCAAGCACATCTCTCCCCAGCAAATCAGGTGCACCACTGAGCCTGTTGGCAAGGGCAGGAGGCTTGGTGCCCCCCAGCCAGGTATGGTATTCAAATAACTGAAGGTCCAAACAAGCAAACACACATGGAAATGGAGGGCAGGAATTGCTTGGTGATGAATGCAGTCAAGAAACAGAGCTTTCCAAAACACTGTCTGCTTCAATATTGAGCCAGTTTTCCCTAGGTTTGATAGGGGGGAGGAGGGCCACTAAAACAATCAGAGGGCAGGAACACTTCTCCTATGAAGTCAAGCTGAGAGAGTTGGTGGTGTTCAGCCTGGAGAAGAGAAGGCTCTGGGGAAACCTTATTGAGGCCTTTCAATACTTACAAAGGGTTTATAATAAAGATGGGGATAGACTTTTTAGTAGGGCCTGTAGTGATAGGACAAGGGGAAGTGGTTTTAAACTAAAAGAGGGGAGATTTAGACTAGATAGAAGGAATATTTTTATTTTTTTTTAACAATGAAGGTGGTGAAACACTGGCTGAGGTTTCCCAGAGAGGTGGTAGACACCCACCCCATCCCTGCAAATATTCCAGGTCAGGTTGGATGGGGCTCTGAGCAACCTGATCATGTTGAAGATGACCCTGCTCATTAGCAGGGGTGTCGGACTAGACGGACCTTGAAAGGTCCCTTCCTACCCAAACTATTCTACGATTCTGTAGCAAGAAAAGGAAAGGTAAAGAGCTCAGCCCACCACTTGCAGATAGGTGATGGTGAGAGGAAGGTCAGCCTGATGTGTAGGCCTGTGGAAAATGAGGGGAAAAAAGTATGGATAATATTTAGAGGAAGGATAGCTGAACTAGAGCTGCTGCAGAGACTCCTGGGGACACTGCTCGAGTGGAGCATTGCAGTAGGAAGTTACTGTGCACCTAATAAGGCTTAGCTCATTTTAACTGTGGGTTGTCTCAGTACCTTTTCTTGCAAAAACAGACCCGTGAGCTCAGGTGGATGCTCTGCTCTCTGCAGGTTTTTGTTCTTTCTGGTGGAGGACTTCAAGGTAGAACAAACTCCCTAAAGTGAGATCTGTGTTCTGCCTTGGACTGCAAAAAAACCCCACAAATAGAGCCAATTTATCATTAAAATTTTCTTTTCTGGCCTGCATCCTTACTCCACTGATTCTAGCATGTGCTCTGGGATTTTTGTTGGCTGCTATTGAGAACACTTTTATTTTAACTTTCTAGGAAACAGAGGGCTTCTCTTTGAAGTCTGGGATGATGCCTCAGATGTGACAGAAGCAGGTCCTGGATATAGCTGGCAGTTTGTACCTAATGCCAGTTCCCCAGCAAGGTTTCTGTCTGGGGCAAAGAAGTCCTTCAGGTATTCAGTCATCTTAAAAAGAGATGAAGCCATGGAAATCACCTTTACCAGTGTAAGGTGTAGCAATAACACCTGACAGCTCTTTATAGCAGAGCCTTACTGCACAGCTCCTATAAATCAAAGCAAACCCTGCTCTGAGGTCCTTTTGAAGCTCAAAATATGCAGTGAAGTGTTTTATTTTTCCTTCTTTTGCTCTCACCCAGTATTTCTGCTCTACCTGGCCTAGAGGTGCTCAAATACCACAAAAGAAATTGCTGTGGCTGTGGAAGGAGCACCAGTTAGAGGCTGTCTTGGCTGGAGCTCCAGCCAGAGGTGAAGGGGCAGATCCTCAGCTGATGCTGGCAGCTGCAGTACAGGTGGAGTTAATAGAAATAAACTGATTTGCCCAATGCTGTGGAAATATCTGAATTGTGTTGGCACCCATTGCCTCTTTGGATGCTTCCTTGAAAAGCTGTGCAATACACATGAATGTTTTCACTTCTCTGTGTTTTCTCACTTGATCTTATGTGTGGTTTTGGAGTCTTTTCCTGCCTGCTCAAGGTTAAGACTTGGCATGAGAAGAAATGCACAAAAGTGACCGACAATAAATCCATACTTATTTTCATGGAGTTGTTTTATTTTTCTTTTTTGAAAACTTCTGTAAAGCATAAGTAACATTTAATGTGAAAATAGTTCATTTTGAGGTTCCCTCAGTTTTACAGTCTGAGTTTTTGTTGTAACTTGGTCTTCACAGTCTTTCCTTGTTACTCAGCATAAGGGTGAAGGTTGTGTGTGGGGCAGGTTGGTTTTTTTTTTGCAGTAACTCTTTTGTATTTTATAACTGTTCTGCTTTTGCTTAGCTCCAGGCTTCGTGGATTTTTTGTGGCTCCTCAGACCAACAATTACACCTTCTGGATTCAGGCAGATGGTCAGGCATCTCTCTACTTAAGTTTGTGCCAAGATCCAGAACATAAGGTATTACTCTTGGCAGAGAAAAAATGAGATCAGTATAGGAAACAGTTTTAATTAAGGTCATAACAAGTGGGAATTTCCCCAGTGTGAATTGGATTACTAGCCCATATTATGAATCTGTTGCAGACTGAAATGTATATGATTATATTTGATGTTTTATATTGTCCCCATCAGCTTCTCAGCTCATGAAAAACTCACTCTTGCAACCAGAGCCTTCGAATGTCTTTTCCAGAAGACCTTTATGTTAGTTCTGCTCATCACCACAATCACAATTAACAATTTGTGCAGGGGACCTGGAGACTTGCTGTCTGACTTCCTCAGTTTACCTCCTTTTTTGCCTGTTGAAATTTTGCCCTCTGAAAACATTGGTAAAAATATCCCATTGTAAAGCTGAGAGGATGCTATAAATGAAGGTGATCTATTTCTCTGGGCTATTCTTAAGCCTAGTAACTGAGCAGGGCTAGAAGAAATATAAAGAACTTCTTATCTATTAAAAAATGTAGCATTATTGGTCTTACTAATGGTAACATAGTATATCTCAGAAGGCTGTAGACATAGTTCTTTCCTTTATATTTGGAGGACATGAGATGTAGAACTGAAGTAATCCATAAAAAGTTGCATGGGGAACTATTATTAGGGCTAGGGTCAGCTGTAAGGGTTATCTTCTTTATGGTATTGATCCCTAAACCTCTTTGAGATGATGTCTTTTTCCAATATAATAGGAAGGAGTGTATAAATCATTTATGCACTTCTATCAACTATAAGCACAAGTCTGTCTGGGTTTTTTTAGAACTGTTGTATTGGACAAAGTGGCTTTTGGGGCTGGAGAAACATCTCTGTAACTGATTTATTTGGTTGGTCTGGACACAGGTGAGAATAGCTTCTCTCCCTGCTGGCAATTCAGAGTGGTCTGAGAACTGGGTGAAGAGCTGGAGTGAACAGTGGCAGCCAAAATCCCAGAAATTTGAGCTAACTGCTGGTTTGAGGTACTACCTGGAAGCGCTGCATCATGGAAAGGCATCCAGCAATGGGATGAGAGTTGGAGTCCAGATACATAACACATGGCTGAATCCCCATGTGGTGGACAACTACTACATCGAGAGACATGAAATTCGGGCTAGTGCCTTGCATCTTCCAGAAGTGCAGGTCAGTGCTGTGTGCTTGACCCTGGGAGATGGACTATAGTTGATTCAGTTGACATGGATGGCAGCAAATCCCAATTGTCATGGCCTTAGACACGAAAGCATGTTCCCACCTTGTTTTTAACCTGCTGAGACAGTTGTTGAGAACAGCATCATGAGCTGAAGGTGTTCATGGTTTTTTGCACATATTGGTGGGTGTATATAAACTCTACAGGTTGCATTATAATCTGCATGTGTGTTAAAGTGTTAGCAATGATGACCACCTTCAGGTTTTGTCTTGCTCATTAATGCCTCACCTTGTTAACTAGTGCTAATTGATACACTTTTGGGATAGTATTTATTTCCTCTCCTTAGTGACAGCACACTCAGTGTGTGTTATCTGGTCAACCCTATGTTGCAGTCAGCTGATAGAAACTTTCAGCTTGATGGTGTGCTCAGCAATAACCGAAGATTTTCCTGGTGATTAAACCCCACAGCTGCAGTTCAGGAGCTTTAGGGACCATCTCTGGCTGTCAACATGTCTGCACAGGTCATGTATCCCTTGTGCTCCCATTAAGCTAAGAACAGAAGCCCAAGGCTTGTGTTTGGAGGCACTGTGGAGGACAAGAGCAGTTTAAGAGTAACTGAAGGGACTCTTGATTTACAGAGGCTTAAAAAAGGCAAAAAAATTGGCCATAAAATCCTCCTCAGTGGAAGATACTAGGTTTGAAACCTGTGCATCTTGTGCAGTTTGTATCTGTTTTCATTTATTTATTTTCTTTACTTGCCAGATGTTGACTGTGTCTGGTACAGGGTATTTCAGCATCTCCTGGAATAACGTATTGCGAAGAATGATCCCCACAAATGCCACGGCAAACCAGGTAGACATCATAGATACCCAGTTCTCTGCTGGGATGTAATTGATAGAGCTTTGGTACTTGACAGCAGCTAAGCATTTGGCCCAGAAGCTGGGATAAATCTTACATGATGTAGAGGTGATTTTTTGTTACTGGAGTGTCTTGCAGTGGGATTTTTTGGGGACTGACTCCCGGGTATATTCTAGGCAGATCACAGCATCTAATCTTGGCCTGTCATGTCTGCAATGAAGTAGGTGGTATCTTCAGACACCACATCCTTGAACTTCTCCTCTAAGACCAGATGTGTAGAGTATAATCTCTTGATGATGTAGTTGGCCACTGTTAAAACTGCCCTGGGTGATAGCTCCATGATCATCAGGAGACATCTAGTCAACACAGTGCTGGAGCCTGGAGGGGCATGCAGATGCCCAGGCTGTGATATAGCTCATGTAAGAAATCTGTACAGCTCTGAGGAGGCTGCTGGACACCTGAAGTATGTCTCACACCACAGTAGGGCATCAGATATGGAAGTTTGCACTCTTTGTTGAGCTGAATTTTATTCTCTACTGCATGGTTACCTGCTTTTTCAGAACTGCCTTGCCACTGGTCCCTAGCTGATAAAAAATTCAGTGATGGTGTGTATGTTGAAGCTCTCTGCTGAAGTGATCCAGACACCATTGTACTGTGACTGCTTTTCACTTTCTTAATTTTTTTTTTTTTTCAAAGTTGCAAACTGCAATAGAGGAACTTCTTTCAATAGGATGTGAAACTGAGCCAACTTCTGCTAAAATCCTTTTCCACAACGGCTTTGAGAAAGAAGGTAGTGATCTTCTGTGACAAATGAACAGTATTTACTGTGAGGGTTGATTTCCTTCTATGAAATAAATGTACCTAAACTTTTAATAATAGTAAATTTACACTTTTAATGGGTTTAAGTACGTACATTTATGTTTCTCTGCTATTCATTATTTGTGTGTATTCTGATGGAAGAGTTAGTGGAACTAATATGAAAGCAAACATGATTAATATAATAATGAGACATTCTTTCTGTGATACATTGTCTGACTCAATCACATTGCAACACGCTTATCAAAGCAGGTGATGTGTTTTGGTTGTTAGAAATGTTAGGAGTAGAGACAAAAAAATGCAAGTTCTGGAGCATGTGAAATTATTCATGTTTCAGCATGTCTGCTGGGAAATAAATCTGGTGTGGCCCATAGCTATAGCTCAGGCTGTGGAAACAGCTGATTCTGACTCTGGAGGTCTTTGTTTTAAGTGTTTCTTGATGGCTGCAAGTGAAACAGTGCAAATACCTGTGGTAATTTGTCTGGTGAGGCAAGGTGTAAAACATCAATTGCTTTTCTAAAAAAATTAAAATTATCAATAATATTTTTCTAAGATTGAAGGTATTGCACACATTAGAAAGCTACTCTAGTAGAAAGCAACTCCAGTAACACTGCCCTAGGTTGCCCAGAGAGGTGGTAGAAGCCCCATCCCTGGAAACATTCAAGGTCAGCTTGGACAGAGCTCTGAGCAACCTGGTCTAGTTGAAGATGACCCTGCTCACTGCAGGGGGGTTGGTCTATATGAACTTTGAAGGTCCCTTCCAGCCCAAACTGTTTGATTATTCTACATCTAACAGCAATAATAGTATACTTCTCCTATGCCAAAAATTAGATGATTGCCTAGAGACTTCGTATCACATTCTTATATTTGGTATGGAAAGAGAGAAGAGGACCCAGCCAGTAATGCCTATATTTGGTGATTGATTCATCCAAGTTGAGCAGAGCAATTAACTAACCTTAATTTTGGAGGGTAGCTTATGCATAAAAATGAGAATAGCAACTGGAAGTTCCTAATGTGGTCCCAAATCCATGATACTGCCAACAAAAAAGAAAAACTTGAGCTAAAAGCCTATGATAGTTCAACAGTACGGTGGGAGTAAAAATTGATGTGTAATTAATAAAACAAAGGAGAACTTGAATTTTCATTGAAGACTGTAAAATGTAAATAATGTTAAAAGACAGCAGAACAATGGTGAAATCATGGTGAATGGATGCCAGGAAAATAAAAGAACAGCCACACACATTCAGACCCAGGGTCCATCTAGCCCAGCGTCCTGTTGTCAACAGTAACTAAAATAGATGCCTAGGGAAGAGTAATAACTGGGTAATTTCATACAATAATTAATCATAAATTCTCCAAACATGATGTATTTTCAACTCAATTAATTTCCTTGGTGTAATATATTTTTTAATTTGATTGTTTTCAGTGGCTCACCCTTCCCTTTATTTGCACAATCTCCTCTTGAACACAGCTAAACTACTACATTCATAATTTATTCCAGTGAAGATTTCAACAGGTCTAACACTCGTTGTGCAAAGAACCACAGCTACCTCCTTTCAACTTTTTTTATTTTTTTTTTTTTAAACTCTATTAACTTTATTTCTCTTTCTGGAAGGTGAATTGTCAGTACGTAGTGACAGAAGAAAGTCTTTTATGTACTAGGAAGAAAAATAACCCTAGTAGTTTCTCAGCAGCATGGTTGATTGAGCAATGGAACCAACATCCCAAAGCAGAAGGTGGATTCACTGTTGCTTTATACATCAATTTCCTGCTTTGCCTGAGTGCTTTCTCAGGGTGGATTTGGTCAAATATGCTCTATGTGGCTAGTGTTATTTGCCATGACTTTTTATGGTCACGGCAGTAGTCTAATGGTCCCTCCTCCTGTTTTTCAGCACCCTTAAGGTGGGGAATAATTGCCCTGCAGATGTTCACCATTTATCTGGGCAGAATACTTAAGAGTAGGACTGTGACACGTTTTGGATACCCACTTCCTGTATTTTCATGAATCTCTTGACCATACTGGTATCTTCTGAATCATTTTCAAGCCTCTAATCCCCTCTTGTTTTTTAATCTGTCAGATATGAAGGATGTCATTACCAGAGGACACATTGTCAGTGGAACGGAGCCTTTCTGTGGGAGGTTCAGTTTGCACAGGCCAAGCCAGCTGGTGAAAACTTCCCCATCAACTCTACCAACATATGATCTTACTAAATACACACATGTAAGTGGCTGCTCTTGATGAGGAGGTTGCTCTGGAGAGCAGATTACACTGGAGACTGAATACTCGGAGCACAATCAGCAACATAAAATCATCTGGTCTGCTTAGACTTCCCCCAAATTGACAAAGGAACATGTCTTTGGACTGTGCTTGTGGACAGAGCAGAGTGTCTTTTACTGACTGGGTGGATAGTTTAAGATCCCTGAGATGCAGATATTATTTAACATGTCTGGCTGCTCTTTGGTCCTGGGGATGCAGCTCTTGCTGAGGGAAAGGAAAAGGTGAGATGGTGTTGGGAAAAGATGGAAGATGCAGGGATGACCACTTCTTGACAAAAGGAAAAAAACCCTTCTTATCTGGGAGTCTGCTCTTGCTTCTCTGCTCATCTTCTACATCTGCTTTTAACAGGAATAAGGCCTGGATTTCAGCTCTGTCTTACCCTTCAAATCAAACCAACTCCTCCAGTCTCCTTTCCTCCCTCCTACATACTTGAAATCCCCATTGGTACTTCCCAGCTATGTTTTGCCTCCAAACCCTGCTGAAGCCTAAGGGGACAGTTTCAGGCTGAGTGGTAGCATACAGGTCACCTGGGTGCAAGTGCACCATCTAGGTATTATTCAAGGCAATTTGGCCTTAAGGAGTGGGCTTTATTGCTGACCTTGGGCAAAATGTTTCCCTATTAATGTTAAACAGAATCTAATATCTTCTGCAGACATTACTCATAACTTACCTGCTTTGATCCATGAAAGTATTTTTTCCCCCATTTTTGCAGGTGTGCTTTGCACATAAAGGTCGTATGAGCAATATCCTTCATATCTCAGTGTCCTACACCAATGTCTCTTTATCTTCAGTGAAGAGGAACCTCACTTGCCTGTGGGACTTCAATGAAACTGACTCTGAAAGGTATCCAGACACTTAGAGTTTCCAGATTAAGAAGGTATGCTAGGAAAACCAAGAGAAGTTCTTGTTTGTACTGGGACAAAGTGTCAGTTGGGTGAAGCCGACACATTCTCTGTCCATGCAGAGCCATTCCTCGAACATGCTTCTATTTTTGAAGATTTACTGAGTAAATGTACATGTTTCTCGTTATGTGCACTATCTCACCTTAGCAATGCACAGATGGAAAGTCTGTTCTGTCTCTGGTAAACACACCAGAAGGTTTCTGAGGACACTAATTTCTTAGTTTCTTTGGCAACAGTCAGTGGATTTTCTGCAGTGAGACAGAGAGATGAACTGATTTATTTTATTTTCTCCTTCCAGGAACTTCACTGGTACACAAAGTTTTGAAAATTGGTGTAGTCTTTGATTTTCTCTATTCACGTAGAATCACACTAGTGAAAAACATTTGATATAAAGTTTGGAGCAGGCAGGCTTAAAAAGTCAGGAGCGTTTGAAGAACTTCAGGAAGTGAAGTTGGCAGCTTGGGTATCTGTAAGGCTGTGTGAGGGGGGTGTGTGCGTGCCTGGAAGGGGAAGAAGGGTTTGGGATTAAATTACTGCATGGTGGAGAGAGCTGGGAGCTTTGAGCAATCATCTAGTGTTCCCAAGGGGCCTGAACTCTGGAGTGACCCCCACTGAGGTCACATAGTGCTCTGCCAAAAATAGAGCAGTGGTAGTCATTCCTGCATCCCATGCTTGTAATGCAGAGGAGGACACTCAAGCAGAGACCTAAAGTTTTGTTTCTCACTATGGGGAACCCAACAGAGATATATAGAGAGTGATTACAAGCCATTGAGCAAGTGTCTTGTGTATGAGTAGATAACAGTAGTAATAACAGTACCTGATATTACCTGGAAACTTCACAAAGCACCTCAAAAGTTGGTTATTGCCACTACCACACAGCAAAAGAGAGCTTGCACAACCTTGGTGTCTTCCAGCTGGACATTTACCTGCACTGACCTCTGGAAGGGGTGTGTGAATCTCTCCGTGCATCTCCAGGACCTCCCTGCCAACTCCCCAGTGTCTGTGCATCAGATAGACTTGCTGAGCCCTGTGCTGCAAAGGGAAACATCTGGGTCATTTTACCTTGATGAAGTCGTCATCGCAGACAGAGCTGTGACCGGTAAAGGAATCTGTTAATGTTACCATCTTTTCAGGATACTCCATTAAAATCTTTGATAGGGCTGGCTGAAGCTTTTTCAAAGGGGAAGGTATTTCAAAACAGGCACAAAAAAAATTGTTTTCTTGAACTTATATTTTATTTTGTGAAGACAATCAGGGAGGGATTGCCTAATATCAATATTCATGGTTTATTTGAAAATGTGTTTCTACAAATGTTCTCTTGGATTGTGTTGTCCAGACAAAACCCAAAAAAACCCACCCCCAACCCAATCAGATATGTTTCCAGCTATGAAATGAAAATAACCCAAGCATAGTGACAGCTGTTCTCCTTGCTCTAATGAGTGCTTGTGCTCTTTTTCTTTCAGTTTCTCAGAGAGATCCCAAACCATCTCAGCCAGGTGGGAGGATAGTTGAAGCTGTATCTGTGGTGGGGTCTTCTCCTACTTACAATGTGTCCTGGATGGTGTCTGGCTGTGGTGCAAGTCTGCCCCTTCTCTCTCCAAGGTAGGGACAGAGAGTGGATCATCTCAATACTCTGCAATACCTCTTGTAGTTCTGACATGTCTGGAGCTGGTTGTCATCTAAGACAGGACATGAGAAGCAGTGGAGAATAGGAATGCAGCTTGGCACTCCTTGTGCTTTCACTGGAGTCTTCTCTAGTTGTTTCCAATGGTCTGTGTTCAGACTGTTTAGACTCCTGAATCCTGCACAGATGTCTGCACTCAGCAGATGGGCTGTAGTTCTAAATTAAGATATTGAATTTCACTCTCAGCACATGAGTGTTTTGAACTTTGGTCACCATGTAGGATCTTGAATGTGTATTGTAGACATCTTAGTGAAGGTATCTGATTCTGGCATTGAAGTTCCACTGTATGAGTGGGATTCAGTTGCTGAACCAGAGGTGCTTAAGATGTTTCAGCTAATCTGGGGTGTGTAACAATATGCATGGGGCACCAAGATATGATGTAGGACTAGAAGATCTAAGCTCTTCTGGGGCAGAATTACTGTGTTAGGGAATGGAAGTCCACCTTATGTGTCCTTGTTTAGCAAGATGGTTTCTATTCCTGAAAGTCTCAACAATGAAAGAGGAGGCAGAGCTGTAGGCTGACCAGATCAGAGTGAAACATTAAAGAGCTATACTGGCAGAGAGTAAGTCCTATAAAAGTTGGATTGTATCCAGTCAAGTCAACAAGGACCTCATGGGAACAGAGCATACAGCAGTGATGAGCACATTTTTCAAAGGGATTTAGAAAAACTGGAGGAAAAAAAAAAGAAATCCATGAGCATTATTATAGAGCTGAAGAAAATCCTTAGGAGAGAAAGATTTAAGAAACTCAATCTGTTTAGCTTATAAAAAGATGAAGAGATGGATTGATCCACAGTATCTCTCACCAGGGGGAAAAGAAAAAATGCTTAGCATCGGTGGGCTTCTGCATCTGACAGGGGAAGATGTAAGAGACACCAGTGTGTGATGCTGAAGCCAGGAAAGCTGAAAACTGAAACCAGTGCATGCTTTAAAAATGAGAGGACTGATCACTGTCTTTGGGTATCATCCAAACAAACCTGGCTCTTTCTCTGCAATGAGCACGTGATGTGCTTTAATACAACTCGCTGCGGTTGGGACAGGAGTGTTAGCCGAAATCTGATGTGCAGCAGGCAAGGAGGTTCAGTGGTGCCTTTGGTTTTGTGTTCTCTGCAGAAGCCACAGCTCAGCTCTGAGTCTTCAGCTGTTATCCAGGCACTCAACCACACGGTGGCATTATTGTACCGTAGAGAGTCTCTTTTCCTGTGGAAAATGGAGAATTTTACTGGCAAGGGAGCAAATATTTTAAGAAACTGGGCTGTGGATGAAGTTTAATATGAAATATCGCTGTAATTCATGGGAGTTAAGATTTTGATAAACTCGAGGAGGCTACAGGACAAATTAGGAAAGCTTTTTGCTTTGATATTGTAACTGCTGTCCAGGCTGTGTTGAGTTGGTCTTTTAGAAACATCAGTACTGGGGTAGGACTTGCTTGTGCTTGGTGCTGTATGAACTATCTATTCTGTCATAATTTAAGAAGTGGTTTTCTATCATTTTCTGTTATGTGCACTGCTTCTGTTATATAAGTATATATTGGCAGTGTTCAATTCCATTTTTGCTCTGAACATGTTCTCCTTATGTCCTTCAGAAGTATTGTTCCCATAGGTGTCCCTGTTCTACTGGTTGACATGGGGGTGTCCGAAGTGGGGATTTTGACTGCTAATGCCTTCATGTGAACCTTCTCTGTCCCACAGAGGTGCTTTACTTGGGGAAGGCTCTAAGGAGTATGGCTACCTCTATGTCTCCACGGAGGATGTGAGAGTCAGCCTCACCATCCAGAGACTACAAAAGTCATCCCCACCTATCGGAGGGACCTTCCGCATCCACTTGGCTGATACAGTGATATCAGGTAAGAGAAGACACAAGTACAGGTCCTGGATTTCCTTTGCAGGAAGCCAAGTGAAGAAGAGACAATACTGAACCTTGGAAATGCTTGGGGTACAGGCTGGCAGGTTAAACCTGTGTTGATAGTTGCTAGATCTTTGCATTTGACATCCTTCAAGACAAGAATTAAGGATTATAGGCAGGGCAGTATTTCTAGGTGTTAGGAATGAGGCTGTTGCAAAATGCATACAGTCACTATGAAATATTTACCTTAAATAACTGTGGATCAGATCCTGAATTAAGATTTTGCATCCCAAGGTTACATTATGCTGCTGTATCTCCTGCATGTGTACTTCTGGTCTTCTTGTATGACAAGACCCTTGCAGGTTACCAGGAAATTCATTCTCTTCTAGGATTACCAGGACTGGTAATTGGTTTGCAGATACCACAAAAGCTTTTGTGTACAGAATTGCTTCACTTCAATTAGTTACTCTTTAGGTTTTCTTGTATATGGTTTAAATAATCAAAGAGGCTTAGAATGAAAGTGAGAAGGTTAATCTGAGCAAGGCCAGTCATGAAGTTCTAATGTCTTTTGCAGATGTTTCAGTTCACATCTCCTCCCATCGCCTCCGCAAGCTTTTACAAGACAACACAGATAACTCCACAGCCCTGTTCTTCAACACCAGTGACTTCATCGTGACCAAAGACTCAAACTCTTGCTATGAAAACATCTGGACACTGACTTGGAAAACAAAAACTGGGGACTTGCCCATTGTTATCAATGTACAGTAATTTAAATTACTAACACCCACTTTGAACCCCATTCAGTGTCTTTGGCCTTGGCTGATTCATTCTCCCAGCATTTGTTTTTACACAGACACCTGTGACATCTTAAGCTAAGTGTCTTCCTATTAGGGACAGCAGTTTAAGAAAATTCTAGATTAGATGATTAAAAAAGAAATTGCAGTTATAGGAGGAGAAATTACATCTTCAGAATCTGTGCTTCAAAATGAGGAGGCTAGAATGTAATTTCTGTGCTTTGCTGCAGTTATGCAGAATAAAGGGACTGCTATAAAGAAGTGAAAGCTATTACAATCCTATTAATATTTCAGTACACTAACTGAAGCTGAGTACAAGTTTGTGGCATCATCTATGGGTCAAGAAGGTCTTTTTCTGAGAACTGTTCTATGTGGGTTCATACCTGTTTCTCACAGGTCTCAGATGAAGGTTCAATTCACACTCTCTTATACCAAAATTTATTGTTTAAGTTTTGCTTCAAGTAGAAGGGACCTTTTTGAATAAGGACTCAGGCTGAGCTGCTCCATTTCCCCAAAAGGAAAACTGTTTCTTTGTGTATCCAGCTTCTAAAACTGTAAAATTATTTTTGACAAAGCAATGAGTTCTCATGCTTGAGACATTGGCCTGGATGGTGAAACAATCTTGAGCTCTGTCTTCAGCTGTAACACAAGCCCTTGCTCTATACAGTCATGTCTGTGGAAAGCAGATGTTCAAAGCTCTTTCCATGCCTAATTCCAAATGAAATTACTGAGCATTAGAAGTTTATTTGCAAATCTGGTTTCTGAATCTCTTTGCCTCAGTTTCTTGCCTGCAAGATGAGGATGGGAATAGGGAGGTGTTGTGGAGTCTTGGGTAATGAAGATCTGGAGACAGGAGTCATGGAAGAAGCTAGAGAAGAGGTTTCCAGGAGTTGTGTGCTGCCCTGTAAAGACTCTGTATGAACTCTGGGGGAATGATTTTAATTTAAAATCACAGGACAGAAAAGGACAAGAAACTTAAATTCTTTGTTCTTTGCCAGGTCTCTGCTGAAAACCTCACTGGTCTGAAGCCAACTGTTTCGAGTCGTGTGGTTTATGATGGAGGTGTGTTTATTGGGCCAATATTTGGGGACATGCTTGCTACCTTCAATAACAAAACACAGGTGAGATGTGCTGTGATGTTTCCTATTGATTCACCTGGGTCATGTAGATCCAGGAGTGTCACAGGTATTCAAATACCTACTTCTGCCACTAAATCCTTTCAGAAATCTGTGGTTCTGTGCTTTGCCTTAAATTGGTCAGATTCCGCTCCCTGGTTTGTGGAGCAGGGTTTTCCTCCAAGAGCTATTGCATGTGGGGAGAAAGGTTATCATGGGTGATGGAAGACAATTTGATGGAAGACAATTTATTTATTTTGAGGCAGTGGCCAAGGGGTGGTGTCTTCTCTGGACTCCCACCCTTGCTGAGTCCTATGGTGCTGGCCATCAAACTTGGGCAGTGGTGGAGTCTCCATCCCTAGAGATATTTAAGAAACGAGTAGATAAAGAGCTGAGGGACATGGGGCAGTGGTGACTTGGCAGTGCTGGGTTAATGGTTGGACTTGATGATCTTAGAGGTCTTTTCCAACTAAGGTTGTCCTGTGATTCATATGCAACATTCCACGATCTTGCAGGCACTGAGAAAAGCTGGCGATACAGCTTCCAAAGCTGTGCTCTGCTTTGCCAAAGATTGAGCCCTAGCAAGCCTTGCAATTAAACTTGTAGTGAGGCTACAGCAGGATAAGCAGCTGCCTGACTGTGCTCTGGGCTGCAACAGTCAGAGTGCTCTCAGCAGCTCACTGTGGTTACTGGCATCACTCTGCAGATCTACCAAGTAGATGTGGCTCTAGAAAACACCTCTGTTCCGTTCACAGCCTCAGAGTAACCTTATTCTCTGTCTCCAGGTGGTGGTGGCAGTGAATGATGTCCTTGCAAACTGTTCTGGTTCATGCTCTTTCCAGTTCAGCCAGGAATTGACACCCTTAGTCAATGATGTGGAGTATTCATCAGGTAATGGGGCTTTGTGTCTGAACAAAATGGCAAAAAGCACTGGTCAGTGAAAAAGGTCTGCCAGATGCTGATGCTTAGTGTGTGTGCTTATTCTTTTGGAAATTTTTCATTTTATGGAAGCTGTACTTTCTAGTGGGACAATTCTGATCAGCTCCAGTCTTCATATACATAGCACAGACATGTTTTTATACTGACAAAAAGATGGTAGAGGCGTAAAGGGGAGATAAACAGTGATAAGATTAGTGCTTGAAGTGGAAGATGGCTCTTAGCTCAACCTATTTTTAATAAAAAGTCAAGAAATAAAGTTATAGCTGGACAGGGACAGGCAGGAATAGGCATTATAAGGGTCACTGAGAGATCATCAGTGCTGCTCCTATTGTAGATGGTAAAAACTTTTAACTATTGGTTGAAAGTAAACTCTAGGCATTGCTACACCAAAATTCACGAGTCATGTTGCTGATTATATTCCTTCAGATGGTGGGTCCCAGGCCACAGTAGTTATCAGGGGAGCTGGCTTCACTGAGGAGAAGCCAGCCCTGCAGGTGAAGGTGAACAACACAACCTGCCACATCGTAACGTTGAATCAAACCGAAGTGGTTTGCCAGGTGGAGAGACTGCCAGTTGGAGTCTACCAGGTGACACTGCTGGTGAGACCTTATGGCTTTGCACTCAATGCTAGCAAAGGAGAGAGCATCTTCCTAAGAGTTGAGTCAAAGCTGCTAGCTATCGAACCTCCTACAGCTTCAGAGATCGGTAAGCGTGAATGACAGACCAGCTCTAAGGGATATTTGTTTTCTGCTTCTGACTTTTCATGATGTGTTTCAGTTCTTCTGTATTTTGATTACTAAGGTCTTCATCTGGCACAAAAAAAAAGACATAACATGGCTGTGTACGTTGTGTGTACCCCAAAGTACTGGGGCAAGTTTCTTACAAAGAGTGACAGACTTACCTTGGGGTTTTTTTTTGTAGACTTAATCATCTTCCCAGCTAGTTTTGTCTGAGAATTGTAAATTGAAGTGCAGGTATATTTAATCCAACAACCCAGAAGGCTATTAGTGTATCATGGCTCATCTTCTCATATCCATTTGACACACAGCTTTGGAGTATTTGGATTCATCCAACCTAATTATGAAATGGCTAATCTTTGGTTCTTCTCAGTCCAGTTGTAGTGAATTCATATTCTGAGTCTTAAAATGAAAAAACTTCTCCATGTTTAGACACAAAGTTGAGAAATCTAGAGAAGCTCAAAAGAAACTGAAGCTTCTTCCACTTCCATTAACCTTCTCCTTGAAACAGAAATGGAAAAGAAGGGTGATATATTCCATCCCTGAAGACGAGACCTTGGAAGATTTTCCACAGGATTCTGGGGCCAAAGAACCAGTACAGCTCTCTAATCTGCCCTGTAGGTGGCACAGATGAGAGGAATTTACCTGGAAATTCCAGCAAGGTGTCTAGCCAACTGTAGCTAAGCCAAATAAAAGGCTGTAAAAAGCCACAATCTCTTGTTTGAGGGAGGGAAGAGTCCCCCCAGCCCAATGAGAAATATGGAAAACATGCTCTAGGTGAACTTGCTTTAGCAAGGGGGTTGGATAAGTTGATGTCCAGAGGTCCCTTCCAATAACAACCATTCTGTGATTCTCTGAACACTCTTGACACACCTGGGTTGTGCAGTAAGGGCAAATGGTCTCAGTGTATGACTTGTTTTCAAGCAGCTAGGAACGCACCTAGAAATAACATGACTCAGGTTGAGTCTGACAGTAAAAGTCACCCAGACTTTTTCTGGAAATGTCCTAGTTTTATTATTGAGGTACTTTGGGTTCATGCTAACAAACATTGCTGAGAGCAGGGGTATTGGTCTAGATGAAGCATGAAGCCAGCTCAACCATATGGCTTGGAGAGCTGATCATGCCATGCTTGGCCACTTTGGTGTAGGCAGAAGGTCTGTGAACTTCTGTGTAAATGAGCCATGGGGTGGTCTTGGGAGAATGAAGGGTTCCTATGATGAAAAGTAAGAAGTTACAGCCACCTCTTTATGTTTTGCAAGAAAGATATTCTAACCCTTTTATTTCCTCTTTTTTTTTTGTTTTCCCCCCTCCTCTGCAATGATAAGGTTGATAAGGTTAATAGTGCTTTAATTCATTTAGTTCATTAAAAAAAAATCTAAAAAAACCCCTAAAATAAAAAAGCCAACAATGGCAAGTTTTAGTGCTTGGGCCTTGTTTCTCATTTCCTTCGCTGACAATCCAGTTCTTCTCCCAATTACAGTGATCTGTCACTCATTAAAAAGAAAGCAAGTATAATGCTGTCTTACATTACATATGCCTTGAACATTTATAATTGGAAAGAATTACAGCTTCCATCTGTGTTTTTAATTTCTTCCATTTAAAATACCTCTCTTCAATCTTATCGTAAAGTGCACATATGCAGTATTTCATTGTGTACGGATATAAGCGTAGATATCAAAACTTAAGAGCATCAGTCGTTACACAACACACATGGGTTTTGTACTCTAAATCTGAGCCTCCTTATCTGACAACTATCACATTAGACAAGGCTTCAGTTTCTTGCTGTTTCTGGTTCTGCAAACTCAACGTTAGAGGAGGGGAAGCCAGGAAGCATCGTGTACTTTGCTGCATCAGGTCCCTCTTGTCAAAATATCACTGGGTCCCAGTGGTGCTGTACTGGGAGTTCCCTGTGACCTAACTCTGTAAGTGTGGGATGCCTTTCTAAAGATAGTACCATGCTCTCTAGCAGATGGAAGGAGCTTGCCATTTACGTATCTGCTTGCCTGGTTTTGCTGCCAGCCAGACAAAATATAGAAGATAAACCACCAAAGAATTCTGGAAGTTTAAAAGAGTTGGCAGGAAATGACAGTTTGAGGAAAAGGTACGAGGGAATCTGCCATCAATATATAATGACTTTCTCATAGAAGTTTACTTATATCACATGTAAAAAGCATCATAAAAGCTCAGTTGGTCTGTAATATAGTCATACCAACACACACATATAAACACTGCATTAATAAAGTTCCTGTCTTAGTACTCTGTCCAGCCATAGTCCTAAAACTGTTGTACTGATAACTGGAGCAAACACCTATCAGTTTCAAGCAAAATTTCCTCTTTTTTTTTTTTTTTTAAAAAAATTGTCTCTGAACCACATCAAAGAACCAAGTCCAGGTTACAACTGCCATTATTATCCATTGCTATTCTCTTTCCTATTTCTCTTTGAAGTGTCCCTGAATGTCGTAGTCACTTCAAAAAGCAGAGAGACACCTTGCCTATTTGCATTGGAATTGGGTGCTGCAGAAAGATCAAGTGCAAGTCTGACTTGTGTTGGGTATGATCCTGCATGTGATTGAAGAGGCTTGGCTCTGGCTGGCACAAAGGATTGCTGAGGTTGCTTCATGCTTCACAGAATCAAACCCTCCGTGACTTTCCTCACAACTCTGCTAAGTCTCGAGCCCTGCCAAGTCCCCTTTCTAACCTAAGTTTCCTAGACACATGCTACAGGCTTTTTTGACAGCAGGGTGCTTGGCAGCTATTTGAACTGTGAAAGCACCTGCTGTGTTAAGCTCATTTTCCATTCTTAGTGCTTCTTCCTTCCTTCCTTATTTCATTCTTGGGCTGGGGATATTTCTAAGGGTGAGATCACAGGCCAGACCTTGCTGGCTTAAATAAGTATGTCATTAAAAAATAAACCGAGAAACAAACCCAGTCCTCTTGTATCATGGACAAGAATTCAAATAATAGGCAAGAAGGATCTCTGGTGAAAGAGAGGAAACGAAACACAGCAAAGTGGGAGCAGATCATCATCAGATCAACTAAGAGACAGTACTGCCTTTTGTAATGACTACTAATAAAGAAGCCTTTGCATATAAAAACATCATTCTACAACTTGAATGTAAAGGAATAATTGTTTTTTCAGGAGGACTGACAGTGGCTCTCAGAGGGACCAATCTGGAAGGGGTAAACTTGGTGTTGTTTGGATATCAGCCTTGCCCAATTTTGGAGGATGATAGAAATTCAACAAGAATTGAATGTAAAGTTCCCCCTCGGGTAAGAAACAACATTTTTTGGGGGGAACAGTCAGCAGCCTGCAGGCCTTTATATGTTTTTCTGGCCTGAGGTACACTAGGGGGAGGGCAAAAGGTAGCCCATGAGCCAAGTCTTGGCCGTGAGACGATTTACCATGGACTCCACCTATACTTTAGACCAGTTTAATTAAAAGTAGATTGATAGGTGATTTATGAAAACCAGTGAGACAGCAAAAAATCAAGTTTACAATGTGATTAGCTAAACCTTATAGAAACAAAACTGGGGCTTTGAAATCCAGCAATGTTACCCATCTCCACGTTCAGTTGTCTACTAGTAGATAAAACACTCCTGGGACAGTTGCTCTTGATCACATTGATGAACTTCAGCTTCAGATTTTCTACTTGACATCCAAATCTCCTTTGGACATTATCTGTGTGTCATTCAAAGCATGCCTGGGGATGGTTAGCAGCGGTGCTCTTTGCCACATGGCAAAATTATACCCAGGATGATGATAATAGTTTAAGTGTAGGAATAACTATCTATGCCTATGACTTACCATTGTTTAATTAATTGGTATAGATACAGCAAATGAAAATCTGCATAGTCTGGGATTGTTTTAAGGTTTCCAACTCTCCATAGACATCCCCTAAAGTCGATGTAACTGTACACATTTAATTACAGTTTAGTGTATGTATAAATTTATCCCTTGCATTTTCTTCCTTTCTGTTTCTAGGGGACAGAGGATGCTGCTGTCCATGTGACACTAATTTCTGGGTACCTGTCAACAACTGTAACCAACTTGTTCCAGTATGATCCTTCTTTAAACCCTGCTGTTGTATCACTGAGCAGAAACAGAAGTGGCATAGCAGGTGAAAAGGCTGCAGACATGCATTGGGCATTGTCTGTAGAAGTGTTGTTATTGCTGATGGTGATGGGGGAGAGGGAGTTTGGTGATCTGACACCATTTGTTGTTGTTTTCTTTTAACTTCTTGTCCTCGTGTTTCCTGCTAGCCCTGATCAGTCCTGGTTGTTTTATATTGGTTTTACTCTGGCATATATGAGATAGTGAGTTGCTTGCCCTAGGCCAGTATGGATGACGTCCACAGGATGTGAAGTGTGGTATAGTGCTCCTTTTGTGTCATGTTTCTCTAACTCTGCTCTGTAATAATCCCACCCATTCATTCTTGCTAACTGGTTCAGCCTTAGCAAGAGAAATGAAGTCTAGAGAACGTCCTTCTCCAGTATCCCAAAGGGCTGATCATGAAGTGCATCATGTGCATTTTGGGTTGCTGAAAGCAGAAGAGCACTTGTCTCACTAGTTCTCATTTCCAAGCCAAACTGTCTCTTCCAGTTTGATTCTGTGATCTGTTACTGTAGAATACGACCATATACCTCATAGACTTTGTGGGGGCAAAATCCCAAGTAGATCTCATGGAGTGTTTAACATTCCTGTCTTTTGAAATTTTCTATTTGGGGTTGGGTTTGGGGGGTTTTTTTGCTCATTTCTGTTACTTTTATTTTTTTTTTTACACCCCCACCCCCCCCAAGTTTTTGGCTGGGCATTGGGAATGGAAGGCACTAATAGTGTATGGTGTCCACTTGCAGACAAGGCTTTTAGGAAGAGGGTTTACTACATCTCTGTGTGACAACCGACACCAGATTCCTAGTATCTGAGAAAGAGAGGAAAGAACATAAGTGGAAGACATAAATACTCTTCATTTCCTACCCATTCCATTCCCATTCCTCCAAGAATGCAATAATCAGGTGTTTTTTTTAATTTCTCTCTCTCTTTTTGCAGCCTTTTGAATGCACACCCTAATAAAGCTCCCCCCACCTCAGTAGTTTGGCTGGACTTGGTGGGGATGCCAGGAGTTGAGGTGACTGCCAGTGACGGAATGCACTTCTTGCTGCATGCCAGACATTTCTATTCCTTTTCCCAAATGCCCTTGTCATTTTCTATTACTCCAGAATGCATAAATAAGAGAAAACGTCTTTTATCATCTGAATATTATTCAGATACCATAGCACCAAGGGGAGATTTTTCTTGCCTTGGGCAGCCCAGGTGCAAGGAATTCCTTAATGTTATAGTGTCTCATGAATGGTGGTGTGGCTGAGTTCAATCTCCTCTTCAGAACCTCTACGGCTTCGTCTTTTAATATAATTTTCCTCCTATATAATAAAAAGAATAAATAAATTACACCTATGCCTTCCAGGCATCTAGGATTAAGCTGACAATTGACCAAGAGTCCAAAGAGTTCACGCTATTAATATATTCAACTTTGCAGGCTTTCAAACTTTATTTGACTCTTTGCGCATGCAGAATTGAAAAGTACTGGCTTCCACACCTGCTTAGAGGAGCTGGTGGATGAAGGGAGCTTTGTACAGATTCTCCTGCTTCGTGGAAGGCAAACACTTCTCCATAGCTGGGGCTATGGAGCTGAATGGTAACAGTGGCTGTGACTCTTGCAGAGGTGATGCTAAAGCCAAATGAACCCTGGCCTCTGCTAGGGAACCAAAATTGCTACTTGGATCTGAATCTCTAATAAGGATTTATCAACCTATAAAAGTTAATTTTAATTAAGACAAGGTGAGGGAGTTAGCCAGATGAGCTGCTTCTGACTACCTCCCTGTGTGGCTGGGGTGATGAAGAAGAGGAATGGGCAAAAAAGAAGTTGCACTGGGACAGCTGATCTTCACCAGCTGTTCTGGAGCAACTCTGTGAGTAGGCAAATGTTTTGTGCTGGCTAGCTCAGAGGGTTAGTAAAGAGATATTAACACATTTCCCTTGATGAATTTAGGAAAAGGTTTTATGTAACGTAGTTGTCTATGACAGCAGGGAGTTGGAATTGAAGACCCCTTCTCATCCTGTTCTTGCTTCTGTGCAATCCAACCCACACCCTTCGGAGGAGATGGGAGGATGTGATTCATCTCCTAAACACATCTCTGTGCTTATTGCTTTGATGTCTTGCATAGTCAGTGAAGAGAAACAGGTGATTCTGTGGTGGGATTCTTTTAGATGTCTTCCTTAGAATAAGATGAATGATGCCATAAAGGCTTTGTTTCTATTAGTTGACTACAGATACAGCTATTTCAGTGAAAATGCCTTTATTTGGACCAATGCATAACATACTAATATTTTAATCTATTTCAGGTTATGAAATTCCCTTCTGCACTGCCCTTGTCCTTTTCTATTACTAGAGTATGTACAAATAAGGGAAAGTATCCTCTATCATCTGAATATAATTTGCCCTGCGATAGAGCCTAAACAGGAGACAGAGCTAAGTTTCCTGAAAACAAGGTGCTTTGGAGCATGCATGGGCATCTGACTTTAGGTAGATGATTTAGTTGTGGGAGGCTCCTGTTAGAGTTAGATGGCTCCATGATGTTGAGAAGTGTGGTCTGGATCATTGCCAGAGACTTAGGAAAAATCCCAGAGCTCTTCAGCTCCAGTTTATGTGATCTTTAGAAAGACTGAATTTGGCTTTTATCAGCTGCAGGATATAGGATAGACAGTTATGGTAAGGGGGCATGGATCCAATCTTGAGTGTGCATCAGTAGGTAGAGAGTGGCTGTAGATGGTCACAGCCAAGTAGACAATGCCAGCATCTCAAAATTACCCTGGTATCTGGTGAACCTTACTGGAACTGAGCAGGATACAGAACCACTGTGGTCTTTAGATTTTTGGTTTGGGCAGATGGACATGACAGGGCTTGTTCTGGCATGATGGGACTCCATGAACTTCCTTGGGCAATGGTTGTGGGTGCTAAAACTGCTACCACAAATACCGAAATAATTTCATCCATTCTTCTCTCTGCAGGGGGTCAAGAGCTTCAGATTGGAATATCTCAGTTTGCCAGCTATCAAGGGTCAGATATCAAGGTCCAAATTGGAGGGTCATGGGCACAGATCCAGGCACAGACAGACCATGGTGTCAACGTGATGCTTCCAGCCTTGGCTGCGGGATGGTACAATGTTTCTGTCATCATCAATGGCATTGCTGTCACTTCAAACAGGTGTGTGAATATGTATAGTTTCCTTAAGATATAAACTTTGTTCTCCATCCTATTAGGTAGTTTAGGGTTAATCTGAAAAAGAAGGTAAGAATTTTCATAAATTCTGTACCTAACGGTGAAATCTGCACTGTGGTATATAATTATGAATAATTATGAAGGTATTTATTGATCTGTGGAACCCAAGTCAGCAAACTGCTAATGCTAGTCAATTAACTCCCCTTGGATCAGTAGGAGGCAGGAGAGAAACATTTTAGAAAAAACAGTGGATTTGATGAAAAATGCATATTCACGCAATCAAAGGTATTCACAGATTCAGGTCAAATGCAGATCAATCCTGCTGCAGGAAAACAGCAGAAAAAAAGAAACACTTTTCATGAGAAAAACAAAAGCTAGTTTGAAAAATACAAAAATGCTTTGTTTGGAGAATTTTTAAATGATGCTATTTCCATCTTTTAAAGTGACACTTCAAGTTCATGCCTAGATAAATACAGTATAAATGCATTAAAATTTGAGGGAAAAGTGACCAGAAAGTGGGATGCAACAATGCATTCACAAGCAACACAGTTTTGCTCCTCAACCATGCAGTACTCATCCTTGGCATCTGCTAGGAATGATCCTGAAACAATGGTACTGGGGAGAATGGAGCTGTTTTTATTGCTCCCAAACCACCCTGAGCTGCTCGTTGCATTAATGAACTTCAAAGGAGATGATGTGGTTGATGGGATGACACACACAGGGATTCATCCCATCTGATACTGGAGTCTCTTAGCAGCACCATCACTTTGTCTCCAGAGATAGAGAGAGGAGGGAGATGGGGCATCCCAGGAGACAGCTCTGGTCTCTGGTGGGCTGGATTGCAGGTTTGGGAAGGTCTAAGCCTCTTGTGTCTTTTTAGGGCAGGGGGTTGTTTTGAAAGGAGAGTGGTGAGGAGGAAAAACAGATGCAGGTGGGACAGAAGCAGAGCTACAGCCTTGTCTGAGTGGTCTTTAGGAGGTTATGTCTGGGTTTCCTCTTGCTGCAGTTACCTCCGCTGTCTGGTGGGAGGATGTAAAGAGGGAAGAGAGCTGGGATGTCTCTTCAACACACTTACATCTCCTGTCTGTGGGCGTAGCTATGGTGGGATCTGCTTGACAAAAAGCCACCCAATCTTGCTTTTTTTGATAGGAAATTCAGTTGCACCCCATGGACTAAATTTGGCCCTCAGGTTGCTGTTTGTTAAGACAGTGTTCATAATAGGTGTAGTTCAGACCACATGGAAAAATTCGGGGTGTGGGGTGGTCTTGTCACTGTGGCGTTGAGCAAAGGGGATGTGCCAGGTGGCTGTTTGGCCTTCCAACCTGGAAGGGGTTTTAAGGAAGAAAAGCACTGCAACAGGAGAGAAAAATGTAAAAAAACCCCCTAAACCTCTTTCTATGTTGCTTGTATTTTGCAGGGTTGAGCCGTTGATCCAGTACCTCTCAGAGATCTTCAGCATAGAGCCGTGTTGTGGCTCCTTTCTGGGTAAACACCATCATTACATCTGCAGCCACTTAGGGAGGTTAAAGGGATCAAGGGCACAGTTTTCCTGCAGGAATGGAAAGGGCATCCCATTTCACATCAGTTTAAATGAGGGTGTTTTAAATCTGTGACCCTTTATTATGCAGACATCAACGAGCAGACAGCAGCAGTCTGGAAATGTGGGATTGTAGTGAGCATCCCTCAATCTGGTTGGCTGGTTTAGGGCTCCCTGTGCTTTGAATTTGATTTCCCCAAGTGTTAGCTGATGTATCCTTGCATGTTCCCGTTGGGAAAACAAAGCACGCCCACACCTGACTCATCTGTGCTGCTTCTTTCAGTCATTACACCTCCGTCTTTCAAAGCTTTCCGTGTGAAAGTTAGGTGGAAAGCAGGGTACAATTGTGGTTTGAAGCAAACAATAATTTCAAGTGATCCCAAAGGGGACGTTCATTTTTTGTTACGTTGAAAAGACAAAAAAACCCCCACAAAACCCAACCCTTTTTTCAATGTTAATTTTAATCAAAAGTGAAATATTTATTAATCCCTTTCCAAGCTTTTAAACATTGGAAATAATTTAAGCGTGTTTCAGAGCAAAACATCACTGAATTGAAAAGAAAAGTTTTACTTTAAATCTTAAAAAGCAGATTGGAGGTGGCTGATTTATTTTGGCGTTTGGCAGAGGGTGGGGGAGAGTTGAATCCCTGTAGTGAATTTTACATGAGCCCTTAGAAATGCTTTTATAGAAGACAGAGAAATTCTTGTGAAGCAGCCTCAGGTCCTCCACAGGTTGCTCTCCCAGGCTCACAACACATTTAAAGATACAAAAACTCAGAGGCTTTGTGGTACGTGATTAGTTTAATAGTTTGTGAAGCACCCAAGCCTTGAAAAATGAGCACGTGGATAGAGCCTGGATAGAAAAGGCTATCAGTTTTTATGATTAACCTATACTAAAAAATAAAGTAAAATAGCAAATTACACCCTTCTTTTCATATTTAAGGGTAAATGGAAATTTTAAACAAGAGCTGATTAACTCCTTGGCTGTAGTTGTGTGAATGGCTTGAGCTGACTTAGAATCTCATTGCTGCAAAAAGCATCAGTCCTTTCCCCTCCCTTATCTCTAGTCTTTTGTTGTCTCTAACACTTGTGTGGCCATCTGGATTTGAGCTCACTTGAAAGGAACCTCATTATAAAACAACTTTATTTTTCAGCCACATGATGGGAAAAGGAAAGGTATGGGCTTAATGGATGAAGAAGTAGAAGCAAGGCAGGGCACTGGGAGAACCAGTACTGCAAACTAAAGGAAGATGGAGAGAGAGGCTTCAGCTAGGCTCTGGGCTTGGAAGGCAACCACAGGGGAAAGCAGACAGCCTGCCTTCCTGCAGCCCATGGATGGGAAGCCCTGGCCAGAGTTACCTTTGACAGTGGAGGGGAAACTGCTCTTCTCTTTCTCTTCCTGTTCTACCTATCTTAAATGGTGCAGACTGGTGGGAGAATATAAGTAGGGGAGGGCTTGTTGCTGGAAACATTCATCAATTTATCAACTTTTCTGGTCAGTGAACTGCCCAAGGGCAAGTGATCATCAGTGCATGGCAAATCTGGCTCTCTGCCTGAGTGGCCAGGCAGAACTGAAGGCTGAAGGAAAGCCTGTGGTTCTGCCTTTCTGTTTGAAAGTAGTCATACCACATTCTGCTTCCCTGCATGCAGCAGGACCAAACCATCTTCACCATCTCCCCGCTTGCCTGTACAGACAGTCCCATTCCCTGAAGAGTTCAGTCTCTGTTTACTTCTCAGGGGTCCTCTCACAGCAGCTTCCCCCAGTTCTGTGATGGCTTTCTACTCTCATTTGCTGCCACAGCAGGTTGAGGGAGGTAATTCTCCTTCTGCTCTCATGAAGTGGTTGAAGCTATGTGATCCTTAAGGTCCCTTACAACCCAGAACATTCTGTGAAGGCCCCTGGTTATGTGATACCTAAGCCTCTTGTCCACATAGGATTATCCTGATACATGACTGCTATTATCTCTAACTGTCCTTTTCCAAAAAAAAAAGGACTTAATGTCTGCCATGGTTATCAGCTTTATCATGGCTTGTGATTGCCCACAGACAGTCATGAATTCCTTTCCTGCATATAATTTCCTTCTTATTTTGTTTTACTCCTAGGTGGAACACTGCTCACAATCTCTGGGGTGGGCTTTACCCAAAATCCTGCTCTGATTTCTGTTTCAATGAACAGACAAACCTGTACGGTTACTCACTCGACAGAAGAGACAGTTTGGTGCCTAACCCCACCAGCTGCTAATTTGTCTAATGAAGATTCACAAGACATCTCTGTCAGAGTAAACGTAGTCATCAGCAGCAGGTCACTTCAACATGCTCTCTTTGCAAATGGGACCACCACCTTTAACTACCAAAGAGCTTTGACTCCTCTGGTTACAGTTGTTGAAATGGAACTCACAGATAGCAACCTGCTCTTGAGCATCCAGGGGATAAACATCTCTGGATCTGTGGCTAAGCTTGGACACAGTGAATGTGAACTTGAGCTTCAACATGGCAACGACTCTGCAATGTTTTATCAGTGCTCTTTGCCACTGAACAGCCTGGAGCCTGGGACTTTCCCCATCCACGTTATCCAGAGGCAGCTAGGATATGCTCGTGTGACAGCAAGGCTGCGGGCCCTCACAATAACTCCACAGATAACCTCCATATTCCCATCACAAGGGTCAATCTGTGGTGGGATTTTACTCACTATATCTGGTATTGCTTTAAAATCAAGGAGGAATTTGGTACAGGTCAGCCTGAAGAGTAACTATTCCTGTGAGATCCAGAACTCTGGTGATGATGCCATCAGTTGTATTGTCCTTCCAGGGGCCTATCCATTGCATCATCAGTGGCTGGCTGAGGCATCTTGGGCTCTCAATGTCACAGTGACCGTCAATGGGATCAGCAGTGTCTGCAGTGGAGACTGTACACTCCTCCTTCATGAGCAGTGGACACCCCTTGTAGATTTGGTGACCTGGGAGACCAATGGGACACTCACCTACGTGATGATCAAAGGACAGAGGTTGGCAGGGCCAAGTGATAGCCCCGTGGTACACCTGAATAACCAGGCTGTCTGCAAGGTAACTTTCTGGAATGAGACCAGCATCAAGTGCCAGACAGACTGCATGGCCCCAGGGGAGCACAACATTTCTGTATCCAACAGGAAAAGTGGGCAGGCTTGCTTCAGGAAGGCATCCAGTGTTCTCACCATCCTGCCTCAGGTGTACCAGTTTTATCCACCCAACTTCAGTACCAATGGTGGAGGCATGCTCACCTTAGCAGGCTGGGCACTGAAAGGAGAAAGAATGACGTCTGTTCTCATTGATTATCACCCTTGCCTCATTCTCAGTGTCACCTGTGTAGCCATCCAGTGCACAATGCCTCCGGGTAATGGGACTAGGGCTTTGAGTCTAAAAGTAGATGGCATCTCCTATTACATTGGAAGAATAACTTACAATGAGGAGTTTACTCCAGCTTTCCATTCACTTGTTGCAGCTGATCTCCTTATAACGATGACAGTATCACAAGTCACAGAGACAGACACCATTTCTGTGTTTGTTGGAGACTTTGCTTGTAGTGGTGTCACCATCACTCACTCTACTTTGCAGTGCTCAGCTCCTCTGCTCCCTGTTGGCGAGTACCTTGTGCTGGGCCTGGATGTCCCCAGGGGCTGGGCTTCCTCCAACCTGACATTCACCTCTCAGCTGATGGTGACAGCAGTGAATCACAACTGGGGTAAGTCATGAAGGCTTGTAGCATCTCCATGGGGTGCAGTGTGAGGGACTGTGGTGATTGTTTGGGGTTTTTTTGGCATGAAACAAAAAATTGTGAATCCAAAAAAATACCTTTGTTGACAGCTGGCTCTGTCTTAAATCCTGGTTTTTGTCCTTTTCCAAGGTGGCTTGAATGGAGGAGCAGTTTATCTGCATGGAACTGGGTTTTCACCAGGGAAGACTTTGGTCACAATCTGTGGCACCAACTGTGAACTGTTGGGAAACACGACGATGACGGACCTGAGCTGCCTTGTCCCACGCTTACATGGTCAGCCAACACTCAAAACCTGTCACTGTTAAAAATATCTCCTAGAAACTTATCTTGACCCAAAAGGGAGGGGTCCCACTGTATCTCATCCCAGGGGAACAGAGAGAACCAGCAGGCCTGGAGAAAGGAGAGGAGCCAACACAGCACTGAGTCCTGGTTTTTGAGCTTGGTCCAAAGACAATTGCTGTCAGGCGGAGTTTTTGTGTCATTGACCACGGGCTTTGGACTAGAACCACTGTGTGCCTGTGGCCACACATGCTTTGTGGGTCTGCATGTTATGTTTACAATGTCAGCAGTACCTTGTGACAGCTATTTCTTGGGAAAACTGCCTCACATGAAATGTGCATGAAGGCTGTAGGGTTGGGTATCCAAGTGCCTCTTGGCCATCATGACTGTCTTAGTGAGCTGATCTCCCATATATGCCTTTTCTTCTATAGCCCCATATGTTTTGTTTTGGTTGCTTGGTGGGACATCTTCAGTGGGGTAAAGGAGTGAGAGGAAAAGGGTGAATAACTGGGAGGGTCAACAAGTGATGTACTATGGCCAGTTCATACCTTTGGGAAGCTGGAGATGAGGATTTGAATTCCCTGAGAGGAAGATGGGGTCATCCTATGGCCAGAGCATCCTCTTTAACTGGGGAGAGGCAGAAGGGAATGATACCATGATCTCCAGCTATCTCAGAGAAATAACCCTGCCTCAGTTTTGGAGCAAACTCTTTGAAAAGAGTGTTTCCTGGGACAAGATGTATTTCCTCCCTCTCCTACTGGCAGCACAGAATTAGGCTCCTAATATGTGAAAAAGGCAAGATCTAAGATATTTAAATCTCACCCTGAGACACATGCCATTCTCAAAACCTTAAGCACAGAGCACCTACCTTGATGCTACAGCATTGAAACACTTCGTAGTATATCACTTCAGACCCTTCATAGCTCTGATGCTAGGAGAACATCTTGAGATCTACAGAAATATTTTCTGTTCTGTGGCCATCCAGAGATCCATCATTCAAATGGCCAAAGATCCCTGGCCTCTTATCCTCTGTAGATGTGGAAGAAAGGTGGCAGTGAGTGTCCATCAGGTTAAATTTTAAGGATTTTGCTCAAAGGTATGTGGAATCTCCGTCCTCCAAAACAGGCAGAAGTTGACTAGTCATTGAGAAACCAGCCCAATGTGAAATTTAACATTCTTTTGAGCAAGGATTGGGACAAGAGACATCCAGGAGTCCTCTTCAGCCTCACTTATTCCAAAATTCTAAATTTGTTGTTGTCATTTTGAACAGTTCCTTTCCCTAACCATGAAGAATAATGGAGAGAGGGGAAAACAGGGGTTTTAAAAGCCAACACAAGCACTCAAAAGGAGACACCAAGAGGTTTTAAGGGCTCAATTTCCTTTGTTTTAATTAAGATCCAGGCACAGTCCACAAAACTGCTTATTATTTTTTAAACAAGAAAAAAGATATGGTGCTGAAAAAAGAAGAATAGAGCACAAAATAGGGAAGTTTGGTTCTTGCAGGAAGAACAGTAGAATAAATGTAATCAAATTGATCCAAACTGTGGAAACATTAACAACTCTGTTCAATACTCACTGAGTGGTAGGCAGCAGAGGGAGCCTGGGGAAAACAGTTGTCCAGGCAGGACCACACTGCTTATTACTGCCACTAGATGTCAGCAAGTGAATGCTGATCGCTGCCCGCTCGCTGATTGCGTTTCTGGAGGGATGATGAAAAGGATGCGCTGCCTCCCGAACCAAAGGGACACGGGCACTATTGCTTTGAAGCCAGTTACAAGACAGCCCCTGCCTCCTCTGCCATGGATTTTGCAGTGTGCAGCCTTGCAAATGACACCTGTCGAGTTACAATAATGTTTCTCTCTCGATGGGGTATTTACAGGAAAACGGTGGGGTTTTTTGGCATTAAAAAAATAAATAAAATCCTTTGCAGGCTGCTTAGATCTGTGGGTGTTTGCCAGGCTATTTGTACTCCCTAAGATAGTTGTATTCAGCCTGTGCACATCTACGTGTGGCATCGGTGAATCTGTATATAGCAAGATGCTTTCCAGATGGCTTTCCCTTAATACTTAGGGGACTGCACACCCCCACCATTTAGGGCATGAGTGGACTTATTGAGTGCAGTTAATCCAGTCTCACCTCGTGGTTTATGTGCTGCTGGTTGCCTGGGGAAGTTTGCCACTTGGCACTCACACATCCGCTGCTCAGACCTTTCCTTCACAGCCTCGTCCACGTGGAAGGAGGTGGCAAAGTGACTTCGGGGATGCAGGACCATGAGCCATGAAGGCGATGGGAGGGGTAGGTCTGTGGTGCCCCAGGGCTTCATGCAGAGGCTGGTGCAGCCAGGTTGGAAGCTTGTTTGACATTTCCAGGCATTGCTTGTGGAGTGGGTGATGAGGAGTGAAGAGTTCAAGCTGCATTTCTTCTGTTACGGCATGCAGTGAAGCAGAAACGCCTCCCCTCCAGCACTGTGGGATGTCAGGTGGCAGCTCACCACCTGGGGTTTCAGCACTAGGTCATGTTGTGTCTGGCCTGCTTAAGATTAGAGATGTTCACGTGGGAATCCCCAACCGGTCCATCTCGCTTACTCATGTGATCAAATCCGTAGGGCAAGGCTCTGCGGGTAGGAACTGTGATTTCTTTCCCATTTAACAGGCAGTTTTCTAAGACACAAGGAACTGCTGGTCTCAGCAGGATCCATCCATAAGCCTGTCCCATGGGGTCTTCCTTAGGAATGGGTGTTGAGCGGGGTTACAGCAAGGTTTTGGTTCGATCATTGGCAAGAGCCGAGCTAAGTACTGAAATGTGCTCAATCCAGGGCACAAGAAATGGGAACACAAGCCTAAACTCTTATGAAAACTGTTGTTTTTTGCAAGCTGCAGAAAAATCAGGTCAGCACAGAGCCAGAATTTGGGTTTCACCCTTAAAACTCAAGAAAATTAACAAAATTAAATATAATTAACAAAACTACACTTCCTTCAAGGAAAAACAAAACCAGAACAAAAAAACCCAACCTACAAGTCTTTAAGGGTCTGGTAAAGAGATAACTGGCTTGATCCTGGGACCTCTCTCCTTCTCTTGTTCTTGCTTTGTTACTCCTGTTGCAGCACTGTTGATGAGAGCAAATACAGCTGTGGGTTCTGTTCAGCTCAGGTTTAAATTTACAGAACACATGGTTGATGTCTGTGAGATTGAATTGTGCTCCTGTGAAAGATGGGAAGACTGACAGGAAGCTTGAGGCAGGTGAAGAAAGTAACTGAATATTCCTATTAGATGATATCAGGGGTAGGTACCATACATTAATTATGATATATAAATCCTGATCTAGTTGAGGATGGCTCTGCTCACTGCAGGGATGTTGGACTAGATGACTTTTAAAAGTCCCTTCCAACCCAAACTAACCATTCTATTCAAAATATTTTAAACTTGGCAGTAAGCCAGTATTTGAGATTGCATGTTTGACATTGGGGTGAGGGTAAATAAGGCACCTTTAAACGAAGTTGAATTGATAAGAAGATCCATCAAGGAAAAATCCAAGTCTGAATTGCTTGGTTGCACCAGTGTGCTTGGAATAACAGCTCTGGTTTTAGGGATTTGATGTAACAGCTCTTGGGATCTTTATTAATGAGTCCTGGACCTACTGTTTCCCAGATTATACTGGTAAAAGTGGATGTTTATGGAATAGGATTTAGATTAAAGGCTAGAAATGAAACAAAGGTGGTTTAAAAAGAAGAGAAGCGTGGCTTGGTGGGGCTCTGCGTACAGGGCAAGAGAGAAGAGGAATGAGTTTTGGTCACAGCAATGCAGATGTATCAAGGTGATGCACTGAGCTAGGACCCAGGGGGATTATAGCCAGGGAAATGCAAAATATATGAAGAGGATGTGTTGTAGCAATTGAAACCTGAGTAGAAGCAAGGGCCTCTGATGTTTACTGTGGAGATCAAACCAAAGGATCCAAATGGTCCCTTCTGCCCTTCAAATCCAGAAATGAAATTAAGAAAGAGGGAAAAAAATTGCATATTGATTACACGGCAGGAATGTTCTGACAGTGAGATCTATCAGGCAGTGGAATAGATGCTTGCAAAGTCACCTCTTGGGACTTCTGAAACTCAGCTGTGCAAAATGAATGTCTCCTAGGGAGTAATTCTTCACAGGCAGAGGTTGGACTTGATAACCTTAACAGGTCTCTTTTTTTCCCTCTCTCTTTCCCTTTTATTTATTTATTTTTTAAACCTTGGTCTTCCTTGCCTAGCACATGTTAATGTTATGCTCTACAGTCTGTTTTGTGAGCAGTGGATAACTGGGGATGTGTGGTTTGGCACTGGGACTCCTTGGGCAGTTGTTCAATCAATCTGCAGCTGCCCTTGGATCTCCTGGAGGTTTTAGCCTCATCACGTGTCTGCTGGTTGTTATTAAACAGTGACCCAGAACAAAGCCCTTGTGCTGAGCATCCCACGATCCTGGCTTAAGCCTGAGTATCCCTCAAAGACAGGGTTGGAGGCAGTTGGTCCCTGACCCATTACCAACACGCAGAGATTTGGCCGCCGTTGTGTCTGATCTCAAAAGAGAAGCCGTAATGGGATGAATGCATTCATCTCAGTGACGGGATTGTATTACACATGACTAGCAGGTTTTATCTTTATAGGGAATATAAAGCATAAAGAAGCTTCATTCTGGGGTTTAAGCACTAATCAATTAAGTAGGGAGAAGGACTATGTCGCAGAATGGACAGACCCTCCTTTTAGGACATACTAAGTGTTTTGCAGTCTTTGTTTGATAGTTTTTCTTACTGTTGTGGCAGGAGATAATGGCACCAATAATACCAAGAGATATTTGTGTTTAATGGTCAGAGGAAAGGGCATGAAAGGGTGAGGCTTCCTCCTAACTGAGAAAAGTGTTAAACCCTCTGGGAGCAGGAGAATAGGATGACCTCAAAGATTCCCCCAAGAAGGAATGGGAACTGGACATCTCCTCAAAGAGTGGTATCTTCATCAGATGGACAGGGGCTGTGGGGTGAGGAGATGAAAATCCCCCTCTCCTTCCATCTGAAAAAGTAGTCCTAGGTTTGATTCTGGGCTGTATAGATTAAGCAGGGTTTTCTTGGATTTTGCTTCCACCAATCTCTTTGTAACAATGTTCTTTAGCTTTGTTCCCAACTAGTAAGGGGGAAAAACTCCTTCTGTCCACAGGAAAGCTGTGGCTTTGTGAAGGAAGGAAAGGGCAGTGCCATCTCTGCTTGGTCATCCTTACTGTATTGAGTTGGTTCTGCTGCAGGTTGTTGCAAAGGCAAGCTCTTGGCAGTATTTAGTCTTCTTGGATGGCATTCATTTGCCAAAACACAGATATCTAGTGCGACTTAAAATGCCCTTGGAATGGCAACCTGGCTTTCAGGAAGACACAAGGCTTCTGTGGGACACCAGAAGGACACCTCAGGTGGCTCTAGACGTAACTTCTGGACAATAAAAACTAAATTTAGGCACGGTGCCATCATTCCTTTAGGTTTCTCTGTCTATTGCTTGCCTCTCTCATCTTTATATGTAGGTCTTTGAAGCAGGGATTATGTTTGGCTGTGTTTGAATGGACACTGAGCAAGAGAATTGTCACTGGTTTTGGGGAAGGAAAGAGATTAAGTGTATTGCAAAATGTGTGAAGATGTGGGTAACTTTTTTCTTATTCTAAATCCAGAGGAAAAAAGAAATACAGGAAAATTGTGAACTCTCTCTCTGAAGTTCAGAGCAGATGAAATGCTAGGTTTCAATATTTCAGAAAATACCTTAAATGTTAAACAGCTATAAACTTTTCAAAAATACTCCATATGAAATAATCATCTTCAGCAAAAAGCATTAAATCTTTTAATGTGGGAAATGTAGCATTTTCATATTTTTACCATTTCAAAACCCATTTTCAGAATTGCTTAGGAGCCAAGACATTCACTGACAATGACACTTTCCCAGCAAACAGCATACCTTACGAACAAACTGGAATTTAAAAAAGCAAACAAACAAACAAAAAATCCTTTCTTCATAAATTCCCATTCATTGCACTTGTGATGCTTGAGGAATGCTCTTGGATACTGCAGTGCAGGGTGTCATGCTGTCCACAGCCTTTTTCAGGAGCTCCTTACAACTGTTTTATTAGTTTAGGATTAATGAAAATTCTCCAAAAGTCTTCACATGCTCAGGGTTTTGAGAGAAACAGTTTTGATCTCTGGCGTGGGTTAATGCTTAATTTATTTAATGCTTATTTATTTATTTTTAAAATATTAAAATATTAAAACCAAACATTTCGACTGATCTGAACTTCAGTGGCAGTTCACTTTTTTTTTTTTTTTTTTTAAGCATTTTTGTCTGGGTTTAGAATAAGAACACTTAATTTCTGTCCACACCACTTGTTCCTGAAGTACTCCTCAAAGCAAAGCAGCTGCTCCTGTTACACTACCTACCACATCCATGGAGTCAAACTTGGACCAAATCTCTAGTCAGACTCAGGTACAATGCAAGATGAGGTGGGAGATCCCATTTCACACAAGTTCCCTAGAAGCCCTCCAAGCTGTGGTAATACTTTCACTAAACCTATTTCTGGATTTCAAAGCTGTGATAGACCTTGAGTTGTCATATCTCCCTGGTAAAAGATTTGTGCCTTACTCCTGATCTGTAAACCATGGTCCATCTTCCCCATGAGAAAAGTCCATGCTCTTATTTAATGACTTATGTCAGCTCCTCCTGGATGGAGCAATTTTAGCCTAAATACCATCCCGATGCTCCAATAAAGCAAAAGGAGTTGTGTGGAGACCTTAAAAAGGATGCACTGAAAAAGAGGTTGGGACATGCACATCAGGAATCCACAGTAACCACTGCCAGTTGCTAAAATTCTACTTAATGCCAGTGATGTGTAGGCTGCTTTGGGTTATTTTTTTTTCCCATCTTGTCTTTGCAGCATCTCTAGCCATTCTTTGTGGCCTGACACATTCTTCTGTTGACTGCCAAGAAGACAGAGCCACCTTCATTAAATGTGATGTCCAAGTCATGGTGGACACCTATCACCAAAGAGGATCTGTGTCTTACCTGTACGTCTGTGAGGACAGCCCACCTCAGTGGCAATGGAGGGACATCCATCCACCCCAGAGGCATTTTTCTGGAGTCTTTGCCAGGTTAGTGCTGCTTCTCTCCAACAGCTGAGTGGGCTCATCCATGAAAAACATCCCCCAGAAGGTATTCCACCTTTGGCAGAATTGTCCCCTGCCAAATGAGGGACTGAAGGAGCAAATTTCTAATTCTTAGGTTGATGCCAACAGAGCAGTTTAGCCTTGAGACCACTAGAGAGCTCTGCTGGGTTGTGAATTCGTTTCTTGTGTCTATCAAAGCATCTCTAGCCCCCCCTTCTTCCCTCCCATCTTTTTAAAGTGTTTGAGAGACATCAGAAAATCCATCTTGTAAACAGCCTGCTTTGTTCCTTCTTAGGTTTTAATATTTATCTTCTGATCCAAAGCAACATCTGGTGGATGCCAATGGGGAAAAAGATTAGGCATTATGAAAAGCAGAAGTCTTTCTTTTTTTTTTTTTTCTTTCTTTTTTTTTTTTTTTCCCTTCCTCTCTCCAAGCAGTTTCATGAAAAAAAAGTCAGAGAAAATTCAGCAGACTGTGCAATATTTACTCAGCAAGGGTGCTCAGGCACCTACTCAAGGTTCAGGCTTTTCAAATCCAAGGTCAAATTGCCCAGGAGTATAAATTGGTACTGTTGCCTTTAATGGAGCTGTGGGGATTTATACCTGCAGAGCATTTACTTCTAGGAGTAAGAAGGAGGCCTGAATTAAGGAATAAATGGATGAACAAAACTTTCCAAAAAAAACACTGAAAAAAGAGAGAATTAGGATATCACTGGATTGCATTGCACATGGTGAACCCATTCCTGGTTGATGCATGGCATGGGGACATAATTTAGTGGTGACTTGGCAGTGCTAGGTTAACAGTTGGACCTGAGGATCTTAAGTCTTCTCCAACCAAAATGATTCTATGATGCTACAGTCAAGGCATTTTTAATAGAGTCACAGAGATTTGGTCCTCATCCTTATCTGGTCCTTATGTCACAGCTGGCGTTGTGAGTCACCAGAGAGAGTTCTGTGTTGAGGGAAGAAAAGCAGCTGGCATTTACTGAACAAAGACAGCAAGACATGAGTTGCACAATTTTTAAACTGTTTTCTAACTGTCTTTTATTCCCCACCAGCTTTTGAGCTCTGATTAATTCGACCTCAATTTCATAAAGGATGGACGTCTTAAGAATTATGAAGTTCTTGTCAGTTTGGAGAAAATCTGTGTTAGGCAGAAGGAAATTATTTTCCTGTTAAGGGAGAGGAGGGCAGAATTCTGTTGTTTGCCAGCAAACTGCAGACCAGACAGCAGATTTGTACAACTGACCAACTGAAGTGTCCAAAGTCACATTGTGCATTGGTAATGTCCTATAACATCCTAGGAGATGGGGAGGAGAGTTTTGTTGTGGGAGACTTAGAGGAGGAAAAAATAAGAATCCTGAAATTAAACTAATTTATCAGTTCTATTGTTCTCAGAATGACTTGTTGCAAAACAAGAAGCTTCTGGAAACTTGCCTTGTCTAGCTGAATTTTGCTTCCCTTTTACTCACATCAGTGTAACCTCAGAGCAGGTAACCTACAAACTTGAGAGCAACAGGGTATCCCAGTATCTGTCTCTTTGTTTCTTTTTATTTTGTATTTCCTGAGTATCAAAATTATGCTCTTTACTGATAAAAATGCATCTTCAATTATTCTATTCCTATGATTGTTTTTCTTCGTGCTCCTTTTCATGGTTTGGGCTGCTACTGTGAAGGGAGAAGTCATGGAGACCATTTGCTGCCTGCTTCCTTATTGTTTTTCACTGTGGTTTTGTCCAATTTAATTGTGGATGTCCCAGAGACACGGTTTATTATTCCTTCGGGGAATCCTGTCAGGGAGATATTTCTGAATCAAATCAATCAACTTTTTCTTACTTACTATTTTCCTATTCCTCCAACTTCTTCAACCTCTTTGTTATTGTCATTAACTTTTACCCCTGTTGTGCTCATGATTGTCTAGCAGTTAGAAATTAAAACTTGGGCAGCTGAGGAATTTTCCAGAGTACTGATGTTTTTTTTCTGCTGAATCTGTTTCTAAGTTGGGCCTCGTTGAATGGGAGCAGGGGCAAAGAAGATTATTGATTTCAGATAAGTTTTCTGATCTGAAAAATCTGGGCAGAAGTAGAGGAAGAGGGAATTTGAAGTCATCCAAATTACCTATTTCGGAACTTTTGAAAACATTGTTTTCAAATTTCAGTTCAGGAAAAAAGTTCAGTTTCAAAATATTAATGGAATTTGTAGCAAAGTGTTAGAAAATTAAGATGTTCTGACTAGAAAAGAACTGGTTTGGGAATTCCTGAAATAATACGCATTGATGGATGTATTTAATAATAGTAAATAATAATAACAATGTTAATAATAAAAAATATATGGATTTGAGTTCTGAGCAGATATTCAAGAGTTAAGACATTTGTTCCAGGATGGGGACAAAACTATTGAAATCATTCCTAGCTTAACAGCACATTAAACCTCTCCTGTTCTTTCTTACTAGCTTTACAGTGGTTTGACTAAATCTTCAAGTCTGTACTGTATCTTTCAAGACTGCATAGTACTTCTTTTTCATACTACAAGAAAAAGGTGCACATTTGTCACTCCAATCTATAAGAAGGGCAAGAAGGAGGACCCGGGTAACTATAGACCGGTCAGCCTCACCTCCATCCCTGGAAAGGTGATGGAACAGCTTGTTCTTGGCACGATCTCTAGGCACATCAAGGATGAGGGGGTCATTAAGAGTAGTCAACATGGTTTTACTAAGGGTAAGTCATGTTTGACCAACCTTATAGCCTTCTATGAGGAAATAACTAGGTGGATAGATGATGGTAGAGCGGTAGATGTGGTTTATCTTGATTTCAGTAAAGCATTTGACACTGTCTCCCACAGCATCCTTGTAGATAAGCTGATAAAGTATGGGTTTGGTGATCAGGTAGTGAGGTGGATTATGAACTGGCTGAAGGGAAGAAGCCAGAGAGTTGTGGTTAATGGGACAGAGTCTAGTTGGAGGCCTGTGACTAGTGGAGTCCCTCAGGGGTCGGTACTGGGACCGGTGTTGTTTAATATCTTCATCAACGACTTGGATGAGGGTACAGAATGTATCCTCAGCAAGTTTGCTGATGACACCAAACTAGGAGGAATGGCTGACACACCAGAGGGTTGTGCTGCCATTCAACGAGACCTTGATAGGCTGGAGAGTTGGGCGGGGAGAAACTTAATGAATTTCAACAAGGGCAAGTGTAGAGTTTTGCATCTGAGGAAGAACAACCCCATGTACCAGTACAGGTTGGGGGCTGACCTGCTGGAGAGCAGTGTAGGGGAAAGGGACCTGGGGGTCCTGGTGGACAGCAGGATGACCATGAGCCAGCAATGTGCCCTGGTGGCCAAGAAGGCCAATGGCATCCTGGGGTGTATTAGAAAGGGAGTGGTTAGTAGGTCAAGAGAGGTTCTCCTCCCGCTCTGCTCTGCCTTGGTGAGGCCACATCTGGAGTATTGTGTCCAGTTCTGGGCCCCCCAGTTCAAGAAGGACAGGGAACTGCTTGAGAGAGTCCAGCGTAGAGCCACAAAGATGATGAAGGGAGTGGAACATCTCCCTTATGAGGAAAGGCTGAGGGAGCTGGGTCTCTTTAGCTTGGAGAAGAGGAGACTGAGGGGTGACCTCATTAATGTTTATAAATATGTCAAGGGTGAGTGTCATGAGGATGGAGCCAGGCTCTTCTCAGTGACATCCAATGATAGGACAAGGGGCAAGGGGTGTAAGCTGGAACATAGGAGGTTCCACATAAATGTGAGGAAGAATTTCTTCACAGTGAGGGTAACAGAACACTGGAACTGCCCAGAGAGGCTGTGGAGTCTCCTTCTCTGGAGACATTCAAAACCCGCCTGGACATGTTCCTGTGTGACCTGATTTAGGTGTTCCTGCTCTGGCAGGGGGATTGGACTAGATGATCTTTTGAGGTCCCTTCCAATCCCTAACATTCTGTGATTCTGTGATTCTGTGTGATTTTAATTAACCAGCTGTTTTAAAGGCAGAAGGGGGTAGTTATTGATTATAGCCCTAGATTCAGGGCCCAGTTTGCCAGGTGCTGAAGTCAATACAAGGATCTTTTGTCTGTACTGCAGCCTAAACTTTTTGAACACGTAATGGCAAATGCATATTCCTTACAAGAGGTGCAAATCTTGCCCTTAACATCACTGGTACCAAGATACATCCCTGAATTCCCTTTAACAAGTCACTCCTCCTTTTCTTGCACTTCCTTTAAACACTGCAATTTGTTAACAGTTTTCCAGCATCAAGGTTTTGGGATGCAGTTACTAGAAAAATGAGAGGAACCAGGCCTTTGCCTGCAAGCAAAGATTGTTAACTTTTTGTAAAAAGACATGAATAACCACTCAGAGGTCCTTGTATTGACTTTTCAGCACCTGGCAAGTTGTGCCCATGCTCTGCATCTAGCCAATAACAACCCCGTCCTGCCTTTAAAACAGTGGGTTGTTCAAAAGATGCAGCTTTTTCTTTTAGCATGAAAAAGAAGTGCTATGCAGTCCATTGAATTATTGTACAGGACAAGAGCAGTTCTCAAAGTGTTGCTATCAAAAGCAAGTGTAGTTCCCTACGGCTGGTTTTTGATTATTGATACAGCAGAGGGAAAGGTTCATTTAAATATAGAAATAAAAATTCACTGTTATAAAGGTTCAGCTACTTGTAGAAGGCTTTTTTTATATTTTTTTTGGTAGTTTCTAATGTGGCTGTTTAACACTTTAACTGTGAAAAAGGGCAACAAAACAAATATCCCCTAAATGCACTGTCGGAGCAGCTCTTTGTTTGTACAGCGAGCTACCACATCCAGCATGGTTTGAGAACTTCAGGTTCATCAAACCATCCTGATCTTCAGCCTCCTGAGAAAGCTCTGAGTGTTGGCTTTCTGATGGGGGTGATTTTCGTAGAGCTTAGGCTTCTAACTTTGGCACTTTAGAAAATCCTGTTGGATGGGGCTTTCAGGAACCTGAAGACCTCTGAAAATCCTGGTCCTACCTCTCTGATCCTCTATTTGATGGACTCTGTCCTTTCATTCAGAAAAGTGGTATGATTTCTGAGCTATGTTGGTGTTGCTACACCCCATCTCCTTTCCGTTCTCCTTCCCACAAGTTGCAGGTGTGTATCTGGTGGTGGGGTGGGCAGAGGAGGAAGAAGGAGCAACAGCTGGGGAAGGAATGAAAAATGACATTGGATTATCCTGGCCTCATCTGAAGCCTGTGGAAGTAAATCAGGAAGTTCTCCCCTCATTTTGAGGGATGTTGGATCCTACAGCTCCTCGTAACAAAATGCTACCAGAGTCAGCAACTGTCAGCAGTATGACCAAGGAAAAAATATTTCTTCTCCGCCACCTTTTCTATTACTCCTTCCCCCCATGCAAGAAGAGGCTTTAGAGCAAATGTCTGTTAGTATAACTGGCACATATATCGAATCTGCTTAGTCTGGGCTGTTAAGTAAGTTTAATTAATTTACCAAGTTAATGTTCCAATGCTAGCAACAAAGCATCATTGCAGTCAGCTGGGTAGCAGGAATTGGAACCCCTAAATGAGCTCATTTTTTCACAGTTGGAATTAGGGACCAGTTAGCCAGTTGTGTGGTTTTTCCAATTTCTCCTCTTGCCCTAGGGGAGTTGCAAGTTATTCATTCCCTATTGCTAAGTGTGAGTAAGACGGGGAGGGGGGAGACAGGAACAAACCTTACTCCATGTAGGAGTCCATCTTTGATCCTAACACTGCTGATTCCTTAGCTGTTGTCTGCACTTGTCTTCCTGCTTTGGTCTTAGAATGGCATTTGCTACTATTTGTAATAGTTTGGAGAAGGAGAAAGGCATCACTGAGAGATATTTACTGCATGTATTTTCATCCTGAGTGCGTGCAGATAAAGGGGGGAAAAAAACAAATAAACAATAAAAGAATGGAAACAAAATTACAGAAATTTGCAAAGTTTGACAAATGGTGGCCAGGAGTTGCCACAAGCTAATGGCTTGCAATGATTAATAAGAGTAAAAATAATTGCATTTCATTAAGATTGATGACACCCCATTTAACCTCCCTTCTCGTTTCAGCCCTAAAGTGGAAAGAGATGAAGTTCTCATCTATAATAGCTCCTGTAACATTACCATGGAAACTGAGGCAGAGATGGAGTGTGAGGGAGCTAATCAGCCAATTACCGCCAAGATTACTGAGATATGGAAAAACTGGGGCCAGAACACTCAGGTATAATCAAATCTTTTTTACAGACTGATTCAAACAGCTTAAAATTAAATTTGTAATATTGTGTACATTTAAAGGGGGCAAAAAAAAAAAACCAAAAACAATTTAGGCTGAGCAGCAGCAATATATAATATTAAATGCTTTCCAACTTTGAGTAGCAGTTCTAATGCAGTGCAGCTGAATTAATGGTTAACTATAGTTAATCATGTGTTTTATGAGACATAAATGAGCTTTACCTCATTTTCTGGAAAATGTGTATCTTTTTTAACACTCTCCTTTTTTTATATCAGTTCAAAGTCTGTTCTAAAATTGTTATTTTCTGTTACTTGGGCAGAAACCTTAGCCATGAGATAGAGTTACAGCTCTCTGGCAGAGGCTTAGCAATCAGCATTTGTGCTGTTCTGGTTATATTTGGGTTTTGCTTCTCTTCAGTACCTGAAATAAAATGGGACAGTCTTCCCAGTGCTATGTGTGGGTATAGCAAGAAGACAGACATCTGCAAAGTGTTCATTATAAAAAACTATGAGTGAACATCATTGTAAGGCTCTATGTCTAAAAATGTTCATTGTAACCCTAAAATATCATTTTAGAGTCCTTGTGGTGTTGCAGAGGTTTTGGGGGTGTTGAGCTGAAGTACTGGGTTGTGCCACTTGTGAGAAGGCGTTCAGAGGGGCTGGGTATTTGGTGACCATCACCAGTGCTTGGTCCCCATCCTTTCCTAACTGCGTGGCTCCTGAGAAGTAGTGGAAACCTCCCACATACAGGACAGTGCAGGTGGGAAGAGTTACACACCTGACTTATCAGCACAAATGCTGGTTTTTATTTAAAACAAGTTATCATGCAGTCTTCTCAGTATGGCTGAGACCTCGGAAACTGAAGTTTTCTTGCTCAGGTTTGGTATTAAAGCTACCGTGGTGATTTTTAACTCTGCTACCAGCAATGAAATTTCCACCACCTCACCCCAGAAGCAGCTGCAGTGTTCTGGCAGAGTAATTTTGGTGTGTTCCTAGCAATAGATGCGAGATCTTTTACTAAGCCAAGAGACTCTGACTATTTGCCCTGCAAACCTACTTTACATATGTGTTACTATTGCAGCTGAGTATCCAAAAATACAATTGCTTTCTTTCATTCTGTTAAGTCTGTCCTCAGTCTGTGAAGGAATGTCACTTGTAGGCTTTTATCTGTTAGTGTCTACTTGCTAGTCAGCCTTCCTAGTTATGCTACCAGAAACACGCCCAGCTAACGAGAAAACCAAGTCAAAACCAAATAGTTAGTTGGCAACTGGAGGAGGCCACAGAAGGAGAGTGCTCAGGTGAGTATCAAACCAAGTGTTAAACACTCTCTTCATTTATATTTTCCTTCCCAGATGTGATAAGGGCATCTCTATTGCCCTAAAGCCCAGAGTGTGGTGTAGAGGAGCTATTACCTACTGTAGGCTGTGGTCTGAACAGCTTACAAGTGCTGTAGTCTCATTCCTGAGGTGGTGACAGTTTGTCTTTTGACTCAGGTGGGAGGAGGAATAGGAGGAAGCAGTGAGGTTTGTCCTCATTACAGTTTTTCAGCTCAGAGTGGGGAAAACTGAGGAAGTTCTGAGTGTCCTGAATGAATGAATTCATTCAGAGAGAGGAGGACAAAACCAGCAGCACTTTTAGATCTGGGATTTACTGCTGCTTAATGAACCCAGGGGGCATTTGGAATCATTTTATCCCTCTTCCCAAAACTGGCCTGGGTGAGCTGAGGTGGATGGGTGGGGAGTTCAGATAAATGGTTTCAATTTGGGTCCCTTTCTAGCTGACAGCATCCTGTTAAGATTTATGACCTGGTGCAGCATATGCATGCTTCAGTGTAGAGGTTTAAATCATGTCATGTGAACTGGCCTTACCTTTCCAGTGGAAATAATGGTCCCCAGGTTCAGCACCAAGCAGTGAAATGCATTAATAGCACCACGTGCCTTAGGATAATGGTGCTATTAGCAGGCAGCACAACTCTGTGTACAAGTAATGGGACTGCATCTCTTTATAATAACATCTGGCACATCTATTGAACTCTCATGCAAGGATCTCAAAGCACTTCATAAAAAAAATGGACCTGATCTGTAGCTGTTTTCAGCCTAGCTACACTGCTCTGTGTTTTGTTTTCTGCTTACTCTTCTGCCAGCTGAATGATGCCAGGTCAGGCTGATAACTCCTTAATGTCTTAGCACAGCTGGGCTTTGTGGGAGGGTTAGAGCAGAGATGGTTAGATGATGGTCATAGAATCACTGAATGATTTGAGTTGAGAGGGACCTCAAAGCTCATCTCGTTCCACCCCCTCTGCTATGGGCAGGGACACCTCCCACCAGCCCAGGTTGCTCCAAGCCCCGTCCAACCTGGCCATCATCACTTCCAGCCACAACTTCTCTGGGCAACCTGTTCCAGTGTCTCACCATCCTCACAGTCAAGAATTTATTGCTAATGTCTAATCTAAATCTACCCTCTTTCAGTTTGAAGCTGTTACTCCTCATTCTATCACTGTATACCCTTGTATAAAGTCTGCTCTAAGGTCTCCCCAGAAGCCTTCTCTTCTCCAGGTTGAACAACCCCATCTCTCTCAGCCTGTCTTCATAGCAGAGGTGCTCCAGCCCTCAGATCATCTTTGTGGCCCTCCTCTAGTTCCAGGATGACATTAGAAGTAAAAAAAGACATTGCAGAAAGACTGACAGAGACTTGTATTGTCAGGAGCATGGAGGGGATGTTGGTAAGATGAGGGAACAACCCCTGTTCAGAGCAGAAAATTAAAAAATCCTTAAAAGGTTGGTTCTAGGAGCTTGAGTCTAAGGGATACAAGCCTCAACGTGATGTCATTTTTTCTTTGGTCTTTATAGGACCTGTCCATATATCTTAAAATAATAAAGGAGAGATTAATATGATCAGTTGGGATTTATAATGTTGGAAAAGAGGCAAACATAGACTGTGATTATGACAATGTTTTGCAGCAATCTCCTGGTGGGAGAAAGCCAGGCAGAAGGCTCCAGAGATGCCTGGGAAGGAGTGTGGTGAGTGTATGAAAGAGGCTGGGTGACATGATATCCCCATTAACAGGTAACCAAGTTCCAGTGGGATGGTGATCTCTCCCATGGCTGTGTTTCCATGATGCTTTTAGCAGCTCTGTTACCAGCAGCTCACAAACACAACTTAATGACATTGGAGAGGAATCCATGCATAAGGATCCTGGTGTACAGAGAGCAGCAGAGACATGTCCATCAGCTTGGTCTGTCTTGGACCAGCAGGAGCCTTGCACTCTATTTTTCTCTTGCCTGACTCTGCAGAACAGTATCCAGACAGTGAATTCACCTTGGATCTCTGTGTCAGCTTTACTAAAAAATGCATTAAATGGCTATTGTAACTCATCCAGGACTCAGACCATAGCCATGCTTGTTGGGTTTTGAATAACAACATGTTGCCAGACCCATTCCTCCATTTTTCTGCTCACATTCAAAGTATATTATATGCATTCCCATGGTGTTATCCTACTGTCTGCTTGAACTGCAAGTGCATGCATAAGCCAGGGACACCAAAACTGTCTGAAGAGATTAGCAAACACCATAAGCTTTCTTTCTCAGTGATTTAATGAGGTGGTTATCCTTTGAACTTCTTTTATTGTCTTAAATACACAGAAGCTTCAAGTACTAGAAGACTGTTGTACCTAGATACAAAGTCCTCACAGGTGGGTATTTTTTCCCTGTTTCTTTAGCTCCTTTTTTCCCCCTGATAGATACATATAAAGATCTGTTGTAATGAAAATTAAGAGCATTAATTTTTGGATGATCTGCATAAGATAGCTAAGCTTAATTCTGCAGGGAAGAGAGCTCTTCCACCTCTGATTTCAACATATCTTTGCTTGAAAACTGGGCTGTAGCTATCATCAAAAATTAGAAGGCTGTTTTTTGAAAATGCTGGCTGTCCTATTGTTGCTCATGCTGCTCCCTTGAGTCAGTCTCTTGAGTTTACAATCCAGGTTGAACCCTTTTAAAAACTTTTGGGCAGGATCCTCAGCCAGGGAAAGCAGCTGTATTTTCTGGGAGATGATGCAATATCCATCACTTAAATTTTGTCCTTTCAAGTCTGGCCTCTGAGATGTTGCTTGCATGGTTACAGTCTGAGCTGGTCTCAGCTCTGAATCTAGAGTACCCCTGAAATTTCTGCAAGTTTCAAGTTACTGGCTGGAAATCTACCAGTTGCATGGCAGACTTTGTGAAATTTGTGCTCACCAACTTGACCTTTTCCTGGGGTCTGGTTTGTGCCTCACCATCCCCAAGAGAACAGCTTTTATGGATTTATTTAGAAACTGATTTAAGTCCTTACTTCACTTTGTGTTTGAAGTATTTGCCCCCATATGACTTAACTGGGTCATGCATAGCAAGCAGCGAGCCTCTGCCCCACCGTTGCATACAGCATCGTTAATGTTTGTAATTTGCTCAACTATTATCCAAGGAAGAGTTGCAGAATTATATTTATATTGGTATATAATGCAATTTAGCCTACTGCAAGGAGAGGGGAAAAAAAAGAAAGGGGAAAAAAATCCAGCACTGATTGTATATCCCACAGGACTTAATTAGTTCACAGTTTCACGATACACTGGATAATGGGAAGATATGAATTAAATAATAAAAGGGAAAAGAAAAGTTCTAATGCTCACTCAGTACCTGTCCACTTCCACCTTGGCTGCATAATGAGACGTCAGCTACCATGACACTGATGAGACATGCAAAACACACTGATAACACGCGTAAAGGATGCTCCTGGGAAGGTTTGACCAGGCTTGGATGTCTCCAAACCCATTATGCTTAGTGAGCCTTCAGATTATTATTCCGGATCACTGAACCAGACCTAATCATCATGCAAGCATGCTGTTTGAGCAGTGTTTCCCTGCTCCCTCTCCCCCTCCTCCTCTGGCCCAGATGGGTGATATAATGTTCATTGGAGGGCAGATGCCACGTATATTAAGTCAGTCACAGGGAAGCTGAACTGGTAATACTAGTGAATACTCTCCAGCCCAACCCTCAAGGGGTCTCTATTAAGAAATAGAAGGCTAATCAAAAAATAACTTGCTGGATAAAAATGCTACCCTGGGTTATGGCTCTGCCTGGGTATGCTGTGCTGCCTTTAGTTTGTTTTTAAAGAGGATATTAAGGGAAGGTCTTGAGATTTAAGGAGTAGCTTAGAGTACTGAGGATCTGTGAATTCTTAGCTTGGTGATTGATACCGGGATAACCACTTTGTTCACTTCTCAGAAACGAAAAAAAAAGGAAACAAACCCCACAAAGGCTGTGCCTGAGATAAGCACAGTCACCTAAGAGACTCCTGCTGTTCAACTTCCACTTAATGTAATCAGGACTAGCTCTCCAAATCCCTTGGAATCCTCTGCAGATCTTAGAATTACTCCATTCCTTCTTTTTTGCTTTTATTTTCCCCATTTACTTTCTCTCCAGATGCCACAGAGTTTTGAAGTGAGGATGGAGATGAGATAATTTTGCTCATTGGAGATATTTGGTACTTTATATGGGTGGCAAATCCTGAGCAGCTTTCTGGGGAGCATAAAAAGCTCTCTGGAAGCACACAGCACTCTGGACATAAAGGACTGTTGCTTTGTTTTTCACAGCAGGACTGATGTCAAATCTCATAGAATCATAGAATAATTATGGTTGGAAGGGACCTCCAGGGTCATCACGTCCAACCTTGACCATGTTGTCCATCTGTGAGGGTTACAAGTGATGGGAGGTGAGTCCCTTGCAGGGCCAGCAGCCTCTTTGTGCTCTGCATGGTAGATGTGTGATGCTCTGCCACTCTTCTTTTAGAGCCACCCTCACGTTACATGGATGTTGGAGGGTGAAGGGCTCATAGTTGGTTGTCCCTGCTTGTAGACATGTACGAGCTTCCATTTTATGGTCAGACATTAGTATCTTCTGTTTAAAAAAATATTTTAAAAGGGTAAAATCCAGTAACTTCAGTAAAGCACCAATGCCTAAGGGTAAAGGTGGGGTATTGTCTTCCAAGCTTTTTTCCCTTTGCCTTCTGAGATTGGTACAGCCCTGGCATACTCTCATTCCTATGCTCTCTTGCTTTGGTGTCCTTTGACTGTCCACCTCCACCTGCCCTCCTTCTCCTATACTGTCCTTTTTTTCCTGGAGCACCAATCAGTGCAAACAACCCTCTGTCTGCCTTCTCCAGTGTTCCCCTTTGCTGTAATGGCCATGAGTAAAACCACTACACCAATTTGAGACTTAGTTAAGCAGGGTATGGATGAAAGAGTTGCTGCCTGAGAGGATGGATGGATGCATCCTGGCCTGAGCAGGAGCCTGCTAATCCACTAGCACCATGTTCTTGTAGAGGTGGGGCCATCATCAGGCTTGAACTTCCTCCCCCTTGGTGCCAGGGAAGCAGTGCTGTCTGTGCTTTGTCACCCTACTGTGGAGATGGATGTTAAGAGGTGCTTCAGAGCAGCTTTTCCTCCTCACCTTTCTTACCTTGGGCAGAAGGGTTTACAGGGGAAGGGACAGCAGATTCCACTTTGATACGTAGTTTGTTTGCAGCTCCCCTCTTTTCAGCTTGGGGAAGAATTATGATAAAATATGATATTTCATTCCTGTGTATCTCTTTAGATACTTTAAAATGCCTGATCCCTTTATTTGGCTGTAGTGATCACATCTCACTGAGGCTGGGGAATAGTTTCCTTTGATTACAGCTTATCAGGGGTCATCCTGATAGCACCTGTCATTACGGTGTCTTGGGCTTTGAGTAGGGCTCCTGGGTGCTTTGGAAGTGCAAACAGCCAAAAATAACCATATTATACAAGACATAAGTCCTAGGAGTAGGACTAGATAAATTTTTTCTAAAATATTGTGTGTGTATTTTTCACAAATATGGACTTTTAACAGCCCAGCAAGCCCATCCTTGCATCTCCATGTTCCCTATTTCTTAACCTGCTAGCTTGCTCACAGTGTTATTTTCAGAAGAGGGTGGGGAGCACAATGAAACCAACCAAGATTTGCAAGCTTCACAAAAAAGGAAGTGCAGGAGTCCATAATAATCTAATAAAAATAAAAGCACGAAGCCAGTCTTGGTGTGCGGATGCTATCGGAGCAGAGAGAGGTACCATCTGCAAGGTTGTTAAGATGTAGAGAACCAAGATGGCCTCCACAGTAACCACAGGCAATGCGAAGAGATAAATGGTTGACCCGAGCCCGTGTCAGGCTAGGATTGATGCCACTATCAGCCCTAGTGCCTTTGCAATGATTTTTTAAAAAATCTCTGATAGAGTGTGTTATCTAGTTACTGGCATGAGGGCAATGGCCTGGAGGCAGCGAGGAGGAGGGGGGAGGAAGAAGGAGAGGAGGAGAGAGAGAGGGAAGGAAAAAAAGGTCATTCCAGGAGGACAATCTCTGTTGGACTAAATGAGAAAATAAGGGCCTTACGCTGAGAGGGGGAGGTAAATAAATAAATAATTGGGAAAAGTGGCTGCTAGGTGTGTGAGAAAAGGATAAGCAAAATTGCCTCTCTTTTTCTCTGTTTTTCTTATTTTTTTTCTTTTTTTTTTTTTTTTTTTTTTTTTTTTTTTTTTTTTTTTTAATGGGATCAGCCTTGGGCTGCAATGGGAAATTTAGGAGATGTGCTAGTGCTGTGATTTTTTTTTCCTTTAACTTTTTGCTTCCTGATTTGAGGTTTAACTCTCTTCTCTCCTGCTGTTGGATCAAAAATCAAGTAGCTTTCTTCTTTTTCCCCCATTTTGAACGGCCTCATGTGTTTTGCAATCCCACCATCTTTCTAGTGTGTCTCAGGAGATTGCTTCCTAAATTGTTTGTGACTTTTCAGGGAGCCCTCTTCTCCCCATCACTCACACTGCTGCACTAGAGGCGCATTGGAAGTTACCCCAAGGATGGGATGTCCATCCCCTGTAACCCACAGCATATCAAAGTATTACCACTCGTATTTAAACACACTCATGTGAAATCAGATCCAAGCATGGCTTGGTTTAATGAGAATCATTTTCCTTCTCCTCCTTCTGTTTATTCCTGTTCCTCACCCTTAAGAAAACACAGATTCAGAGAGAGTCATCCACAGTGTCACTTTGGAGATGCTCCTCCAGGGATCATAAAGCAAATCTTTCTCTTCTCACACAAGGGGACGTCTCAAATTAAGCTCAGGAGGGTGTGGGAAAGCCTTCCTGGGGACTGCAGGCACATTTTCTCTTTGCCTTCTCCCAGGCTCTTGCACAGAGTCTTGCTGCCACTTTCCTATTTAATTATGACAAAGACTTTAATTGACTCCTTTGGTGTTTAGGCAATTTTGGATGGGGAAGGATTGTCTGCAGTGGAAAGCATGACTCTGGTTCTCCATCTGTGGGACTCTCTTGATTTGGGAGAAGGGGCTGGGCATGTTTGATGCCTGAGTCCATACTAGGGTGCATGGTATTTGGCTCTGGGTTAAGTCAGAGGGAAGCCTTTTCCATCTCCCCATCTTGAGTTCAAATAGGAAATGGTTTAGCTCCCTGGAAACACACATAGCCCAGATTTGTTCTCCTGTGTTGGGGCATAGCTCAACATACAAAGATGGTCTTGCCCATCCCTAGGTGGGGACTGAAGATCCTTTCAGACAGCTCTTGCATCTCTAACACAGGACTCTGCATCACCATCTGACTTTGTATCCTCTCCCCTACCCCAAACAGAGCAATGCTGTGGGCTTGATGTTCCACACAAAAGCGTGGAGCAGAGGTGTTGGCTGATTTACAACCACTTCCCAAATGTTTTTGGGGCTTTGTTCAACACCCAGCAAGGATTGGGCATATGATTGTCCTGTTTTGAAAGCTGGGAGATGTTAGTAGTGTGGACTTGGGCAGAGTGGGGTGATTGGATGGGCCCTTGGTATGGTTGGATCACAGATGGAGGTGCTGTCTTTGTGTTATTCAAATACCACCAAAAGCATGTGGCCAAGACTGAGAACTGGGTTTGACCATAGCGTTGGAGACAGCCCCTGGTCTGAAGCACTGAAACGCCAGGTCTGGAAGTGGAGTGTGTTCCCCTTGAGACTGGAGACATTTTATTTTACTTTTATGTTTTCTTGGTGTTTCATTTTAGGAACCTAAATTCACACTAAGGCCCCAATTGACACACGAGTTCCCAGTTCTGAACTCGTTTTAGACCTTCCCCTCAATGCCCTGGTTCCCTCATCCAAATCAAAATTGATTGGATTTAATCTTGCAAAATGCTGAGCCTACGTGTGAGTGTTGGTATGTGTCAGGTGCCGTAGTGGATCCATGTTCATGCAAGTCACTCCTAATCACTGTGGTCTACTCACAGACATTTTTGCAGGAGAAAAAGTTGCTGAATGTGTACAAAGCCATTGGGTTCTCTGGGACACAGTCATCTGGATAAGCACTGGCAGGGTATGGCCCAATAACTCAGGTGGGCAGTTATTGTTAGCCATGAGTTGCAGAGGAGGAGGATCTGCTTCTCTTTCTCTCTCTACAGTGTTTTCTACTAGGTTATAGATTATATCTGAAAGCACTGGAAGATCTCTATCATTTATGGCATTTGATGAGAGGTGGATGCTGGGTTACAATGATTCTACAGGGATGTAGCTCTAAAGAGCTGAGTTTGGTACCCAGCCTGGCTTCAAGCCATGAGTTCAGGACCAGGCTTCCCATCCAACCCACAAGAAGTGAGAAGAAGCCTTGCATAGAGTGTGTAGGGAGGCAGGGGGGACACAGCTGGATTTTTCTTCATTTAAGAAAAAAGTGAGTAAAACCTGAGGATAGCAAAACCATGAAAAGTTTGGGCTTGTAATAAGCTACTGGTAGTGATGGAAACATAATCATCTTGCATTCTTCTTCTGTGTACAGACTTTAGAGTGAGGAATAGAGTAAGGATGAGTACGATTTCTTGTTTTTTGTAAAAAAAAAAATTTCTGGTATTGTTACTGTTGATGTTATCACAAAGTTTTTCATAGACTAAACAGTGTGAATTAGGTGTTCAGTTAGAGGACAAATGATTTTCTGTGCTATTTCAGTTCAGAAAGTGTTTATTTAAAACTTTAAAAAATGATTGCAGCAGCAGGAGGAAAGCCCAGCATGTTCAGATACTGTGCCACAGCTAATCTACTAGAGCCTTCCTTCTGCCTTTAAAGAAAGGGTTAATTTTATGTGACTGCCAGTAAAAACAAGCTGTTCTCATGATGAGCCTGTAATAGCTGGGTGATAGACTGACTTAACAACTGCTTGCTAAATGCTGGGTACCTTCCCCTGATTGGCAGATCTCTAAGTGGAAGCCCCTCATTTCCAATCTGTCCTTGTGAATAGCTGCAGAGCAGAGGACTTCATTAAGGGATCATAAGGCTACCTCGTAAAAACTAGCAAATAATTATGATAGCGACGGGAAGGAGCGGAGGCAACTAAGTGCTCTGTGGTCCCCGTGAGGAAAAGCAGACATCTCACGGCAGGGAAGCCTCAGGTGAAGTGGACGTTATAAACACTTTCCCCTGGACTCTATGTCTTCTCAATAAAGCAGCAGTTTAGCCCTAAAGTCTACGGCTTTAACGAAATATTCCCAGTTAACTTCATGGGTGGTGCAGAGCTGGGAGCTGTTAGCTCATATTCAGTTAAATTTCAAACGTCAGAGCTCGTTAGCAGTGATTTTAGCCAAAGACAGTTTGTGAGGAGCTTGGTAAATTTGACTTCCTCAAATAAAATTGAGGAAAGGGATTGCTGTTTTGCTTATTGATTTATTTCCCTGCTTTCACACGTCTTCTTTGGGTCTGTGATTCTGCTCTCGGGTCAGGCTCAGCTTCACCCACTCAGGGGTTATGCTTCTCCTTATTTCAAACTCACTCTCTCACTCTTTAACTAATTCTCACTTATTTGCCTTTTTTTTTCCCTGCCTTAACTCGTGTTTGCCAAGTGGAAGATGCAGGTTTTGCTTTCAGGGTTGAAGAGAGCTCACCAGCAAACCCCCCTGGGCACGCACAGCAAGGCAGCACGGCTTTAGGTGTTCAGACTGAACTTTGCAAAGCTGGGTAGAGAAGTATAAAACAATTCTGTATTAATTGCAAAGATGACTCAGCCAAGGTCTGTCTGTGTTTTCCTGTTCCTGGGACTTAGGGTGTTTCTTGTCGCCTTGAACCCCTCTGTGCCAAATGAATTGGTGCAGAAGTTGTTGGGCAGTCAGTGATGTTCTTCTTAGCCTTTTTGAGAGACCTACTGATCAGCACTAGTGTGAGTCAGGGGATGGAGCCACTGGAGCTAAAAAAATGTCTTGAGAGCTGAGATGTCCCTGGCAGTGCTGCAGAATTTGAGATTTCCCACGCAGGAAGGAGTGCAGTCACTGGTCACCACCATTGCCCCAAGCCAGTGTTCACTCTTAGCTCTGGGAGAGATGGTTGTTGGATTGCCAGGTACTTCAGGGTCTTCAAGGCAGGGTACCATGGTGCAACAATTTCAGATAAGTTTCTCCAGGTGGTGATAGGTAGCAGTGGATAGATCTTTTTGGGTTTGGACTGAGGCATTTCCATCTCTTCTGTGTACATCCTCATTTGGGTATGTGTCCTGGCATGGTGCCCATCTCTCCCCAAAATCAAATCTGCCTTTGGGAAATGCTACTAGGCACCCTTATGCATCCTTAAGCACATGAATGCATTCAGATATTGGGGTATGGATGTATCAGCAAGGGTCCTTGAGCAATTAACAGGCAGACAAATGTGTGTGTGGGAGGGCAGATAGTGAAAGCCATGGAGGGCACATTATTTCAGGGGATCTGCGTTCTCAACAAAGATGAGCTGTTACAGCCCTGCAAGACAGAGGGATGGCTTCATAGCTCAAACAGCAGCAGTTTGTGCTTTGAACTCAAAGGGCTCTCAGTTCAGAGGGCCGTGTGTTAGTCGAGGGGTTCCCTCTCACGCTAGCCTTTCAGCTTGTTGTCTGATTAAAGTGAAGTTTGGGGTAAAATCTCTGGAAATGACAAGAGTGGTTACTGTCCCATAACGTGTGTGATGCTGCTCTTCAGCAGAGGCGTAGTCATTCATGGCAGTTTAGTACAAAGTGCACCAAATTAACTTCAGCTGCCTTCTGGCTTATGTTGCGGTGCTGTCTGCATCCCTGTTGAAACTGCCTATCGTGTGTCACTGTGAGCTCAAACTACGGAGAAAAAAAAAATTAATTGCATAGATGGAAGTAGTGTTCCATTGAAAATCAGTTCTAATTTTAGCTGTGTGAAATAAATGTGTTAAAATGTATGTATCTGCTGTGGACATGTCCTCACTGGGAGGTGTCTTGCGTCAGGAGCATTCTCCTATGTTTGTGCAGCTCCTTGCACAGTGAGATTTGAGGGTTTACCTGGATTTATTGCAATTACATAAACACCTTTGACTGAAGGGAAGTTACATGGGTGTGCCCAGTCTTCTAAATGCCACTTAATGCTCAGATCCCCGTTAGGACTTGGCAAATTCAGCTCCAAGTGACAGTGCAAAGGTAGCTTTCAGTAAGGCGTGACATCCTCCCAGCCAGCATAACCCACTGTTACCCTCTTGCTTTTGTGACCTTTTCTGGAAGAGTCCCATCTTCACCTTTTTACCTTTCTGGCAGATAAGTGTTTTTTGATGATGACAATAAAGATACCGCAAAGCACTTTTATTCTTGGTTGCCCCATCTGGGCTGTGCGTTTGATCCGAACGGCCGGCGTTCCAGTCAGATTTGTGCTATCAGATGGAGCTGGCTCTATTTCCTGCATTATTCTTCCTGGCTGTACCACATTATGCAATTATGTTTGCATTTAAACCTGAGCACTTACCTGTAATGATGCTGTAGTTCAGTACATGATACATTACAGCAGTAGATAATGCATACAGATAGGCTAAGAAAGCATGTTGTTGATGTGCTAAAACTAAACAGGACATTGCCTTTGAAAGTGGACTCTGGAAGCTCGTGGGTTAGGCTGAGCTGTTTGAAAAAGCTTGCATTACTGAAATAACAGGCGTGCAGGGTGAAGCCCACTCCCTGCTGAGCAGGTACAGGATGGAATGAGCAGTGTAGGCTTCCCCAGCTCTGCCACCTGCACACCTCTGCAGCAGCAGGATGGTCTCACCAGCTGCTGGGAACCCCAAATCCTGCACCCCTGTAACACAAGTGAGGGGCAACGATGCAGCTCAGAGAACTGAGTGTGCCTCTGCTGCTGGCCAAGCCCCTTTACACCTGCATTATTAGAAACTTAATGAAATTCAACAAGGGCAAGTGTAGAGTTTTGCATCTGGGGAAGAACAACCCCATGTGCCAGTACAGGTTGGGGGCTGACCTGCTGGAGAGCAGTGTAGGGGAAAGGGACCTGGGGGTCCTGGTGGGCAGCAGGATGACCATGAGCCAGCAGTGTGCCCTTGTGGCCAAGAAGGCCAATGGCATCCTGGGGTGTATTAGAAAGGGGGTGGTTAGTAGGTCAAGAGAGGTTCTCCTCCCCCTCTATTCTGCCTTGGTGAGGCCACATCTGGAGTATTGTGTCCAGTTCTGGGCCCCCCAGTTCAAGAAGGACAGGGAACTGCTTGAGAGAGTCCAGCGCAGAGCCACAAAGATGATGGAGTGGAACATCTCCCTTCTGAGGAAAGGCTGAGGGAGCTGGGTCTCTTTAGCTTGGAGAAGAGGAGACTGAGGGGTGACCTCATTCATGTTTATAAATATGTAAAGGGTGAGTGCCATGAGGATGGAGCCAGGCTCTTCTCAGTGACATCCAATGATAGGACAAGGGGCAATGGGTGTAAGCTGGAACATAGGAGGTTCCACATAAATATGAGGAAGAACTTCTTCACAGTGAGGGTGACAGAGCACTGGAACAGGCTGCCCAGAGAGGCTGTGGAGTCTCCTTCTCTGGAGACATTCAAAACCCACCTGGATGCGTTCCTGTGTGACCTGACCTAGGTGTTCCTGCTCTGGCAGGGGGATTGGACTGGATAATCTTTTGAAGTCCCTTCCAATCCCTGACATTCTGTGATTCTGTGATTATACCTGCTCTTATCCCTGCTTTGCAGATGCAGCCTTAAGGGACAGATTCTGACCAGCTGGTTTGCATTACCATGCTGTTAGGGACACATGCTGCTATATTGGTTTAGTGAAGTAGCCTGGGTTGGTTTAGGTGGTGCTCAGTAGCTGGATGGCAGACCCTGGCTCCCAGTGCTGAGAGTGATGGTTATTATTAAAGCGTGCTGAGGCAGTTAATCTCTAACCAGGACTTCACTTCTGACAGATAAGTGAAGACTTTAGTAACTTCCCTACCTCTGTGCAAAGCACTGCACTGGAGCAAGGGTGCAGATTTCGGAGCATAATAACTTTTAACACTGCTGGTCTGCACCAGATCCCACCCTGGGAGGCAGACGAGCTGTACAGCTCAAAGAAATGCCTTTGTGCCCATTCAGGTCCTCCCTCTTGAAGGTGGAATTTACTTCAAAAATACATTTTAAACAGGTGAAAATGATCAGGTGAAATGTTTTGATGAAGCTGCTGTGATTCAGCAGAAACTAAACCTGGAGCAGTCAGCTCTGAGTTTTCCTTGTGGGATAATGATGCTCCTGCTACACGAGGTATCAGCAAGCACATCCATTTTCCCTTCAACAAAACAGGGATTGCAACCTAGAGTTTTCCTAGCAGGTCCCTCCTACCATCATGTTCTGGGGGGCTGTGGATGGAAGGAGCTATGGCTGGGTGAGTGTCATCCTATTGGTTGGACAGAGAGGATATACAGGTTACAAGCCAACAGTATCACTTACAAAGCCTCTTACCTTTCAGTTGGGTGCTGCTTAACGTGTTCTCAGTGATAACAGAGGTTTCAGTGGCGCAATGCTGTGATGACAATGAAGTATTGTTTAAGATATGCCTGAACCTCTTTAAAAATAATGAAAAACAATTTAGTAGAAGAATTGAAACGTGCCCAGTTACAGCCACTTAAATGTCCCTGCTGCTTTGGCTGGGGAGAAGTGGCTGCATATGTGGCAGTGTCAGTGTTTGTCCTTGGACTGTGTGGTTTTGCAATCTGTAGGCTTTATTTCGTGCATAGGACATACCAGGGTGTAGCCTACATGCAGCACTTTCCCTCTTCAAAGCATTTTTCAGTCTTTGCCAGGTAAATCACTGCAAACCCCTTGAAAACCAGGTTTGCGGTGATAGTTTGTGTATTGGTTCACTCCTACATCCCCATAGGAGCTGTGTGAAAGTCAGGGGCTGGATCCCACACCAGTGCTCTGACCTCCAGCCCACCCTTGCAGCTGACCTGAGACTCTCACAGTGTTGTTTTTTTTTTCTCCTGCCTGATCCAAAAACCTCACCATCATTATGTCTCCACTGACACCGTTGGGGTGGACCAGCCTCGTTCCTCCAACTCCATTTACTGTAGCTCACATTTAGAAATCCTTCTTGCTGACACAGAGGCACGTAATTTGGTTTCTTGGTTGGAAAATTGTTAAGCTAATCTTTGTCTTTGAAATATTTGCTCTTGGATTAGTTAAAGTAAGTCAAGATCATTCAATTGTGAGACAATATTTGCACAATGCACACTGCAAAGGCCAACACAGTCATCAGGCTTGGTTATTCTGCTTGTGTAAACAACTTGATGTTGTAATTTTCTCATTACCATTAAATTGCCATTTTTAATTTGCCTCAGAAGCCTTCATCCTTTGAGAAATCGCTGGTTTAGAGAGATGTGTAAATTATGTGTGCCCTTTAACTGTGCTCTGGAAAGGGAAAACTGGTCATGTCGTACCTAAACTGGAAGATTGCACTGAATTCCCCGATGTGTTTACACACACAGAGGATTTTCATACACATTGGGCTTGTGATTAAAATTCTACATTGGGATAGTTTCCACTGACATAAACTGCCTCGGAATATCAAACCATTAGGAAGGTTTTTGTGAGTTAGCAATGAGTTACTGTAGAGAAAAAATGTGTTTTGTGGAACAAGGATCTTCATGTCCTCCAAGACATTTCCTCTGCTTCCAGGGCGTTTTCCTTAATATTTGAAGTTGAGATTTCTGATTCTAGGATCGATCTCCCACCATAACCCTCAAAAGACCCCAAGAACAACACTTCAGGACTCACATGACTGTGTTAAATAGACCTGGATCTTCCCATAGGTCTCATGGTTTCCTTAATTATGAAGTGGCTTAATACTGCTCATGGTACTTCATATTTTAATGTGTATTTGGGTGAGCTTTCTTGCCTGTGTGTAGGAAGATGACTCGTGCTATATCTGGGACATGTACCCCATGACAACAGCGATGTCTTTTCAGTGCCCTCCCTGTGAAAACACTATTAGGTCTAACTAATACTCCATCCTTAATTAAATACCTCTGGTGCAAAGAGCCTTACCTTCTGTGCTTGGAAATTGCAGTGATTACTCCCCTGCTGGAAAAGCCTTTTTTTTGTTGTTGGTTTCTTTTTGGTGGGTTTTTTTTTGAGTGGTTTCACTGCTTTGGTTGTTTGGGATTTTATTTATTTATTTTTTTAAACAGGAATTAAGCTGTTTCTCATGCCATTGTCCACTTGCAAATTGGTCTGAGACTGACTTGTGCCATGGGCTCTGACCTCCGAAACTGCCCACTCATTTTTTTTCTGAACTAATCAGCTAGATGAACTATTTACAGTTGGCTTTTGGGTCTTCTCACTGCTTTTGCTGCTGCCCCTGTCTGAGTAATTAATGACGGTGTGACTTGTTTATGGTCTTGAGTTACTAATGCTGTTGGCTGCAAATGCATTTTTACCTCTGGGACGTGCCAGTTTCCTGATTCTAGTCCCACCTCACCAGCCCAGGTCAATTTTTTGTGTGTAAACAGATTTATCCTGTAATAGTTGGCGAGAGACTAGGGTCATTCATCAGTCCCGTAGAGAACATGCCCAGCCAGGTTCTTCCCTTCTTGTGCCTGTGCAATTCAACAGAAATCTAAAAAATTCCTGCAGGATAGCTAAAATTAAAAAAAATAAAAAAGAGGAAAGAAAGAAAACAGGAAAAGTAATCCTTTCCTTTTAACTCAGGGTACAGGCAGACTCAATTAGAAATAAAGTTATTGGGTAGTGCACCACATGTCCAGCCATGTGCCCAGCCCTGATCTTTGTTGTATCAATGCTTATGGGAGTCACTAATGAAGGAACTGCTACGTGGCTCTCGTAGGTAGGACAATACCACCCATGTTTTATAGCTGCAGTAAAGGATAAAGAGAAGTTATATAGCAGCAGATGATTCAGAGGGTCATAACAATATCATCTTGTGGCCATGGAAATGATTTGTTGGTTCTGTTCCAGGTCTGTTCTATCACCAGCAATCGTGCCAAGCGTGCCAGTTCACAAGGGAAAACCCAGTTTGATCTCCTGCTCTGTCTAGAAACCTGTTGCAGACACGCAACGCATGGACAGTTAGAAGCATTCTGCTCATTTTCAGCCTTAGCTTAGTCATAGCTACACTTACTTCCAGTCTTCTTGGAAATAATGTTGTCTTTCAGCATAAATTACTCATTTTTTTCCCATTGTATAGTTCTCTAGATATCTTTCTTTCCTTCTGGTTTGGGTTTGTTTTTTTTTTTTTTCATGTAAGGCTACTTCCTTAGTGATTTGTGACCCAAGCACAACCATTCCTGCCATTTCTTGTATCATTTCTTTCAGAAACTGGAAGAAGATCCCATTATTTATCTACCTTTGTCGTCCAGTTTGGTTGCCAGTGTCTTCTCAGTTGGGTTAACCATGAGTGGTCTTGGCCATGACATGAATTCTGAATTTGAGGGGAACTTCCTTTTATGCCTCTGGATCATTAGTAAAATTCTTCACTGTTTTGCTAAGGCTGTTTGTACCAACATCTACAAACTACCACCCTAGTACTCATTGCTAAACTGGCATCAGGGACTGGCTTAACACTGGCACTCAGAGAAGGACCTCAGTGGTCAGATCGTGTTATTTTTAGGGTCATCATCACATGGAACTGAACTGGGTAAAAAATTTCTCAAGGTCTGAAGCTGATGAACTCCTAGGAGTCAAGAGGCTGTCTTTTCTTTAAGGGTAGTCTGGGAGAAATTAGAGAAGTCGAAATACATTCCCTGTTTTGCCATGTTTTTCTTTCCAAAGGACTTTCCAAATGGAACCAGGTTAAATAGCAATGAGGGAGGTGAATGTAGTACCTTTACTAAGAGGATGAAAATAGACTGTCTAGTGCAAACTTCTCCAGAGGTTCTTCTTTTGTTACTTTCTACTCCCTCACTTCCAACTTAGAAAGCTCCTTGGAAATACCTCAATCAATAACAAAGTTGGAGGACTGTAATGAAGTTCAGGTGAATGTAAGTCCTTCAAGGGGCTGCTGATCCAACAGGCTGCTTTGGAACTCTGATTTCCAAGGAAACTCAGTACAGGCTACCTTAATGTTTGAAGGCAGCTCCTCTGAAATTGCACTATGGGCAAGAGAAACACTGCAAGAACTCATAACTCTTAGTCTTTGTCTTGTATGGTTTTCCATAGTGAAAATTGGCCTATTTGGAATGGGAATAGATTAGAGAAGGATTCACAGAGTGCTGGTTTGCAGCTCTTCCCTGCCAGTTGGTGTTTGTTTGTTACTGCAACAAATATTAGATAGTAACCTCTGTCCTGAGACTGCTTGGAGAAGACTTGGGAGCTTCTACCTTCATTATTGGCCTTGACCAGCTTCAATTTGGCCATGCTTTGATTTCATAGCACAAAAACCTAAATTCTACTCATTTCTGCATGGAAGTCTAAATCCATACATTTGTCTACAAAATAAGCTGTTGCACTGTGCTGTTGGTAGAGAGAATATTTTTCCTTGCTGCTTACACTTGTTTTTACACAATGTAAGGTATTTTCTGTACTCTTTGGGATGACCCTATTGCATCTTTCCCATGATGCTGTGGCATATGTGCCTTCAAAATCCATATATGCTACCAAGAACGAAAAAGCAATTGTAAAAATACTCTTTTCATTTTGGTTTATATAGAAAAAAGGCCTTTTTTTTTTTTTTTTTTTTTTTTTACACTGAGTGATGAAGTACATGCAGGAGACTGTTCTTATAACAGCAGGATGACAGACTGTCCTACCATGCTTACCTCAGGGATGCTGGGATGCTGGTTATACAGAGGAGGATCTATCCATGCCAACTGGAATTTTAAAACTTTACAGTTCTGGTGAGAATTTTTCAGTTAATTTGGCAAAGGGTTAGAGGCCCTACAAGCAGGAGAGGCAGGGAATGATGCTAAGAGGCAGGTTCAGCTTCTCTGGGCACTGGGCAGTGTTTTGCATGCTAGCTCCACTGACTGTAGCAAATAACATGCATTTGCATCCCTTTCAAGTATGTGTAGGAGGGAGGAGCCTGCACCAATTTGTCTATTTTAATTATAGATGTTCTACCCACCTTCCTAATTGCTCCTTCATTATGAAGTAGCTTGTTGTTTCTTTTTTCCCTAGGAGCTAAAAATAATCAACTTTTGTTTGTTTCTGTAAATATTTTATTTTATTTTTTTTTTTTGCCCTTGAGGAGATAATTATTTCTATTGTTGCATGAAGATGGTGGCCAATACAGGAGGAATAATTAGAGCAGATGGCTGAAAATACTTCCCTTGTAAAAGACATCTAGTGTAATAAAATATCTCCCCTCCTCTTTTGTCTCCTCCACATATACGTTTTTCTTTCCTTCAGGTGGATGGGGGGGGGGTGTTAGGTGAGGGGCGTAAATCTTTTCCTGATGTATTAAACTGAGGAGCTGTCAAGAGCTCACAGCCTGGAAAGTGAGCTCCCTGTATCCATCACTGAAATTAAAGTGTTTTCAAATGTGGCGTGGAGTCTACGGCGTGGGGAAATCTACGCTGTACTCCATCACTTCAAATGTTAACCTTGTCTCTCCGTGGTGACTGAGGACAGGAACACTTGCTCTCTGTACTTGCTGGTTAAATGGCAATCTGTCAGCACCAAGGAAAAGGCTACCTTGTGGGTGTCAATCTCTGCTGGGTCTGCAGCGTTTGAAGCCTTTGCTTGTTTGTGGCCTCACATGCTGGGAGGGGGGTGCACCTTCCTCCTGCTAGAGACCCTAGGAAGCAGCTAGGGGAGTTTTTTGCACGTGCAAGCAGGTTGTTGTTGGAGCAATACTGTGCTCTGTGTCTTATCGGATGTGTCTGGGCGTGGAGTTGGTGGGAAAACCCTCCTGACTTGAGTTTTATCTCTCTGGCCATGTATAGAATCATAGAATCATTATGGTTGGAAGGGACCTCCAGGGTCATCAAGTCCAACCTTTATCCCATCACATTCCTGACCATTAGACCATTAGACCACGTAGCAGATAGCCCTCAGCTGAAACCCACAGCTGAGAAGAAGAGAGAGCGCTGAGCATAGCAGCAAGTAGAGTCTGGGTTTAACTACACCCCTGACTCTTGGTTTGGTTTTAAAATTTCTTTTTCTAATCAGAGGATGGGGGCTCTTGTCTTTGTGTCTGTAACAATTGTTGCAACCCTGTTTTTTGGGACTGGACTCTGAAAAAAAAAAAACCCACCTAACCAAAGAAATTATGAAGTTATCACAACGTGGGATCAAATGATCCAGACTCTTGTCTACACAGGAGTTTCTCAACCCTTTTAGAACACAAACCTTGCATTCTGGGAAAGAGGGAGTTAAAAGTCACCAGATGAACATGTGTTGTGTTGGCAGAATGATTGTTATTTACAAAAAATTTAGACCAAATATTGAAGGAGTGGTCACTTACAATCCCTTCCCTTTGTGACTTGTTTGCCAGCCTGTGTGGGAATGTAAGTTTATCACTGTTATTTATTCATTTGTTGCAGTTGCTGCTGCTGTTTCTGAGCCCTGGTAGTCACAGCCACAAGCTGAGAAACTGATTCTGAGAGATCGTGTCCCCAAAGGCTGACATAAAGGCAACCCCAGGCTGGCTGACAACAGCAGCAGCTAAAACATAAAATAGAAAGAAATCTGCCTGAAAATGGAAAAAAGAAGGTGCAGGAGGGAGGAAGTGAATAATGTGCTGAATTACAAGGAGCTAACACGCCTTTTATTGTATGCTATTAAAACATTATTTTATCTTTACATCATTTATTCGTTCTTCTGTTGCTCTAATAGGGAAGGAGTTGATACCCTGAAAAATTAATCTGTGTTATACACAAATTATAGGCTTGGTGCATAAGGTGTGGGCTTGAAATGAGTTATGCATGACACACACCAAGTGGGAGTCAGAGGTGGGAAGATATTGCAGGACTCTGCTCACTGAATTTTCCTGTCAGATCCTCTCCCTGGTCCTCAGGCTCTTTGGTACACCAGAAGCAACACCTAGATCCTTAGAGATTCACAGTGCTTGTGATTTCCCACCCTTTGTGGGGTTTCTGCCCTTATTTTGCAGGTTTGGTTCCCTACTGAGTTAGTGTCATCTGCTGTACTGGATTCAAAGTAGGAAATGTTGATGGGTTTCCTATGGATGTCTGGTGTCAAGGCACATCCTGCAGTAGTTTGGGGGACCATTTCAAGTGTTCAGTGCATGCTATACTTGTGTCCTTGGGAAAAACACCAGAAGAGCCTCTTGCCTCAAATCTAGCTACTGATTTTCATGAAGCTTGCAGGAATACAGTGTCTTTGTGGTCTCACTCCTTTTGTTAAGTCTAGTTGAAGTTGGTCAAATTCAAGCGTGAGCACTGAAAGTGACACAGATGAATGCAGAGATGTTATGGTCTCATAAGCCCCATTTCCTCCAATCATCTTTCCAACTGTCTGGTATATACTGGAGGAGAAATGTAAAGATACCACCTTGCTGCAGCTGACCAGCTTGAACTTCATCACTCAGGGCTCATTTTATGCCAATGCCTCTTTCCCCCATCCTGACTTTCAAGGGAGAGGGCAATCATATGGGATTCACTATGCCCAGGTAAACTGTACTTGTGATTCAGGATAGTTAGCCATTTCACTAGTCTTGCACTAGACCATACCTTCTTCTTTCAAAGATCTTATGGAGATGCTCTTTCATCTTAGGGAGATATGTAGGACTGCAAGAGAAGGGTCACCAAATAAAATTAGCTACTATCTCATTTCTCTCCATCAATTCAATGTCTTTCCCTCTAACTCCTCTATACATTCTCCTGCATTGCAGTAATTTAAAGTACTTTTCTTGAGCAAACCCCCTTTTCTCTCTTCAGACAGATTTTTCAGATTTATTCTCTCCATGATAATACAAGGATGGTACAAGTGATGGCTTTAAATCGGAAGAGGGTAGACTTAGATGAGGTATTAGGAAGGAATCTTTTACTGTGGCAGTGGTGAGACACTGGCCCAGGGTGCCCAGAGAAGCTGTGGCTGCCCCCTCCCTGGCAGTGTTCCAGGCCAGGTTGGATGGGGCTTGGAACAACCTGGGCTGGTGGGAGGTGTCCCTGCCCATGGCAGGGGGTTGGGATGAGATGAGCTTTGAGGTCCCTTCACACTCAAACCATCCTGTGATTCTATGATTACAAATAGCTTTTAGTCCTGTGCTATTTGTTGATGTTCATCTCTTTACTTTTATTTAAAAAAAATAGAAAACAGATCAGAAATCACTTGAAAGGTGCAGACTAAGCCAGGCATCTTCTCTCTGAAAACCTTTAATTATGGGCTAGATGAAGTGACAGAGATTTTTATAATCTTGGCCAAATTATTTTCTACCTCTATGTAATCATTCTTAGGTAGTAAACTTTCACGTGAGCAATAAAATGTCTCTTTGTTTATGTTGGTGGTGTAGGGACTGTCTCTTACTGTGGACACATGAATCATCTAAGTAACAGAGCACTTGGTTTCAGCATATTTGTGTCTTTTCTGAGTTACATTCTTAAGATGGTTAATAGTTCTTAGTTTCCCTGATAGCTTCAACCATTTCTTGTGCCTTATTACACTGTCATGTATGAACTAGCCAGAGGGTATTGGTAGAACTGAATGGGTACAGAGTCTTCTAAGAGGTGACAGCAGAAGCCTAGGAAGGATAATTTAAACAGTGATGTTACATATAGAGAACCTTCAATGAAGAACTAAGGTGTTTTCTGGGTGTTTTCTAGCTAGAAACAGGAACCCTCTTAAAAAAAATAGTCAAATTCAGAAGAGGAGTTTATTTTTGTTAGCTCTTGTAACACTTCTATCAACAGTTTACTAAGTTTTTGGTGTTAGCAAGAAGACCAACCTACTATATTCTTTATGCCTTTGCTTTCCCATTAGAGTTAATTAGAGGCTTCTAAGTGACTTCAGAGGGTTAGGGCGATGTCAGAATGACTTCAAGTCATTCAACAAACCTTCCCATTAAAATGCTCTGATGGATCCCACCATTTCACAACTGAATCACAGAGTGTTTTGCTAGCAGCAGTGGCTGAGGTTGTGCCGAACAGGATTGCAGGGAATTTATAATTTTGTGCTACAGATGGCTCAGTAAGCAGGGAAATGTGTGCCTTTCCATGAAGTGTAACCTCCACTGTCCCCTGCTCTGAGAAAAAAACAAGTTTAATTAGCTCCTTTTTTCAGTGGATCTGTTGTATACCCTGATATATTGTATACAATCTGGTTCAAAGCAATATCAGTAAGGAGTAATCCACAGCCCCTCTGGAAACACAGTGGATAAAGATATCTGTCTTTTCAGCTGGAATTTTGTCCTAAATTTCTGAACTATCTAAATATGTGTTTGCAAGTAATGAAGATGAAGCTTGTCTATTACTCTCAGCAATGATGGAGCAATTGTAGTCTCTGTAACAGTTGTGTGCAGATGTGAAGGCTTATCTGTACTTCTGTAATGATGAAGTGGTTCACTCCCTCTGACACAGGCAACTTAGCTCCCCAGATGTTTTCACTGCATATGTGTTAATTCAGTCCCAGGCTTTAGTCTAAATTAAACCAAGTAATTCCCTTTGTATGGAAATCATAGGATAGAGGATAGAAAATACGAGCATCAATACGCTACAGACAGGATGAATATAAACCAGTTGTATCATTTAGCCCGGGGACCAACACCCATTCCCTGGTGCAAATAATTAGGACAGCAGTCACCATATAATAGTTATCTGACTGCTCTAGGTGCCATGAGAGATGTTGTATAAAACATCAGGCACATACAGATAAAATTGACAATAGAACAGTGGAAAGAATAACTAGCATAACACCACCAGTATTGATTCACCTGAACTGCAGCTCTGGAGCAAAAGCTTTAATGCACATGCAGTGCACTGAAAATGGAGTAACTATATTTTGCTTTTGTATTGAGGTTATTCTTTCCACTGCTGTTTCAGATTAGCACAACCCAGTGAGGACCACAAATATTTCCATGTCTGGTTTCCCCCATTCCGCAGGTCAGTTGAGGCTGTTCTTGTTAGTTCACATGTGAGTCCAAAAGAATATGTTATGAATGCCTGTGTCCACACTTATGGACACATGTCCACGCAAAAATACGCATGCATACCTCAAGAAATCGGTCGAACCTCCACTGCAAAGTACATGTGAACGTTTAGAGGTGAGGAGGAACCATGAATCAGAACAGGCAGGTGTCATTTCACCATTGCTCATCATGAGCCAGGCTATTTGCTGTTTTCAAGTTAATCAGTGCTTTATTTGGAACTGATTCCCATCAAAGGAGGTCAGCTGGATAAGCTGAGAAAACTAAACTAGTGTTTGAAAAGGAGGAATGTCTCTCTAAATGTGGATGAGCAGCAGGAGAGCCTCCAAAAAAGCCTGCAAAGCAAACTATTGCCCATCTAGCAGGATGCTGTAATCCTAAACTCCCCAGGCTAATTTTATGACATTGCCAGGAATTAACGTGCAGTTCTGCTCTTCGGGAGGCAGAGAGAGACACACACCAGGAAACCTGTGGACCTTCTGCAGCCATACCTGCAGCAAACCCCTCGTTACCCACAGCAGAACGAGAGACAAGAGGCAGCCCCCAAATTGAGACAGGCGTTTCCGAAGGCCAAGAACATCCCCAACCCCAGCATCCCTCCATCCCTTTGCTCTCTGTGGGGTACCACCGAGAAAGCAGCCGGTGTGTCATTGGCATCTCCGATGACTTGGCTTCCTGAAGGGTGAGAAGGAGCGAGTTGTGAACCTCTCTGGGTCTTCTTTCCAGCTTGCCCTCCAGTTTTGTGGCCGATGGGATGAGGACTCCAGCTGGCCTGCTGGCCACCAGCCGCGAGATGGCGATAACGTCACGATAGAAGGCGGCCAGACCATGCTGCTGGGGACCACCACCACCAACCTCAACCTGCTGCATCTCAAAGGTCTGCAGAAGGGGGAGTTCAGTGCTCTTGTTTCTCCAGGGCTGGGGTTTTTCATAGTCGTGGTCTCCCCTTTCCTTTCCCAGCTCCTATATTGAAGGGGGACGGGGAAGCATTTAATTATTATGTATGCAGAAGGCATCGTTTGTGCTGTTTGAGGCATAATGACGAGTAGGAAGGCTTTTAGGCTTTTTTTTTTTTTTTTTCTTACCCCCAGCTCCTGAAAGCTCTGCTCTCCTGAGTGGCATTCAGTGATAGTGGCAGTGCTGATAACAATCAACTCCGTTTTGTTTGGCATCTTTGAGGCAAGCGCATCGCGAAAGCCTTTACAAAATTAATGATGTTACTGAATTACAGGCCACAGCTACCAAATGTAATAAATAACCCAAGATCCTAGAGCACGGATGTTGGAGAGTAAATAACTAAGCATAATTATGGGAAGGAAGCACTGGGTTTGCGGGGTTCACATAACCTGGGGTAGGTTCAGCATAGGTGTGAGGAGGTATATCTCCGTGGGTGTCACAGTAAGAATTAAAATCACTTGCCATTCAGTGCCAGAAATATTCCTCCCTGGAAATTAAGCCCTGGTTGTGGAAACCGTTGTGCACATGTTTGGTATTAAGTGAATTTAGTTGTTGTGGTGAAATTGCTGGCTCAAAGTTAAGCCTATGTGTACGTTTCTGCTGAAACGGAGCTCAAAAAATGGAGAATAGTTTTTTATATATTTAAGGACCTGGATCTTCTTTGCTGGTAAAAATTATTTTATATTAAAAGGGTGTTAAAAGTATTAGCTTTTTTTTTTTACATTGAGATGATGATGAAAAACATGCGTTTGACAACTACATTTTCATCTAAATTTGAATAATCATTCTATAAAGAAAACACTTTGCCTTTTCTACCACGAGAACATTTCCAAAAGAGATTGAACTTGCTCAGTCTAGGTTCAGAGATTTTAAAGAATTGCTACATCAGACATAATTTCTCTTTAAAAAAAAAAGAGAAAAAAAAAGAAAAAAAGTAAGATTTTGAGATTAATAAGATGTGACATGTTTTAGTACAGTTTTCTTCCCTCTCTTTCTAAATGAAAATCCTAACTCTGGGTGATGCAACTTTCTTCCTAACCCCAGGATGATTATGACACAGTAGTAGAGGAGATAGATCAGAGCCCCATAGATCTGAGACTTTTGGCTGCAAATCTGGATGAGGATTTTGTGGCTCAGTCTCTGACTTTGTGAAGAATTAGAGCACAATATTGCAGCAGAAACCTTTTGAACTTTGGGCCTACTCAAAGGTACGTTTTATCTATGAGTCAGCACTGTAAATGGAGGTCTGACTGAATTTAATGAAGTCTGGAGGAGTTATCTTTATGGCTTCACCTCATCTGACATTCAAACCATTTCTCCCCTTTATCACATTTTCAAAGAAGCTGGGTTTATAATGTAGATTAAATTAGGAAAGCAGCATTAAAATATTCTAGATGCTATTATTTTCTGCATTGCTACATGCCAAACACAGGGACCAAACTTTTTAGAAGCAGGAACCTATACAGTAATTTTTCATCTGAGCTTCATCTTTGCTGAAGTTTCCTTGTTGCATCCATCCATCCCCACTTACATGAGTGCTCTTAAATGTTTCTGCTTGGTTAAATTTGGAGTCAAGACATGCTGAGATCTACTCTGATCTGAGGTTGGGTTGGATTCATCTTTTCTAACCTTACCTTTCTTTAAGTTGTCCAGCACAGGGGAGGTGCCTAGGCTCCTGTACTGTTAGAGGGAAACATACACACCACCAAAGACTTGTTCATCTTAAATATTATAGATACACATCTTAAAATGAATCACAGTTAAGTGATCCCCTTTGAGTAGCAACATGTCAAATAATTGCCAAGCTTATCCAACTGCAAGGTGAGCATGACAATAACCCCCAAAGCTGCAGGCAGGTGTAGATAGGTGCTTCGATTGAAGCATCCCTTTTCTATTCTTGCTGGTGCGTTTTTCTTAGTTGGAGCTGGAGAATGGGATTAAATCATAGTTCTGCTCCCTTTTCTCTTGTGACTCAGCATCAGGCTGTCTGTGCACTCACAAGCTGAAAATATAATGGACTTTGTGGATTAAAAAAAAAGCTGTAATGCTCCTGAGTCCACTCCTGTGCGAAGATGCTGTACTGCCCATTTTCTGGTGCTGTATCCAGCAAACCCAACATGTGTTCACAGGCTTATTTCTTGAAACACCCCTTTTCTAGGACACCATGAGGATTTTGAATACTGCCCCTGTGGTCTCTCCTTATTTCAACATTGTAGAAATTATTTAAGAGTGTTATAACAAGGATGTCAGCTACATGTGCAGCCTTAAAGTGTCCCTTCTTTGGGTGTATTAGGATATAGCCAAATACATATAGAGGTTCTGGTAGTGACCAGACTGTCTGGACAGAAGATCTGGAGGCCAAAGCAATAAAGAAATAGGATTAGACAGCTGGGTCTTGCTCACTGCTATGAGGGAGCAGCAGCTTCTGCTTCCCCCTCAGCAAGCAGAGCAGGAACACGTGGTTATCAGCAGTGGAAAGTTTAATAGCCAGACTGTGAAACTGCTCAGACAATACTGATTGGGGGAAGAGATACAAGATAGACAGATTGTAGATAACTCCGTAAATTCAGCAGATTGCAGTTATTATTTTGTAATCCCAACATCACAAGTATGGAAATATTTATGGTAACCCAGGACAGATGGAAATTTCCTTTGCACAGAGTTTACACTGGAATAACTCCGCTGTGTTTGATGGGTTGATACCTCAGGCATGTGCTATTGCCTGTGTCTGAATTTATAGTGCTTTAGGGAGGTCTGCAGACCAAAAAAACCTGCCTGGTCTTTCAGGAGTAACTTGGGGATGAATTCTGGGGAGACACTGTCGGTATACCCCAGTGGGGAGGAAGATCCCCAGTTGCCTTTGCAATGGTCACTTTGAGATGGCCATCCTTGCAGGCATAAAGGAGAAGATTGGTTTGACCTTTGCTCTAGAAGAGCCCCAGTGTCACTTGTCACAGCTCTTCCTCTCACTTGTAGGCATTGCTGCATCTAGGCAGATGTAGATGAGGTGCTGAGGGACATGGGGCAGTGGGGACTTGGCAGTGCTGGGTTAATGGTTGGACTTGATGATCTTAGAGGTCTTTTCCAACTAAGGCTGTTCTGTGATTCTATGACATTGTCAGTTATTATCTGATTTTGAACCCATGCCCAAAGAACAATGCTTATCTATCAATCTTTTGAATCTCTTGCAATCCATGCTGAGATCAGGCTGTGGCTGAAATGGATCCTACAAGTAGATCTGAGGAGGAGAGAAATCCAGATACTGATTTTGCTGGACTTTTTCCTTGCTATTAGTAAAGAGCATCAAATATTAGCTGATACATCTGTATAAGTAGTTGCCAAATAACTAGTGCTTGCATCACTGCTGGTAAAGACTTGGTTTGAATTCACTGAAAGAAGGAAGAAGCTTTTCCCTCTGTTTTCCTTTCTGTGGCATCAACCAGTCCTTAAACCCAGTTTAAAATCCCTCATCAGTAGGAATGGTTGGAAACTGTGTTGTGGTGTTTTCCATGCCATTTTGCTCAGCCCATTTGGGATGTGCATTGTGATACTTTTTGCAGGCAGTTTCTAGTTCATATTTTCTTTTTTTAATCAGGCAGAGACATTACAATTAAAATACCGTAAAAGTGATTCTGGCAGTATTGCAATAAGCATGTTTTTTAATTAAAGAAAGAACATGGGATGTACAAATAGTACCAGCTAATGGGAAATTTCATCCAATGTATTTTTTAATTGAGATTTAAAAGGAAGAAAAGTCAGCCCTGTTTCTCTCTGCTGCTGTGTGATATTTTCCTACATTGTTACAGTGAGGTGTACCAAGTCTGCAATATTACAGTCTCAGAGCCTTAAAATCCCAGCTGTTTTCATGGAAAAAAAAGTGAAAGGCACCATTTCTTTAATTTGTTAGTATATTTTTTCACATGAATTCAGAGTTATTCAGTAGAGAGCAACTCAGAACTGGACATTCTCGGAAGAAGGGTTTTAAGGCCCCAAATCTGTAGCAATTTGATGATTTTTTTTTTAGTTCTTCCCCCAGCTGTAAATCCTGGTTCATATTTGGGTGTGGGCTGCAGGTTTCTCTTTCCCATCCTGTTTTGGGTGGTCTTACAGCATGTACATGAGATTCCCAGAGCTCTCGTTTGACAATGAAACTGATTTTTTACAGCTTTGGCAGATCTTGAGACTCCTCTGGGGTTGCAGGATTAGCACATCAGTGGAAGATAATTCCAGCCAAGGAACCACACACAGGTCCCACAGAGACAGGGCTGAAACCCAAGGCAGTACCATCCCCGTCACTCACTGGCATAGAAGGAGGGGACATACTCCTTTTGGGGAAGAAGATGCTGCCTCCAACCATGGGATGGAAAAATCTGCTGAGTCTGTCTCTGCCTGGTCACTAATCACAGAATCACAGACTGTTAGGGATTGGAAGGGACCTCAAAAGATCATCTAGTCCAACCCCCCTGCAAGAGCAGGAAACTGAGGTCTAATTCTTCTGAAGGATTTTAAATGTAAATAAATACCTTCAAAGGCATGTGACTCTATCATGAGCCCAGAACTTCAGAGTACTGTATAACAGGAGTGCATTTACATTTCTTAAGTTTTGAAGTTTCCCATCTTCCTCTGATGGTTTGACAGACTGTACTTTAGGAACAGTTGTTGTAGGAACAGGATGTTGCTGAGACCAAGGTCCAGACCACTGTTCTAGACACTAGGAGAGAAACCTGATCTGTAATATCTTTACTTTCAAATGCCAGAAGTCATCTTGAAATTAGAAAACTGTAGGAGGAGGGGCATAGCGAGTAGAAACACTCTGGTTTGATGGTCACCCAGGCAGGCTCTAGGTGAGCAGAAAAATAATCCAGCTTCCCAAAACAGTGCTGTTGTACCTTCCTCAGTGCTTCCCTTCCTGAGGTGAAGCACTTAATGTGTGTCCATCACCTATAGACTTGAAATAATAGCTCAAGGACCTACTTTTTCACCACACCTCTATGTGCAATACTTACCTTGATGCCTTCATGAGGCTCAACTGGAAGCTTCCTTCACTAGATCCTAGATGATGCACCATTATATGTACTGTCAAAGCCATCAAGGAGTGTCTATACCTCTTCCCCCCAGGTTAGCTCTCCTCTTGCAAATGCATCAAAGGTGTTTCTAAGTGTCTTGGAGGCTACCTAAGAGCTGAAGAGGTAGAAGGACTTCTTTGAAAGAGATGTATCAATCTATGGCAACATCTTCTGGGCTGCAGATCTGAATTGCCTTTGCCTGGCTCCTGTGCTCTAAGGAAAGAGCCCAGCCAGCCTACAAGGGAGCTCATGTCACTTGAACAGATGGCTGGAACACAGCAAGCCAGAAAACACAGGCTTGTGGGGCTTGGGAGACAGTTTCTGTCTGAGAGTAGTCAAGCAGCTGCCAGTTCCTCACCCAGGGACAGATTGAGGCCTCCGTCCAACAAAACGCTGGAATAAAAGCTTAACTTTTTAGCATGTTTTTTAGTGATGTCCTGGTGGAAACACACAGGTTTGAATTCACAGCTACTTTGGGATATCTACCTGTGTATTACGAATGTGGAGGAATATAAGCAGAGAGATGGAGAATGAGTTTTGGACTTTTGGTTCAGGCAGCCTTTGGGATGGAGCCAAGATAAAAAAAAAAAACCCTTCTTTTCTCCTTTGCATCTTGCTCGGCAGTGGTCCAACCTGCAATCAACTTTTATGGCTCATCCGAAAGTCATGTGACCCTGCCAACAGGGTGCAGGAGACAGGTCCATGAAATAATCGATTGTTCTTATTTAAGGCTCATAAACTCTCTATTCCTCTTCCCGTACACAGGAGGTTCTTTGTTTTTTGTATTTTTTTTTTTTTTTTTTTCATGCTTGGAGGCCCCACCAGGCACACCATTGGAGCCAGAGAATGAGCAATAAGTGGGCTCTGCCAGCACACTGCAGCCTTGTTGTGCAGGATCAGTTGTTTCAGCAAAGATATTCCAGCTCCGGCAGTTGCCTCCTGCTGTTTGCCACTCAGGGATGCTTGCCAGGAATATAACTTCTGAGCTTAAGCCTGTCTCATGGGGGATTCTGTGGCTTTGTCATGTGAAATACCAAGTGAGAGGAACTGGGAAGAGCATGCTGAAGGCTGTGGGAATGTTAGTTATACATGGCCATGGCGTGCCCACAGCACAACCAGAACAGATCTTCGTTGCGCGATGGTGGGAGGGAGTAGTTCAGTTGAGGAAATGAGCTTTCAATCTGCAAATCCTCTTCTACAGAGAGGAGTTGTTCTGTTAGTTGAAGGGGTGTGACACAGGAGTGGTATACAAGGCAATTCTTCTGTTGCTAATCTCCTAACATCTTCTGTTATGATTAAAAAAAAAAATCTCTTGAGACTATCCAGCACCCTTCTTGTAGTTTGCTTGCTTTAACATTTCATTCGGATTTCCATAAAGAAGTAGAATTAAATCTGGTGGTAATCACTTTTATCCTAGCTCCCTAATGAGCTGTTCATTAGAAAAAATACACTATTTCTCAGGATGGTCTTATATCGACCATGAATGGTAAAATCTGGCCCCAAAAGATGATAATAATAAAGCCCTCTATGTAAAAGGTTCACTTTAGAATGAGGATTTTGCTTCACTTTGAGTTTGGTAAATCTCTAGAGCACTCTAAATCACAGCCTAAATGAGAAATATCAAGATCTCTTTTATGCATTATGATAACATCTATGTTAGAGGGATTTTTTTTTTTTAAAAAAAGATGTTTTTGAAAAGGTATATAAGCTGCTGTGTCTGAAAGTGAGAAGCAAGGAGAAACTTCCCACAGCAATCCCCACAAGCCTGTACTCATTCAGTATTTGTTCTTTTTTTTCAGAAGTGCATGATGCAACCTCTTTCCACAGTAAATGTTCTGGATTTGGGGCCTGGGCATTGAGTGAGCCAATCCAGGACAGCTGACAAAGTGAAGGGTTAATACATTATTTTTCCAATCCTTTCCTTTTGAGTGCATCCTCCACCATTTCCCAAGGTCTTCAGAAGATAAATCTCTTTTCACAAAATCAGCTGTGTCAATGGCATGATGGTGCTGTAGTTATTCACACAGCAGATTACAATCCCCACCTTATTATCAGGTTTGTTTTCCTTAATAATCTCCTTTTTTTCTTACATTATTTGGTCTGGCTGTTTCTTCCCTTCTGTGGGACAGAGGGAGTTGCCTCCACTTTAGTTTTTCAATTTTATTTTTTTTTTTTTTGGTAAAGACAGATAAAGAAAGATTTCTTTTCCGGGCAGAGAGGTGGAGGCTAATTGCTGGGTTAATTGAGAAGAATGGTGCTTCTGATGTTCTCACAAAGTATCAAATAGCCTCAACATATTTCTCCCCCCTCTCCCTTACTCCACCTAAAGAGACCCATTGAATTCACACATTACTGTACAGAAGTGATTATGGGTTTAATTGTATTTATTTTGCTTGGTGGGGAGGCCATCATAACAGTAGTTGATTGATTTTTATAAAATCACCCTCAAGGTCATATGTAGGACTTTGCTTTCCTGTGCAGCCATAACAAACAATTTGAGGGTCACAGCCAAAGGCTCAGTTGAGCAATATTCTTGCCTTCTGCTTTCAGAGAAGAGGTCAAGTGCAATAAAAGAAGGAAGCATAACTTTTATTTTCTTTTAAAAAAAAGGGGAAGACAACCTTGTAAAGCAGCAGCTGTATATTTATTCTGACCCAATGAAAAACACAGAGATACTGAGAGCTGGGGGTTAGAGGGGCAATGTACAATTTTTTGACATAAGTATTTGTAAGTTTTGCTAGAGTTCGTTTTACACTTAAACTTGGTAAATAGTTAAATGAATCTCTGCTAATGCTTTCTTTTCTTTTCTGTGATGCTGTTCTTTTTTTTATCTTCAGCAGTTGAACTTTTATTTTCACATATTCTTTTCTTCTGGAGACTTAGTGCCTTTTTAGCTTTATTCTGGGAGGAGTTCAGAAACTTTGTGAATAGCCAGGGGACAACAGCACTACGGTGTGAGCATGAGTGTAGCTGATATATCTGTTTCCTATGATTACATGTTGAGTCTGACTGCTGCTTCTAAGGGAAAGCCAAAGCATCACGTACACCAAATGCCTTCTGGTGATCTTGATCTTGCAAATCTTTGCACCGTTGCCAAGTGTGCTTGGGTTGCCATTGCATCCAGGGACAGAGAAACCCAAGAGCCAGGCAAAAATCCTCACCTTGAAGTCCAATTATTATTATTTTAATATTCTAACCTGTCTTGTAGACAGCTTGAAAATCTTGGATGGACAACATGTGGTTGAAGCTTGGGAAAACTTTTGGCAAGGTTGTTTGAGGCAGAACTATGATTTTGCAATCAAAAGGCAGGACAACTTTGGCTACCAGCCTTAGCAGTTCAGTGGTACAGCAATGCAGCAATTAGAATACTCATTAAAAATTGTATGAAGAGAAGTAGAAACAGAAATGACTATATTTCAGTGAGGGCAGAACATAGGCAGTCAATAAAGACCTTGGGGAAGGTGTCTTTTTTATGTTAGGAACAAAATAAATCACAGTGATTTATAGTTCATTTTCTAGATTGCAGTGATAAAATTATTAGCACTGCTGCTATAAGGCAAATGTATTTAATAAATATTTCTCTTCTCAGTATGAGAAGGAACAGGATGGCAAATTATATCACAAAAGGAAGAGGGACCAGCAGTCCATTTATTACTGAAGAACGTTAATATAATGAAGTTGTTAAATAATATCTTTCAGGAATACACATTCTTAAATCAACAGGTCCAGTCTCATTCAAGAGCTTTAAAACTGCTGGCAGAGGCAATCTGTGGCACACAAAAATTAATTTCAGAGGCAAAAGGAGGTAGTTTAGTTTTTTTACTGTGAAAAGAAAGAGAGAGAGTGTGGGAATAAGCTAGTTTTGCCTATTCAGGTGTCATCAAGAACAATAAATGAGGAGAAGGATTAGGAGGTCTGGCTTTTCAGTTTCAGAAGGAGCAACGAATTGCAGGAGAGGATGCACTGCTTCATGAGTTGCAAAAGATTCCTTTCAGGAAGAGTCTTAAAAACTTTATCAACCAGTCTGAATAAGGGCTGAGATTTGATTTCACCTGTAAGTATTTGCACAGAAAATGCTGTTTTCTAAACCTCTCTGCACTGCAGTGAGGGGGGTACAAAGAGAACCGTTGTCTGAAAGCTCATCCTTGACAAGTTAAGATTGGAAATACAGCAGAAATTGTGAACAGTAAGAGAGATTAGCTGTCGGAAAAGAAGATCACAGAAAATGGTAGAGTGATGTCCCCAGGTCACATCATTGATTGTCTGCCTTTCTGGAGGGTATGCAGCAGTCAAACACAGATGACTTGACTTCCTCCAGTTTTTCAATAGCATGATGTGCGCAGACCACCAAGGAGATATGATCTAATGGTCCCTTCAGCCTGCAAATGAATACCATTTCAAGTATTATCCCAATTATAGCATAGCACGTTTTATATTAAGAACATCTCATTTTTTTTTTAGAGGTCTCAGTTGCATCTCAGAATAACAGCCAGATATCTTCTGTTGTTTTGCATTAAATAAGCTGAAATTTGTGCTGTTCTATGACAACGTATTCAGTATAAGTTGTAAAAACACTGTATGAAAAGTTTAACAGAAGTACATTTGTATATAGAAAAATATGTCTAGGGAAAGAGACAATTTACACATAGGGGAGTTGGTATTTGTGGGAGCAATCCCGTGGTTCCCAGTGGTTATAAGCAAGAAAATGTGGTATTTATTTCTTTCATCTATTAATCATGTTCTGTAAAAACTTCTACTGAAATGTGCAAAGAATATATTTAATGGATAGTCCTTATGAAAATACCAGCTTTGATATAAGACTAAGAAATTAGAACTAAGGCTAAGCTATAAGACTTTGCTATAAGACTAGGAAATCAATGAAACATTGAAAGGCCCTCCATGCAAGGAGATCAGGATAAGCAGAATGTGCTCAGCAGGAGTGGATGCAACTGGGTGGGAAAGGCACACAAGCGCAATGTACCTCCCTGATCACTGAGAGCAGTAGGACCTGATCAACAGGCAAACAACGAGTAAGGTAGTTTTTCATCTGATTTTTGTATTAAAACTTCTTCCCTCCGTTTTTTTTTGTCTTGAAACTAAAGCAGAGGTCTGATCTCCCTTATTCTTCATCTTAAGGGTTGGTAGTATCTTGTGGGGAAGGAAAGACAAATTTTTGTTAGGTGTAGAGATGACCATTGAAAATTGCTTACACCAGTAGAAATCTGGCCAGAGTATGAGCTCATAGAATGATAGAATCACCATGGTTGGAAAGGACCTCCAGAATCATCAAATCCAACCTTTAGATGGCACAGTTATTAGGTACTTCATATAAAGAAAAATGTTGGGAGGGTGATAGACCCTTTGTAAGAAGGTCTGAGGTTGCCAGACTTTAAGATATCCCTTACTAGCTCCTGTGAAGCATGGCTTGACTTAGGAATCATAGAATCATAGAATAGGCTTGGTTGGAAAAGACCTCTAAGATCATCAAGTCCAACCATTAACCCAGCACTGCCAAGTCACCGCTACACCATGTCCCTCAGCACCACATCTACACATTTCTTAAATCCCCTGGGCAGCCTGTGCCAGTGCCTGAAAACCCTTTCAGAGAAAACTTTTTCCTAATATCCAATCTAAGCCTCCCCTGGCACAACTTGAGGTCATTACCCCTCGTCCTATTGCTGTTACCTGGGAGAAGAGACTGACCCCTGCCTCGCTACCCCCTCCTTTCAGGTAGCTGTAGAGAGCAATGAGGTCTCCCCTCAGCATCCTCTTCTCCAGAGTAAATCCTCCCAGTTCCCTCAGCCGCTCCTCATCAGACTTGTGTTCCAGACCCTTCACCAGCTTCATTTCCCTTCTTTGGATGCATTGCAGCAGCTCAATGTCCTTCTTGTAGTGAGGGGCCCAAAACTGAACACAGTATTTGAGGTGCAGCCTCACCAGAGCTGAGTACAGGGGACAATCACCTCCCTACTCCTGCTGGTCACACAATTCCTGATACAGGCCAGGATGCTGTTGGCCTTCTCGGCCACCTCGGCACCCTGCTGGCTCATCTTCAGATGACTGTTGAGCAGCACCCCCAGGTCCCTTTCTACTGGCCAAAGACCTATCCCATGTGCAGAATGATTAGATATCTGAGAGTCCACTCTGTTCAAATACATTGTAAAGATAGTGACTGTGTCCATAGGAGAGAAAATATGAACAGAGATAAAAGGGTAAATCATCCTGAGATGACAGGCTGGGATTTCCAGATCACACAAGGAAAGAACAAAGGAGGCATTTGATGGAACTGAAGAGGCTGAGTCATAACCCTGGAAATGTCTTTTCATGCACTGTGTACTTGGACCACAGAATTCATTGCTTCAGTAAGTCATTGAGAATAAATATTAGAAAGATTTGAAGGATCAGATCTATATTATTGACAAAACTCATCCAGTTATGCTAATAGATGGTAAAAGGAAAACATTGGCAGGGAGGTGAAACCTGATAATTTGGCACAAAACTAACCTCTAATTAGGGATTAAATTGTGGCTTTCATGGGATGGGGAGATCATCTCCCATCCCTGTTAGCTGGAGCTAACAGGGAGAAGTTTCTTGTACTCTATTTGTAAGCATCTGGTTTTGAACAGTAGCTGGAAGAGTATGCAGGATTAAATCAACTGCTGATCTAAATAAATTGCCAGTTCATATGTTCCAAAGTTGTTTTCTCCTCTCCCTGTCACGAGTAGTTTGTAATCTGAAAAGTGACATGCAAATTAAGTAGTAATATACTTTTTTAACATTTAGAGAGTGAGTAGGTCAAGGCTGGGATTTTTCAAACCACTCCCTTGTGCTGGAATTGGAGAGACTTAGATGTCTCTGCAGGCAGAATGGCCTTGCTCAAGTCTAGAAAGGCAGCCTGTGGCAGAACTGAAAAACTGACTTAATTAATAAGGTCTGTAAAAGGCTGCTAAATCCATAGGGAGAAATACAGGACAAGGTGGAAAATTTGCAGGACGCAATCATATTTTACCCTTAATCTCATCATTTTATTGCAAACCTATGTTTGCCCACCTTTTACAGCTCCTTTGACGGTGAGATGATGACTGGCTGTTAGATCTATGGTTGCATTTTACTCTTTTGTTGTCTTTAGGTGGCAAACTCTTGTTCGTTGGTCCAGGACCTGTAGAACTGCATGCTCATTACATCCTGATATCTGATGGAGGAGAGCTCCAGGTGGGATCTCCCGAGGCCCCTTTCCGTCACAAGGCTCACATCTATCTCTATGGAAGCCTCCATTCTGCACCATTATTTCCATACGGGATCAAGTTCCTGGCAGTGAGGAATGGGACACTTTCCATTCATGGTGAGTACATTTTCTCTTCTCTTTGCAAGCAAAGCACAAATGAATAAACGAAAATAACGCCCTTCTAAAAAGTCCCTCTCCAGCTTTCTTGTAGCGCCTTCAGGTGCTGGAAGGTGCTCTAAGGTCTCCCTGGAGCCTTCTCTTCTCCAGGCTGAACACCCCCAACTCCCTCAGCCTGTCCCCAGAGCAGAAATGCTCCAGCCCTCTGATCATCTTTGTGGCCCTCCTCTAGACTTGGTCCAACAGATCCGTGTTCTTCTCTTGTGAGCCCCAGAGCTGAACACAGTACTCCAGGTGGGGTCTCATGAGAGTGGAGAAGGAGAATCACCTCCCTCGACCTGCTTCCCTTGTTTTGGAAGGCTATGAAATCCAGGTATAAAATGGCCATTCCTTGGTGAGCAGATTGGATATGGAATTCAGGTCCAAACTCAGCGTGAATCAGAATATTAATGCAATCCACACGTGTCAAGCTCTTGACTAACTGGCTGTTTTTAAAGGCAGGATGTGTGGCAGAGGAGAAAAAAAAAAAAAAAAAGCCAATGTATCTAAATGCCTCATCTACCTCCCTTATGCTCTTGTGTGTCAGCCTTCATATTAGTAAGCGTTCATATCCTCCAGCACGGCTTGAACTTACATCCTCCTGGCCTCCAGGCAGAAATGCTGCTATCAGCGCATCGCTGACACGTGTGGCCCTCAGTCAGAAACGATGCCAGGCACCGAGGGGTACCATGTGAGCACAGAGAGGGAGCGAGCTGTGCCGCTGTGCCCTGATCCTGTCAGCTCGCAGGAGCCCAGCAAGGTCAGGCGAGGTCGGTGGTTGGAGAGGAGTCAGGGAACAGATGCTTTTCTGAATCAGGAGAGATCATAGGAGGCTGGGGAAGGTGCTCCTGGCAGTGGCAAGGGAGATGGGTTGCACTACGCCCAAAAGCCACGTCAGGTGCTCTTGACCACTTTACTGGGACACAGCAAGGCTAAACTATTTAGTGCTTGAAAATGGCTTTAGTAATTTCAGTGAACTGGCTCTGCAGAAGGGCAGAGCATTTCTATCCCATTTCCTAGAGGAGCTCCGTGAGGAAGTGCTGTTGGATCATCTAGGCTTCATTGACTGTCTTCTAGTGGCCATTGAGTTTCACAGAGTTAATGAGTTCAGTAACTTGCATTAATTTAAAGCATGCCTTCCAGAAAGGCTTGGTCTTTGAGGACATCAAGGAAAACGAAAGCCAGCATTTTCTGTAGAAGCTTGTTCCAGGGGATTAATTTGGTTGTTCATCCATGTTTTTATTTTTTTTTACTTTTTTCAAGGAAAGTATTAAAATTTCTGATTTGAATTTGCCTGATAACAGCTTTTGCTGTTTTGCTTTCTATATCTTCTCCTGTTACTTCAAAGTATCCTTCCATTCTCAGTTTGACCCTTGTAAATTGGGATTTTGACCTTAAATTCTCAGAGCTTTGTAACAAGAGCTTTGTCTTCTTCATTCTGTTATGTTTTCCAGCAATACTGGAAAACTCAGTAGCATGCCTTTGCAGCTGTGCCTCCTGTGCTGCTTCTTGCTTCCCTTCTGAGTCTGTATCATCACTAGCTTGTTGGCTCCATCCTCACATAAAACTCATGAAATTAGAGACAAACAGGGCATAAATACTTTTTGCAGTGTTACCTTGGCAATATGATGGAGGGAAGTAAACCCAGGTGTCCATGTCAGTACCCTCAAGGCATTTCTTGCTGATATTTTCTATGCTTTACTCAGTGCTACAGTTCCCAGAGATTCTTCATTCCTGAGGAAACCAAGAAAGTGAGGTCTGCAACCCAAGCACTACCTGGATGGAGATACATGGAGCCAAATGTGACTTGGCCCACTAGTGGGAACATATCCTGGTTTCAATTTCTTATAAATTCATTTTCAAGAATTCTTAACAGTTTCTTATTAAAGAAATTCAAGAAAAAGTCTCCAGTAAGCCATGTCATCTTGCAGTCTAGTGAGACTCACAGCTCTCAGATATCTACTGTAGATTAGTAACATTGAGAAAACAAACCTAAGTCAGCAGTATTGGATTTGCTCTCTAGCCAGGCTGTGTGCTTGGTTTTTGCAGTATTTGAGATGTTCAGTCACTTCATGTACAAGAGGCAATGGCCTCAAGTTGCACCAGGGGAGGTTTAGACTGGATATTAGGAACAATTTCTGCACTGAAAGGGTTATCAGCCATTGGAATGGGCTGCCCAGGGCAGTGGTGGAGTCCCCATCCCTGGAGGTGTTTCAGGGCTGGGTTGACACAGTGCTCAGGGACATGGTGTAGTCGAGGACTGTCAGTGTTGGGTTGATGGTTGGACTCAATGATCTTCAAGGTCTGTTCTAACCTAGATGATTCTGTGAAACCCAAACTCACTATGAAGACACTTCTAAGCTCTGCTCTACATACAGCCCCAGTGCAAGGCTGAAATTAAGGTTCATTCAAACCATGTAATCCACAAATTAGCATGGAAGAAGTAGAAGCCCGCTAGAAAACAAGACGAAAAGGAGTGTGTTCTTTTGCTGGGTTTGTGTTGCTTACATGAAACAGAAATATGCTGTTCTGTCTCCAATTTAGTACCAGTCTAGCCTGTGCTATAGAACAAATTGTCAAGCATGACAGCCTCTTTCATATATATGAAAGAGGCTGACATGCTCAGCAGTGTATGTTTGCAAGATACACATATATATACAACATATATGTTATCTCACATCAAAATCATTAAATAAGCAGGCTTCCAAATTCTTAGCTGTCTTGGCAAAGACAGGACTGAGTGCATTTTAATTTCTTTTCTCTTTCAGGCTGGGAAGTTTGGGGGATGCTCTGCAGCCATGGTTGAGTTCAGATTGTTTAGTAAGCGCTGTCAGCTCCTCACTTTGATATGTTAATATGACTAAGAGTTTCCCACAATTCCCTTGTGAGTGGCAGTCCTTTGCTCCGGTGGTTGTAGCAGGCTGGGAAATTTCACTGTTGCCTTTGGCTTTAGCCAACTCCCCTGCCAGTCAGAGCATGCCACCCATAAACTGCCTGTCAATCACACGTCAGTTTTAAAGGGGGTTTCAGTCAGCCAGGGCAACTTGACTTTTTGACAATGTAATTATGGCCCTTGCATCCGCAGTAGGGGCCTGAGCAGGGCTGAGAGAATTTTATTGATTGTTCAGAAGGGAAATTTATCACTGTCTCCAGGTCTATTCGCACTTTATTCCCCGAGAAACTCTCCTGACAAGCTTCGGGGAGAAGTTTAGTGTGGTGGCCTTGGCTGTTCTTGTGCATTTGTCCTTCCCAGGGAAACTGGACCAGAGACACCAGTGGATGCTGAGCGGAGGGCAGGGTGTGGAGGCAGCGTAAGTGGGGATGGTGCATCAGTAGCAAAGGACACCAACCCATTCTTTGAGACAGCCTGATTTCAAGGTGCCAACACCCTTATTGCCAGGGATGGAAAAACTTTAAAGGCCTTTTCCATTCTGTCCCATTTGTAGCAGTCCTGCATAGATAAGGTCATTATTCCATCGTGTCCCCTTGAAATACACTGTGCCTCTTCCCAAAAGAAAAGTCACTTTTGCTGTATATGAAGCTGAAACTTCTTCAGTGCCAACACTGATAATATGGAGCATGAACATATGAGCCTGTTTCCTGCATTTTGACTAATATTGTATACCTCTCCAACCAGATGGAAGGTGCTATACTTCAGGTTTAATGACATGCTACATTCACTATATCCAGACAGTGGAAGCTGTGTGGTAAAGAGAAAAACAAAGTCCAGAGAGTTTTAGTTGAATACCATACCTATTTATAATCAGCATAATTAAAACAGAGGTGTCAGTGGTCATTTCAGTTCTCTAGTTATAGAGAGTCCTGCTGAAAAGAATGTCCCTGCACTTTCAATGGATGATGACAGTGGAAGATGACATTATAGAGGCAGTTCTGCAGTTTTTCTATCCCAGATCTCCCTACATCCAAATAAATCTTAGGAATTTTCGGCATTAGCTCAGGAAAAGAAGTATTTTTTATTTGTCGAATCAGTAATTAATTTTAATCACCTTTAATCAATAACAAAACACAAAATATTTGTGAGCTGTGCACTGTGCTTTACAGGGCCTGTGCATTCCTCAGGAGATCAAACATTTAATCAAATGCTTCTTGCTTTTCCTCCATTAAGCAGTGTTATGTGTCCGTGCTGAGTTTAAGATTAAGAGATCATAGACAACATGAAAAAATTTGTTCTGTTTTACTCACATATTAAAAAGAAAGCTTCCCAGGGTAAAGAAAAAAAAAAAATCTATATCAGGGGGATTCAAGATAGGGTGCAGAAATCTGCTAGAGATAAGATATGCTTTTTTACCTTATTGAAATGTTCATCAATTCAATATATATTATTTCCCACTAACTGAAAACGTTGATTTGCACACCCCTGTTACACCATAAGTTCAGATCCTTTTTCCCTTTCTGGGATCACTTCCACAGGTTGGTTTGCCTTAGATGCTAGTTATTCTGTGTGGTGTTGCAAGAGGCTTTTTGCCTTCTGTGACAGCATTTTTCCTTTCAAGACCTTGACTTTAACATGATGCATTAAAGCAGATGGCTCTTGAACAGAAGGCTGAGCTGCCTTGAATCCCCTTGCGTTCACTGGGGGTAAGAAACTGCACTTATGCACTTCCCATGGAGTAACTAATGTACAATGACTTGCTCCTTCACTTTCTTATTCACAAATATAAGATGACCATTAGATTTTAAAGACCTAGCAGATGGGTGGAAAAATAACAGAGAGATGGATTCAGGGAAAGCTTCTGTGTCTTTCATAGCTCGCCCTTCTTTCTAACAGAAATGTATTGATAAGCCTTGATTTAAAATCAGTTGCTCTGTATTTAGGTGCTGATCTTAATGAGGAAAACATGTGATGTAAAGGGTACTGAGAGATGAGCACTTTTATATATATAATATAATAGATATTGACTATATCTAATATACTAGCTTATGTTTCTTGACAGAAGGGAGGTCTGTGGGTTACTACAAATGTGGAGGCTTTTTGTGGGATGAAATAGTCACCTCTTTTAAACCTTTGAGTATAACACTGAAATATCGCTTCCAATTCTGGTCCCAACTACAACTGGGAGACTGGCTGGAAGAAGAGAAGCAACCAATAACCAAATCAGGGTGAGTTTCCACCCCAGATGGCAGAAAGCCTGCAAAGCTTGGCAAGCTGAGAAGCCTGGATCTGGGTTTTCCAAGGCTGCAGGCTGAGCCATGCAGGGACCCTCAATTTGGGCTCATCTTCACTTTTCCCACCTAATTCTTTTTCATTGCATGGTGGGGTTGTCAACTGCTTTTAGTATTTAAATGGTCATGCTGCCCCGTGTGCCCACTCCTGTGGGCAGACGTTCATGAGGATGGAGCCAGGCTCTTCTCAGTGACATCCAATGACAGGACAAGGGGCAATGGGTGTAAGCTGGAACATAGGAACAAGCTTCCTCACATAAATGTGAGGAAGAACTTCTTCACAGTGAGGGTGACAGAACACTGGCACAGGCTGCCCAGAGAGGCTGTGGAGTCTCCTTCTCTGGAGACATTCAAACCCAGCTGGACATGTTCCTGTGTGACCTGATCTAGGTATTCCTGCTCTGGCAGGGAGATTGGACTAGGTGATCTTTTGAGGTCCCTTCCAATCCCTGACATTCTGTGACTCTGTGATTCCATTCCCTGTCTTGTTCAGGAGCAGTGTGGGAGACAAACTGGCAATAATGCAAAATGTTAACAGCTGTGCACAGCTCATGATGGGATCGCGTGGCTGTTGGCTGCTGCATTTGAGTCTGTCTGTTCCTGGAGTCGGCTTAAAGAGGCTTTCCTGCATGACACCTATGGTAGTGAGCTATTTGCAAGTGTGGAGCATGGTTTTCATGTCAGGATGGCTGGTTTATGCAAAGGCATTGAAGGAGCTGGGAAAATCCCTTTCCTTTCTGGACTGATGTAACTTGGCAAAGTGACTGGGTAACCTCTGATTAAAGGCAATGTTTGGAAATGTTTGCATTTATCATAGAATCATAGAAGGGTTTGGGTTGGAAAGGACCTTAAAGATCATCTCGTCCCAACCCCCTGCCATGGGCAGGGACACCTCCCACCAGCCCAGGTTGCTCCAAGCCCCATCCAACCTGGCCTGGAACACTGCCAGGGAGGGGGCAACCTGGGCCAGTGTCTCACTACCCCCACAGGAAAGAATTCCTTCCTAACATCTAATCTAAATCTACCATCTCTCAGTTTGAAACCATTGCCCCTCATCCTATCACTACATGCCCTTGTAAAAAGTCCCTCTCCAGCTTTCTCGCCCCTTCAGGTACTGGAATTTATGGAACAGCACATAAGGAAGGTACTTTATCTGCAGTGTAATGTAGCAGGAAAGATCAAGGAGAGTTTCCACACACCTGTTTGATCACATAGCCCTTCCCATCCTCAGTAGGATACTCCTTGTTTTCTTGAGAGTGCTGTTCAAATATATTTAGGTGGAAACGTTTTAAGGTAAAAACTATAGTTTCATCAAAGGGAAACATTCAGCAGGACTAGGTCACTTTCAAGGATATGTCCTACTGGAGAAAATTAAAATGTTTCACTTTGTCCTCTTGTTCAGATGATGTCAGATATTTTTTCCCTCTGAGAGAAGGAAAAGATGTTTAATTCTATCATTTTGCTTTAATCTGGATTTTCATAGTATTATTTTTAATATTATCACTGTTTCATATTAACATTTCTACAGTAGTGAAATACGATGTTTTATAGAATGAAAATCAAAACCCCTAAACCCCCAAAGTGACATTAGTGCAAAGAAAAAGAAAAAAGTGATATGGTTTAAAAAATATATTTGGTGGAATTTTTATTCTGTGGAAGATGTTGAAGGTTTGGCCTCATTTGAATTTGGAGTGAAATCACATCTGGCTAGTCATAGACTTGTATTTCATCCTCCAGAACCTGCTTGTAATGGGGAACACCACCCCTATTCTACATGAGAGGAGGAAGAGTACAGAGAGATGCTGAAGCTGTGTGTGAACTGGGAGTTGGATCAGTGAGTCACCATGAAGGTTAAAAACCAATGTTGAAAAGCTGGGCTGTGACTCATCTCTGTGCATTCACAGTGCTTGGGACAGAAAATATCTACTAGAAAATGTTGCATGTCGTCATATTGCAGTGGCAACCTATGCCCAAAGCAGCACCCTAATCCCCTGCCCTGGTGGTGTGCAGCATCAGAACCTCTCCCCAAAGGACCTCTGCCCAGAGCCAAGCGTGTGATAGTGCCACAAGGAAGATGGCACATGATAGCTTTGTCCATAGGGACCTACTGAGGTCCACATGAGGGACTGTCTCCAAATTTACTGTCTCAATCTGCCCACTGCTTGCATTAAGTTTATGCCTGACGCTGGGTTTGGTCCCACACAATGGGGACATGAGATGAACTATGGGTTGAGCCATACCCAGGGTGATCCTGAGCTCCCAACACCGAGGCTGCTGCAGGTTTCTTGTGCAGCAATCAAAAAGCTGATAAACTCCTGTGTGTCTCAAGGGTTAATGAGCAATTATAAATTAGAAAGGACCTCCTATTTCACCTCGGGGCATGAATGAGAAGCTTTCTGCACTGGCTCTGTTGGGAAGCAGCAGAAAAGCTGTCTGCATCTCCCCAGGAGCTGCCCACACACAGTGGTTTGTCCTGCAGGACTGTATGGGGGTGGGAAGACATCTCCCACTCTCAGAGCAGAGACATCCCTGTCTTTCAAAGATGCGTAGTAGGAGAAAAGCAGTCTCCTCTCATTGCAAAACAAGATAGAAATGTTGTGCAAATGCTTAGGGAATACACCTAGGACTGGAATTAATGGAGAGCAAAAGTAAGTTGGAAATGTTCAAGTCCGGAGGGCTGTTTCTCAGTTCGGGCAGATGTTTTTAAGCACATAAGAAAAGGTAGGGAAGCAGCTCTCATTCTTCCTTTTCTGATTCCCTACACTTTATGGCCAGTGACTGGACTAGTCACTAGAAGAGTTGAGGTATCTGGGACGTTTTTTAGAAGAAGTCTTAATCAAATCCAAGTTCATAAAAGAATTTCTTCTGGTCCTTAATTAAGGATCTATGATTTTAAGGTCCATTTGATCACAGAGAGCTGTAGCCCTGTCCTGACTAAGGAGGCTTTCTGGAAAAGATTTTTCTATTCTTTTTCACTTAAGGAGTTTTATACAATTTTTTATTTGTGTTTGGCTAATTTTATTAACTGAAGCAGCAGCAGCAAAAAGTCTCTGTCCTGAATCTAAAAATATATTTAAAAAAAACAAACCTCTTTTCTGAAGCACCCATTTCCAATGGATATATTGCCATTTATCACTTTGACATTTACAAATTTTAGGAATGGCCTGGCTAAAAGTGAGTATGCAGTGCAATTTGGATAGGGAAAAGGGAATTAAAAAAAGGATTATGACAGTGGAGAGGAAGCTGGATTTCTTAGGCAGTCTGATGCCTGAAATGCTGCAGTAATTGTTTGGTGTTTTATTACCGGAGACTTTTACAACAGTGGTGTCTTCTTTTCTTTTCTTTTCTTTTCTTTTCTTTTCTTTTCTTTTCTTTTCTCTTCTCTTCTCTTCTCTTCTCTTCTCTTCTCTTCTCTTCTCTTCTCTTCTCTTCTCTTCTCTTCTCTTCTCTTCTCTTCTCTTCTCTTCTCTTCTCTTCTCTTCTTTTCCTTCCCTCTTCCCTCTTCCCTCTTCCCTCTTCCCTCTTCCCTCTTCCCTCTTCCCTCTTCCCTCTTCCCTCTTCCCTCTTCCCTCTTCCCTTTCCATCACATCTACAATTTGTTGAATTACGTTTTTAACTCTGTCTCTTGCAAAATTATTTTCTTTTTTGGGTGGAGGCAGTGGGGAATGTAAACTGCTTGTTTCTTTTCACTTTGTTCATGGGAACTGAAAGAACTTATTGTCATTTACACGAAAGATTTACAACATAGCTGCAGCAGATTGACAGATTATCTGCAGTGTAACTTGTATAGTCACAGTAAGTAGATTGCGTGTCTGAGCCCTGCAGTTCTTGTAAATTCCTTTTGTGGTATAAAGGGATCTCATTACCTCAACTTTAAAGCGCCAATAAAGTGTCAAAAGGTGTAAAAGAGCTTTACAGTTTGTCAACACTACAAACAAACTGTGTTCGTAACCGAGTTAATTAATTTGTGGTAAACAGAAGTGAAGATGAGACGCAGCAGGATCCTGGCCCTGAGTAGTCAGAGGAGAAAGGTTCTTGTTTCTACCAACAGCCCTCGTGCATAATCCAGTCTCTCCAGCTCTGCCTAACTCTGGATGTGCCTCACAATATTTGCTGTGAGGCTTGGTCAGGAGGTTACCTGGGTATCTAAAGTTAGGTGTGCTCCAAAAAGTCTTGTTTTCAGGGCAGGGCCATCTGATGCAGTCTAAGCAACATGTCATCTAGTCACTGAAATTCTTAGTTCTGGAGCATTCCATAGGTTTATGGTGGAATTCATCTGACTAAATAGAAATATGTGAAAGGTGAGAGTTCCTATTGGAGCAAACTGGCAGTTAGGGAAATCATCAAGCAGTGAGATCTGGAGTTTCCAACATCTTCTGGTTGCCACTGGAGTAAGAACATGAACATGTTGTGTGTGGATGCAAGTTGCAAGACAATAAATCACACACAGAAGAGTGACTGTGCTGAATATACTCCAGGGAAGGACTGTTGTGTCTTGAAGCAACATGTTCTGGAAACAAACAAACAAATGTGACAGATTATGGGCAGTAACACTAAAAATGTGGGAAAAAAAGCAAAAACAGCCCAGGACAGCCTTATGGAAGAAGTTGAGCTATAGAATAAGAAAACCTTAAGGCTTTCTCTATGAAGATTGCCACTGGATTTATGTGTTGGAGATGTGCAAGAAGCTGGTGATTACAAGTTTTGTATAAATACAGACTGACCCCAAGATAGCCAGTGAGTTAGAAAGAGAGTTGGAGAAAAGGAGGAGAAGCAGAGGTGGAAACTGAGAAAGTCATGGGGAGAAACTTGAAAATTTATATGGCCAGATGACTGAACATCAGTCTTGGAACACAGCACCCAAAGCACAGATTGGCTGGGAGAAAGAAGAGGTATCAGTGGCCTTGGCTGACATTGAAGAGGAGAAGCCAGGAGTCCAAAGGAGCATTTTCCAGAAGAAAAACAGTAGACACGAAGCATAAACCAGGGTCCTGGTGCCAAGATGTTCTTTATGCTACAATTTGTGATTAATTCACTTTAGAATTTGCTTTAAAGTCCCTTAAACTTCTAGGTTGCCATTGTACAACATGGCTCTGCTCTGCTCAGTATTTAAGTGTGTTTCTGTCAAGTAATTTAGTAAAATGTTCAGTTCTTACTTTGCCTGCAATAGCATTTCAAGTCCAAAGGCTCTGTCCTGTCCCTTTAACACGAAGGCACTTCTGCTTTAGATCTCAAGATGTGTTTTTTTTCTAATCTGAGCTTAGTTAATTATTAAAAATGAGTTCAATAATTGAGGAGTTATACAGATTCATCTATTTTTCAGTGCTTTTGAGTGTTCCTGCTTACAGTACTTTTTTGGGAAAGAAATAATTTAAATATACCACAGCTGTTGGTCTTTTAAACCTTCTGCTCTCAAACAAGTAATTTATTTACCTGTTGCACAGTCCAGTACCAGTCACTGAAGATTATTTTACGAACCTTTCATGTTTAATCTGAAATAGAGTTCGTTTTCAAGAGGAAACAAGAAAGAGGGCTCTGGGCTTCCAAAGGATGGTCCTGCAGACAGACTGTAGAGACAAGGGTCTTTATTCCAGGGAATCCCTTTTAGGAATTCATGATCTTTGTAGAGTGCTTGTTGGTTCTTTGAAGGAGAGATGCTGGAGAAGACCTCTGGGAAATGAAGGTTACCTCCTAGCTGGAGATCATTCCCTCCTGAGATGTTCATAAGCTCTTTTCACCTCCCCATTTAGAAGTTGTGCATAGGAGTGCCTCTGAAAATTGGTGAACCCTATCCAGTCAGCCAACCCCTGGTAGGTGAGCAGAGGCCTGGAAACAACTTCAAGAAGCAGGAGCAATTTGATTTGTCTGTCTACCATGTCTTTGGCTGTTCATTTACCTGAGTGGTTATATAAAGGATCATTTCAAGCATCCTATGGCAGACACAACCAGTGATAATGACAAATGGGCTTGGTTGGTGTTGTGCTCTTTTTCAAGCTATCTTCATTTAAACTTGTTGGATACTGAAGCTCGAGAACATGGGCTTTGAATATTTTCCTGTAGTTGGAACTATGTGAGATATAGGTTATATTGTTATACTCACTTTCCAAAAATGATGTGAAATTTTAGGGTTACCAGCTATTTTTTTTTTTTTTTTGAAAGGGGAGTGGGTAATTGTAAACAGCAATGGGCTATGACTGCTCAAGGATCAGTGTAGTACATTTCTGTGTGTGTGTGTTGGTGTATGACAGGCTCCCATCAAAACTGTAGGGCTAGGAATATATTATAGTTAAGGAAAAGAAGCCTCAATTATAGTCCCTTCTTGGTGAATTGACCAAAAAAGTATCACAGAACAAACCCAGTGTGTCACTCATGCTGTTTAAGGTAGAGGAGAATATGACCTACAGATGTTGTTGTATGTGGGAATAGAAATTGGAAGCAAGAAAAGAGAAATCTGATAGACTTTATTTTTTTTCCCCTAATGATAAAATACTAAATGTGCTGAAAATTAGAAGTAGATCTTACATACAAAGAAATATCCTACCCCACTTAAATCATCAGGAAAAAGGTAAAACAAATTGTGGAATGGAAGACAAAAAAAAAAACAGTCTGGGGGAGCACAGTAAGAAGTCAAAAATGAAGAAGTAAAAAAAAGGAGGGATGTTTGGATACCTTGAATATTCTTATTTTAGAAGAAAAATCTTGAGAAGATTTTCCTTCATGATTTTTATTTCAGAAATTGGAAATGGAAAAAAAAAAAAACCCTGAAAAAAGCCTTTCCCTTTAAAGTATATTTTGAATGCAGAATGGTGGTTTGCACCTCTTAATGGCAATAGTTGTTGCCCAGCAGTGTTGCTGTAGTATGTGTGCGACAGATGCACACAATGGGAGTCAGTTCTGTGTCTGACCACAGATGCACACAAACACACACATTAACACATGCACACTAATCAGTACTATGAACAAAATGTCCAGAGCTGGAGAAAAATTGTATGCTGCTCAACATGCAGATGGCTGCTGTCAGTCGTTCACTTTTATGTTCACTTCACAAGGATCAGTCAATGAAAGAAGGTAAATGAATAAAGATGATGAGATTGCTGCTAGTAAAAGAATGCACATAGGCTGATATCAAGAGGATTTTTTTTTGAGCTGGCTAAGGCTGTGTTGAGGCTGAGGATCCACAGGGAAGATCTTTGATGTCTGTGCTCATGAATGGTTCAAGGTGGGCTTTGGCTATGTCTATATTAGAAAACAGTGTGGCCCAATAGAAGCACATCTGTAGAGCAAATGATGTAGGTGTTCAGGATTCATGGTCTACACTGTATGTGTTTCTGGGGCTACTATAGATTCATGCTAGTCTGGTTCCATTAGTGTCTAAAGTGTATTACATGTCCTGCTGGATTACAGCTTCTGCATTATTTTCGTCTGAAAGACATTCATTTGATGGACTCCAAAACAGTTCCATGATATGAACTGAATCCCTAAGTGAAGGATGTCTGGGAGAATTGCCTTGCCTTAAGTTGAAAAACTTCAATTTGGATTGGAGCAAAAAGAAAATATGATTATCCAGAAGTATCTCAGCTATGTTTAGATGCCCACCAACTCATGGACACACTAAGCAGGTGCTCAACCTTCAAGATGACAGAGTATGAAGATTTGATTCTTCCTTCTCTCATTCTGCTGTGAATCCATTGACTTGGAGGTGCTACTCTTTATTTCCACCTTTATTAAGGAAAGAGTTGGGACACTACAGTGTGAACAACAGAATGTGAAACAGGAAATGGAGGGAGAGAAGCCTGCTTAAAATAATTTGAAAGTGATTTATTGGATGCAACCTCTACCCTCAGTGATTTCTGCTGTTATTACTTTCCTGTAGTACAACCAGGGAGGACAGTAACTTGCTGTGAGCTAAAGGTAAATTATGATCTATTGCATAGGAGGGAAGGAAAAATATACTAAAGGTGGGTGTGTGAGGCACATGCTCTCCCCTGATAGTGTTCAGTGGGTTAGATCTCGCTGCACCAATCTGCTCCAAAGTCTGCTAGTGAAAAAGAAATGTCAAGAGATAAAGAAAACTTCATGAAGCGAAGAAGAGAGGGTGCAATGGCAAGATGTTTCATTGCTGAGGCTTATACACAGACTTGGTAATATGCCTCTTGAAGAGTATTGACCTCATGAGACCCCACCTGGAATACTGTGTCCAGCTCTGGAGCCCCCAACATAAGAAAGAGCTGGAGCTGTTGGAGCAAGTCCAGAGGAGGGCTGCCAAGATGGGCAGAGGGCTGGAACACCTCTCCTATGAGGACAGGCTGAGAGAGTTGGGCTTGTTCAGCCTAGAGAAGAGAAGGCTCTGGGGAGACCTCATAGCGGCCTTCCAGTACCTGAAGGGGGCTACAAGAAAGCTGGGGAGGGACTTTTTATGAGGGCATGGAGTGATAGGATGAGGGGTAATGGGTGGAAGCTGAGAGAGGGTCATTTTAGACTAGATATAAGGAAAATTTCTTTACCCTGAGGGTGGTGAGACCCTGGCCCAGGTTGCCCAGAGAAGCTGTGGCTGCCCCCTCCCTGGCAGTGTTCCAGGCCAGGCTGGATGGGGCTTGGAGCAACCTGGGCTGGTGGGAGGTGTCCCTGCCCATGGCAGGGGGTTGGGACGAAATGAGCTTTGAGGTCCCTTCCAACCCGAACCATTCTGTCGTTCTATGATTCACACTTCTTCCCAAATCTGTAACCCATCCCCGTCTCCAGGGATGTTACGTGACCTTCATGTCAACTCAACCTTAAAGCTGAAAATATCTTTTCAAGTCTAGGCAGACTAAGGCCTCACCAAGAACGTGTTTCAGCAGTGTTTTTCTGAGATTTAAGTTTTCTGGAAAACAATCACGAAAGTTACATTTAAAATAGTATGTGATGTTATTTCTGCTTTTGGATGAAAAAGGATGAAGCAAATTATTTTCAGAAGAAATGTTTAGGTCACTTAACACAAGATTTCAAAAAATGACCTCTCATTTTGGTTCCTTCATTGGAAACAGTTTCGAGATGACCTTGTATTGCTTCCTGAGCAATCTGTAATCACTCTTAAAAGTTACTAATAGAAGTATGTGTTTTTGTGAGTGTATGTTACTTGTGGGCCTAGTTTCACTGCGTGTTGTTTTGGACACTTGAGTGGGGAATCTGATAATTCAAGATGCTTTTTGCACTCAGAGAAGGAAGATGGTCCTTTTCTCCATTAGTCACAAAGAGGGTGCTCCTCACGTAGGGAAATCAGTTTTGGAGCCATTAAATGGAACCTCAGCTCTCACTGCCTGTGGAGCAAACTTCTTTCCAGCATGTTTTTTCAGCTCTGTGGGACCAATGAAGACAAAAGACATGAAATGAAGATGTTGTTTGGAAAGCACTGCGTTTCTGATCCAAGCATATGTGCTCAAATCCTCTTTGGTAACATTAATCCTTGTCTCTCCTATGCAGCATCACAAAGAAATGAATGACTGTGAGATGATCCAAGTGAGGCAGTGTTTTCTAAGCGTTCTGCTCATCTTTTTTTATATTGATTGATGTCCTTTTTTCTTTTTTTCCTTTCTTACAGGCTGGATGCCCAAAGTAGCTTTTACACACTTGAAATCATCAGCTCATGCTAACGATACACGATTAGTGCTCCAGGAGCCTGTTGAGTGGCAACCTGGTGATGAAATCATGGTGGGAAGGACAGACCTTGGAGATGCACAGCAGCGAGAAGAAATGGCTGTTATTGAGTCTGTGAACAACACGGAGCTGTACCTTAGATCACCGCTCAGGTATCCTTTCATGGGCCAAAGGGATTTCTAAAGCAGAGAACTAAACCAGGGGAAAATTTGGGCAAGGTGAAGATTTGCAGTTTTCTGTGGGATGTAATAAGTCACTTCAACAAAAGTGGTCAGAGATATTTCAGTTTCTCACTCCCCCTGAAGCAAGTGGACGTTCAGTCTTGAATGTTGCTGACTATGTTTAAATTCTGTATCACAGCCATGAACTCAGAAAACCTTTGAAGCAGAAAACACTGATGGCCAGCACAGTTCAGTGGTGTAGAACTGACAAAGAATTTTCCTGCATAGTTAATTTCTTGAAAAAGTGCTGCTTTTTTTTTTTCCCCCAAAAAAAAAATGTCTGACTTCCTGCTCTGGCAGGGGGACTGGACTAGATGATCTTTTGAGGTCCCTTCCAATCCCTAACATTCTGTGATTTTGTGTGATTCTGTAAAAACACGCTCAAAGCAAATTAATTCAATTTGGCAATAGTGCTTTTGTGTTTTCAGTGAGCCTTATGCTCTCTTCGTCTTCCATACATGGAGAACTTGGGCAAACTGCACTCCTTATCATCATTGCCTGGAGCTCCAGCGTTGAAACATGTTAGCTATTTGGGAGGCAACCCAACTCCAATGCCCAGGAAGATTAATGGTATCATTTTAAGAAACATTTGGAGCTTGAGGAAGAAAGTACTGATGTTTTTCACCAAAATGTGTTTTGTAGATGAAGGAAATTCAAAGACTGAAATATTTTGGTGTAAACATACATAGTCTAAGGAAAATTTGTGAGCTTGAGAGACAAAGAGATGAAAACAAACATCAGCCAAGGAAAAATCTATCTAGCCCACATACACAGACACATTGGATATGCCAGTGTCTGTGGTGAGGACTGAACCCAGCTCTGAATTTGGGCAGCTGGAGTCATTCTTGCCACGTGGCAAGTGCAGATACTTCTGTGTCTTTTTTTTTTTGTCATTCCCTAGGTATTCCCACAGTGCTGGAGAGGAATGGGTGAATGGCCAAAGCCTGCCTTTGAGTGCTGTGGTGGCACTGATTAGCAGAAGGGTTGTTGTTCAAGGAAATGTCACGATGGAGAGGATATCACACCTCAGACAGTGTGCAAATGCAGGTGTGACAAGAGGTGAGGAGGTCTTTTCTTACAGAAATGTACTGAGGAGGAAAACTGCTCCATTAAAATCACATTGTAGTACCACTGTGCATTAGAATATTTCTTAATATAATAACTTTGAGACGTACCAGTGCCAGGAAAGCGAGTTTATCTTTCCAAACATTGTTTGACATTGAAGTGTTAAGTCTTGGGAGTTGAACTGCATTTCATTGTAACATCTCTGATGTATTATTTTCACATTGTTGTTTCAAGCCATCTTGGGAAAGACCCTTTAGTTTTTGCCTGAGCCTAAGGGTGTAGAAAAGAAAGTATCTTCTGAAAACATATTTCAGTGTACATAATATATTAAATTTTTAATTGTGTTTACTATTTAGTCACTTTAAAAAGAAGGAAAAACAAAACAGCCCAATGCTGTTTGTACTCTTTAGTGTAAAATATTGAAATGTTGTTTAGTGTTTAGGGACATCAAGAAAAAAAAAAAACCCAGGTGATGCTTTTTTGTAGAATATAGCAATGCTGGTGAAACAATGCTCGCTATCTCAATTCTCCTTTAGTTTTACCTGCATGAAACACTGTGAAGTTTGACAGGTGGCTTCCTGATTTACACCAGCTGATGAGGAAGCAGAATCAGACATGGTGGTTATAATTTGAGAAGAGTTAGGTTATCTGGCAAGCCAGTTGTAAAGTTTCCTCTAAAAATAAAATGCCTTGGGCTTTCAGACTGTGACACAAGACTTCATTTGATATCCAGCAGCCAACTGCTTATATTACTCAGAGATTTATGGTCCATTTTCTGTGGAACTCATAAATATAGTCTCTGAAATGTGTGAACTGTTTGAGGTTTTTATTTGAGTTAAAGGATAGGAGGATTTCTCAGAGGAGTCACCAGAAGATGAGGGGGCAGTGGTTTTTGTGGTTAATTTACCTACTTTCAAAGAAAAATGAGCATTACTGAGCATAAGCAGGCAGTGCTGGAATTTGATATCCCCTCTGCACCTCCACTGAACAAGCCCCAGTTGCACATTTGTAGCCTGAATCCTCTTGTACCAAAATATCCCGAGCATAGATCCATGGAATGATGCCTTTCAGGAATGTCGATTCCTTCCCCAGCCCTATGATTTACTTTCCTTGTCTTCAGACTGTAGTTTGTAACAGTTCCTTACCCATCTGCAGGGACAGAAGGGGAGAGCCAGAGTTTTAAAGATGTTTCAAAATTTTCTCATTTCAGTTTAGTTCAGTATATCCATGCCCAATCTCCTTTTCAAGAACCTCACCCAAGGTAAATCAATGTCAAATCCATCTTCCCCATGCATAGGACTATTTAAAATTGAACACAAGGTACTTTTCAAAGCATAAAACTACCAGAGCTTTCTGCTGGTCTTAATATTTGTTCCTCTAAAAATGTCCAGACTCTTTGGAAGGAACCATGGGAGTATTTAGAGGGTGTATCAAATATGCTGGCCTGCTGCTATTTGTCTTTGGACCCATGTTTAAGATCACTACTGGAGATGGAGTCTCACTGAGTCAATGTGGTGGGTCTCATGACGTTGCTTGGGTCACTCTGCACATCCCATAGTCACCATGAAGAGGTAACACTAACAGTTCCCACCGGGTTGTATTCTAGATGGCTCCAGGTGTCTGTACAAACGAAGTGAGAGACAGCTGGGGTCTCGGGACCTGGGGGCCATCGTGGTTGTGGAGGCGTTCCAGGGAGAGGCGAGTCGACTCCAGGTGGAGGGGGTCCAGTTCCACCATGTGGGCCAAGTGTTTCGGCAGCAAGGCAGTGCTCTGAATGTTGCTGGTGATGTGAGTATGACAGGTGAGACATCTGCACTGGAGGTGGGCCTGGATAATTTCAGATGTCCAACTTTTTTTGCCCAAAGCTGGGGCAGGTGTCCTGAAAAGCCTGCTCAGCTCTCAGGTCAGTTGACAAATTGGATTGGTAAATGCAAGAAAACCTTGCCTGCAGGCTAAGCCCAAGTGAAACTTGGAGTGCTTTAAGCTGCTTTACCTCCTTTGCATCTCAGGACAGCTTCTTCCTAAAATAATATTCCATTTTTACGCCACACCTCTGAGTTGGTGTGCTACTTCTTGCTCTGGAAATGAATGCAATAGTACAACGTGAGGGAGCTGAGAGATGGCTCAGGGCTGTGCAGTAGCATAGGCCAAAATTTAATTCTATCACCTGAAGATGAAGGAACGTATTATGTTCATTTGACTTTGCCAGTGATAAGTGCAAAATCCATCTCTGGAAGTAGCAATGAGGGCTCTGAAGATTGGTGGTGATAGGAGCAAGTTAGGTGGGCTTGAATAATGTTTTAAAGGTACTGAATGGGACTTTCCCTTCCAACAACCCACACTTATGCCTTCCCTATCCCATCTTCATCACTGAGTGAGGATCTTGGCTTCCTGGTGGCAGAAGGCAGCACTGGCCATGGTTCTGGACTACAGTGGGCAGGTCACCATGCCTGGCTAGACAAGGTGTACAAGATACCTCCCCTGTTCTCACTGCCCTTCTGAAACATTCCTCCTCTCCTTCAGTCCCAGTTCAATCACACAACTGCCTGACCTCATAACACACTTCACTCTTGGGATCTTACCCTATCCTTTCACTGGAGATCTGCCCGATGAGTAAGGGTGGGCAGCTGCAACTGAGCAGTCTCATTGGAGTCAGAAGGATTAATTGCACAGCAGCAAAGGATAAGAAGCTAATATAAAACTCTCCCAGCCTTCGAGCTTCAGTGTGCTCTTCGCTCACAGCACTCATTTCTTTCCAGACTCTTTCATACGTGGCTGTTGTGTTTTGGACTCCTTTGGCCAAGGACTTCGTCTGGTCGGGATCTCAAACCTTAGCGTGGACAGTAATGTTTTCTACAACATTTCAGGCCATGGGCTTCTACTGGGTAAGTGAAGCAGAAAAATACCTATCCTACATGTAACAGCAACATGTGCTGATTACCATTTGCATGAAAATGCCTTTGAAGGAAAGAATGGCAGATCCTTAACTGCACCCTGAGAACTTTAATGACATGTTCCGCGTTTTCTGCTGTCAGTGAATCTAGAATAAAGCTCCCATGATTCCACATGCAACTCCTAGCAGCTATTTCCATTTACCCATACACTCTCTGGTTCTTCAGGTCTGTCTTCACTTGATCTGCCTCCCTTTTTTTTCATTGTACAGGTGAGGGAGATTTTTTTTAAGGCATTGATTTATCTGTCTTTGGAAGAGCACTATCCCAATATTTAAGACCCCAGTTCAGTGAGGCAGTTAAGAGCACACTTACCTTTAACTTCAGTCATTTGACATCGAAGATAATGGAGTGAAAGCATATGTTAAAAGTTAAGCAGAGGATTTAGCGCTTAAATAAATTAGAGCTTGGAGCAACAAAAATGTTAAACAACAAAATATTTCTCCTAACTAACCATCAGGAGACTGACTTGCAGCATCTTCTGCTGGGATCTCATGTTGCCTGAATACCTAAAGACATAGCTCAATTTTTGTTTTCCATCAGAGATGAGATAAAAATAACCAGTTTTAAGATAAATGCAGGGAGGGAAAGAAACCTTCAGTCCTGATCCTGCAGTTCCACACACACAGCGAGTCCCTATGCTAGGTCCTGTGTATAAACATAATGAGAAGTGATAGATTATGATTTAAACAGAGGAGACCTATAAAAAGAGAGTGATTGCACACATCTTGCAGAGGAAGGAAGCTGGCTCAGGGGGATGCAATGACTTGTCGAAGGTGATGCACAGAGTCCCTGTGGCCCTGGGGGAGCAGAACAAATTCTCTATCCTGCCAGCACACCTTGGCTCACTCGTGCTAGGACATATGTATGAATTAAAGGACTCTGGGCTGAGCTGAACGTTTCCACTGAAGTTTCAGCCTGAATACACCTTATCCCCAAGATGTCTTTAATGGCTTCACTGTCAGCAGCTCCAGAGGGTCTGATGGATGAATTTATGTATCATTTTGTTGCCTCTGAAGGAATATTTATTATAGCTGGCTATTTGCAGCTCCAGAATAGGATTCCCTCAGTGATTTCATCTAAAACCCTTATTTTCAGGGGGTTTGCAAGACAGTCATAAAAATTCGCTCTGGGCTTAAAATTAATTGACACACGAAGACCTTTTATGCCACCACGAAAACCTATATGGCTGTCAAAAGGACTGCTTTAGGATCCTCTTCATGTTCTGGTAGTGGCATTGTAGCAAATACAGTCTGGAAAGGAAATATTTCCTAAATGTATCTTGTTCCAAAAATGGAGAAAATCTCAAAAGACTGAGAAGGTGGTGAAAAAGAATTTCTGCCTTCCTCAAAACCAGAAGACATAGATTTTTCTGTGAAGTGGCTTTCATTTGCCATAGTAATGATTGGGGAAGGTATCTGTATTTGGAATAGAACTTGAGCAGGTATATCTGAAGATAACAATTTGCGTTCAATAAACAAAACTAAATAGATTTAATTTGCTCCTTATGTGGACCAAACAGAGATGATCCACTTTGTATTCTGCTTCCAAAACACCAGAGCAGTGGGACATATGCTAATATGTTTTTATTTGGACTTGACATGTATGGGACTGCCCACATTTTGCTGCTGGATGGCACAGTTCTTTATGGTATAGTTTAAAAATATATTTTTATTTTTTCTCTTCCTACTTCAATACTGTTACAAGATCTGGGGCACCCCATGACTTTGAGTTGTGTGATCAATTTTTTGATTGATTTTTCCTTTTTCTTCTCGTACTTCATTGCTTAGGGTGGTAAAACCCCAGCTTTTTTTGCACAGTTGCACCAGGTGTTCTTAAGCCTAGTTAGAAATTTTTGGACATGTAAGTAGGGTAGTGGATGGAGACACAGGAGATAGATAAGACTTTGAATTCTAGTACTGCCAGAAGCATGCCTGTGTTTCTGTAGGTAAGCCAATTCCCCACTCTGAATCTCTTTTTTTTCCAACTGTAAATGTGCTCTATAATATTCCCTTTATTCATTTTCTCCATAAAGCTGTGGTACAGTATGGCTGGTGTTACATTCATATATAACAACTGATACAGGGTCTTGTGCACACTGAATTGCAGAACTACGGTCTCTATTGCCTCTTTGTAGAATGTGTCTTGTAGTATTCCTTTCCCTGATTGTTTTTATCTCAGAATGTAAGCTCTTTGTGGTAGAAACTGTCTTTTCATCATCTTTACAATGTTGACTAGATCTCGCTGGTGGCCTCCTGACATTTCAGAAGCACACAGCCTTCCCCTTTCCATGCTATGCACTGCTATGTTGAGTGGTCAATGGCAGCCTTTGAGCATCTCAACCATCTTCTGCCATGTGTTAAACATGGGTTTCAAAGTGCTTTTCAAAGAGCTACTTACCCAGGGACAGTTAGCAGGGAAAGCTGATTCCCAGGTGAGCCATGCCAGCAAGCTATATAAACATTTCTGCCTTTATTTTTATATTTATTTTTATTTTATTTTTATTTTAAATAAAGGAGAGGGACTAGAAGAGGGGAACAGAGTCAGTAACAACATAGTGATTGGCCTTTCTGGAACAGATGGTTTATCCAACATTGAGACACTGTCACCAGCAGGAATCTACATCAGGGCTCCTGCCAACTACATCAAGGTAAGAAATTCAGGTATAAAATGTAGCATTTCATTCCTAATCAAAGATATCAGAAAGATATGGAGCTTCATTTGTCTTGGAAATCATATACATTACATTTGCTTCTTGGCTGAGCTGTCAGAAACTGTGCTAGTGATAGGATGTTAAAACAAGTGCATATTACAAAATAGATGACATTCATAGACTCATAGAATCATTCATGGGCATATTTATTGTTACTGAAAATTCTGCTGCATTTGAGTGAAATGAAATATTGCAGTAAGATACTTCATCCTGGGGTATATTAAAAAGTTGTTGCATTTTCTAATACTCATGGATTCATAAAACTGGAAAAAATTTAGGTTCTGCTTCTCTAGAATTTTTTCCTACTTCTGTCATCATGAGAAAAGTCCCCTCAATTTTAATGGACTGATGACAAACGCTAAAACCCAGCAATATGAAATGTACCTCTGTCTGGAGTAAAAAGACAACTGATATACAGCCCAAGATCTGCATTGCATGGTGAGAAGAAAAATGCATTCCCTGTCCTATGAGAATTGCATCGATTTTAAAAGTAACGAAGCTTCTCTATTCTAAATAGTGATAAAACATCAAACTCTTAAGCTAACAGACTTAAAACCCTCATATCAAAAAGCTGAGTTCAGTAAAAATCTTTTTATTCACTAATTCCCTGATGCTTCCTTTTAGCTCATGCTTTTTTTGTCCTACTCAAATTGCTTATGTTTCAGAATAAAGAGTTGCTTTTAAGTGTTTTTTTTGAAAAAAAAAAAATAAAATTCAGTGATTTTAAACCATTTTTCCTTCCCAACTATTTTAAGTTTGGAATTTCATTGTGACTGACCTTTCTTACTACAGTTTCAGTTGTGACAAATTCACATTTTCGTTTAAAAAAAAAAAATCCTAACCCAGAGAAACCAAACCAATTATTAAGTGTATGTGAAGGCCTAACAGCCCTCTGGGCTTCTGTTCCCAGAGGAGAGAATTGCACCTAAATTTGAAGGTGAAAAAGAGACCGACACATTTCCTATGTTAGTATGAAGACAACAGTACTTTGGAAGAAGGAGAGGACTTTTCTACAATTCCCTCAAGGGCATATTTTTCATTTTTAAGACCATCAAATATGGTTAAATAATACAACAACTAGGCAGAATCACATGAATTTCAGCTCCACTAAACACAGAGTTTTGTACTGTCATGCACTTTACTTACCCTGGAGCTGTCTACTCTATTGCCAGTGGCTCAGCTTTTGAAAAAGTTTGCTGCAAATTATCTCTACGGGTCTGTGAGAACTGACTGTGGTCGGTTTTCAGCACATTTGTTTAGCTCTCTCGGGTCATGTGTCTTCGTAGATATGCCCAAAGCTGTGTCTGTGGCCATATACCCAAACATCAGGGTTAAGTCTGCTCTCCAAAGATGCATTACTCAAGGCAGAATAGCAGATGGCCCTTGAAGGGTTGCTGAGAAACCTCACTGTTGGTAGTCAGAGTGGGCTCTTTGAGGCATTTGAACAGCAAAAGGAAAATATGAAGAAGTTGTCTAGCTTAAAATTATTAGCTGTACTTGTTGTTCTACAGAACCAAGCAGTGTTCACCAGCAGACATGGATATTAAGTGTCCACCATTAAAGGACATGGATATTAAGAGGAAAAAAATCACACTTTTTCCAAGCAAAGCACCTGTGTGCTGTGGACTTATTCCTAGTACAGCAATAATCACTAAATGCACGGGATGCTGGTCCAGCATCAGCATCATGATGTTACAGAATTTCAACACTTTTTATCCCATCAAATGGCTCAAGTGCTGGATATTGCTTTTTAGGTATTTATAATCTTTGTTTAATAGGGAGGTTTGAAGAGTGTAATGGAAAAGACTCAACTTCCCACTGCCTGGTTTGCAGGCCATGACACACAACAGAAATTTAATGTTAGGTGGTTTTTGGTTTTAATGTTTGTCTGTTGTTTTCAGATTGCCATATTTTGATTACTGATTTTAAATTTACAGCCTGCAGTCTCTAGGGCAAGGATTACTGCTAAGGTAGGCAGAGAGCTCTAGGTCCATACCATGTTACATCTCCTGTGTAAGATGGGTTAAGTGAGCCCTGTAATAATATTTTCATAACTGCTCAATTTACTTGGGAGCTTAAATTTGCATCGGTGACCGAAGATCTTAAATTTCCTTGAAAATCAGTGGTCTCCTAAATGGTGTTGAAATTGGGACACAGCAGTCACTCAAACCTGAGCCTACAAAGACATTCAGAGACCCAGTTCCCACTGGTTTCCGTTTGGCTTAAGCTCTTAAGTGCATTTGTGAATCAGGCTGTTAGATAAAATTTTATACTCATAGAGTGTAAGTCCAAAATGATTATTAAAAGGTTAGGTTTGGGGTTTTCTTAAATAAAATATGGAAGCCCTGGTTATCACTTTTTAGTGTCATAAGACAATTTCATTAGCAGGCTGGTTTCTTGCCTTTTAAATGCTATTGCCATGAGGAAGTGAAGATGCTCCTCTTTGATATTAACTCTTTTGTCACTGAAATCATAGAATCATATAACAGAATCATGGAACGGTTTGGGTTGGAAGGGACCTCAAAGCTCATTTCGTCCCAACACCCCTGCCATGGGCAGGGACACCTCCCACCAGATCAGGTTGCTCAAGGCTCCATCCAACCTGGCCTGGAACACTGCCAGGGATGGAGCATCTATAACTTCCTTGGGCAACCTGTTCCAGTGCCTCACCACCCTCAGGGTAAAGAACTTTTTCCTTATATCTAGTCTAAAATGACCCTCTCTCAGCTTTCACCCATTACCCCTCATCCTATCATTACAGTCCCTCATAAAAAGTCCCTCCCCAGCTTTCTTGTAGCCCCCTTCAGGTACTGGAAGGCCGCTATGAGGTCTCCCCGGAGCCTTCTCTTTTCCAGGCTGAACAACCCTAACTCTCTCAGCCTGTCCTCATAGCAGAGGTGCTCCAGCCCTCTGCCCATCTTGGTAGCCCTCCTCTAGACTCACTCCAACAGCTCCAGATCTTTCTTGTGTTGGAGGCTCCAGAGCTGGACACAGGATTCCACATGGGGTCTCATGAGGGCAGAGTAGAGGGGCAGAATCCCCTCCCTTGTCCTGCTGGTCACACATCTCTTGATGCATCCCAGGACATGGCTGGCTTTCTGGGAAATGCATACTCTGTGTCCCTGGTTTGATTTTTGCATGCAGGAAAAAAAAAAAAAAAAATTAAATCTTTTTTTCTTGGTTCTCTTGGGCCCAGTGCATCTTGGACCTTTTGTAGTAACTTCATATTCATGAACATTCAGTGCCCTTAAATCCCAGAGCTATCACACAGTGCTTATGCATAGCAACATACAGAATGGGTTTAAGAAATTCAAGAAGCATCCTCCCTTTCCTTTCTTGCCATTTTGTTGAGGACTGGGAAACAGCTTAAATGAATGAACGGGGTGGAGATCAGCCCGTGTTTCCATGTCAGAGGAGTGACTGATGGGCATGCTGTTGAATTTCTTTCCCAATATGACCCAGCACAGCCATTCTCCACAGTGCCAAAGAGGTGAGGCTGCATCTGTTTGGCATTGATTGTTTCTCACCATTCCATTCCTATTGAGATCTTTTCTAAAACCTTCTGCAAGGTGCGTGCGTATTGAAGTGAGCTCACTGGGGGTACTCCTTGCATCCTGCCAGGTTCTGAAACTGAAGGAGTGGTGCTGGGCACACTCTCCAGAGCTTTAATGTCATCTTTAAGGTCAACAGTTTGAGCTCTGGTTATTTAAAAGAAATTCATGAAATATTTACATTAGCACAGTTGTACGGTTAAGAGACACTTAAAACGTCAGCCACTTTATTTTACTGACTTGCAGTGCATACCTCCAGGTATTTGGCATGCTCAGGGAGGTAATTTCTCTCTGGAATTTTGGTTGCATGGACATCCGTAATATACTGACTTCCGCAAAGAATTGATTTCCACACAAAATTCCCTGCTTGCCTAAAACCCCTGCCCTCCAGCCACTAGCTTGCCTGAATAAATATGCAGGTTTTTTCCTTATGAATCATCTGTAGAACACACGATTGGAGTCGCAAGTAAAAGATCCTGGAAATAATGTGACTGGACTGCAGAAAGAGTTTGTTAAAGAGAAAGGGTCTGTGCTTTCAGAAAATCAGTAGTTTTACCAGGGAGAGAGGAAGCAGTGCTTTGGGTATTGATGCTTCTTTGTGGCTTGACAGTTGTCAGAGATCACAACTGCACTTGGATGGGTCAGAAGAAAGTAACTAGAGGCTTTCACCTCTAGGTCACCTGGCTCAGCTTTGATTTGGACTGTCAGGGACCAAAAAGTCATCAGTGTTTTAACACTGTCCAGTGACCTATGAATGGTAGTGGTGGGTGTCAGTCCTGATCTTAGAGAATAAGCTCTTCTTATAGCTGTAAGAAAGCTCATCTTAGACTCCCCTTAGAGAGCTAGATACCTCCAGAGACAAATTAATCCTATCTAAGGGTAGACAAGAAGAATTGTCATCTGGACATGCCTATGCCTTATTTTTCTCCTGGAAAGGGAGCCTAGGTTTACCAGTCTGGACTTTGGTATCAAATTTGTACACACCTAAGGTAGGTGAGAGGGATCATGCCCAGATGTGCACATGAAAACATCACTTTATGGACACCATCCAAAACCAACTAAGTTTGACTACTGTCCAAATGAAGCAGGTAAGAGCAGGTTTTTTGCCCTAGAGCAGAAAAGCTACTAACCCACTGTAACCCTTCACTGCCTGCTTGCTACAGACTCTGTGTCAAAGTCCTAATTTTAAGGTCAGGCAGACTTTATGATCAGTTATTTTTCACCTCTTGCAATAATACAAAGAATGTAACTCCATGGTTTCTTCATTAAGAGATTTTAAGTGACAGTAACTTACAGCACATCTCCCCATGATCATTCCCTTACCCTGTTAAAAAGAATACAATATGGACTAATTTACCAGAGAACTGAGTAAGTTTAGTTGTTTGGCCCCTGGCGTATCCTGAAGATGTAGTTCTCTGTTTTCTCTTGACTTCTAGGGATCTCACATTTCAGTGCCAATGTTGTTTCCTTTTGCTGTATTTGCTTTGGAAGACATGAGAAAGATACAGATTGAGAAGTAAATCAATTAACTGAGTAGTTTATGATTTACATAAGTGCCTTTCATGACAAGAAACATAAATCCTAAGTATTCCTTTCTTACTTAGAAACGATTTTATAGAGATAAAAAGTTTTCCACACACTTTTCTTCTTAGCTGCTTCTTGAAGAATTATGGCAATACCATATTTCTGTCATTTGTTTCTATTGCTTGCCAACACTTGTTGCCTGGCTTGAGAACACGTTGATTTAAGACTGGCTCAAGGACAGAGTGAAAACAGGATGAGGTTGAGGACACAGAAACAAGGTACCAGCTTATTCCTGCCAGATTTACCAGAATTTGAATGGTCCTCAGCTGGGATTTTAATTTGGGTTTTTCTTAAGTTTATTTTAATTGTGCGGTAATCCTTTTTCACAGTGATATGTGTTTCTCTGCAGGGTAACACAGTGTGTGCTGCTGGTTATGGCTATTTGTTTCATCTCTCCCCTGAGGGACCATCCAAAATGCCTCTTCTGTCCTTCAGTGAGAACACAGCTCATTCCTGCACAAGGTACTTGGGGAGTTTTGGTTAAAGAGGTTCTCCTTCAGTGCATGGTAGTGATAACTGTAATTGCAGTGATGAGCAGAAAAGGCTTTTCCCCTCCTTTCAGGATATTTTTTTTCCAGTTTTTCACCTGTCCTGGTTCTCCAGGCACAGCCCCATGGGCCAGCCATGCAGGCAGCCATGAGCAGCCCCGAGTCAGCTGAGAGTTCCACTCAAGGCAGTGACTCACAGGGGTATCCCACACCACCTCATCATGCTCATGATAAAAGGAGGGAGCTCAGTAAGTGTGGAGTTCCTCTTCCTGGGGCTCTTCCATCTTGGCATTCTGCCTCTGCTGCTGACCTCAATGATCAGGGCTGAGTAGAACCTTGTGTACTTTATGTTGTATTACTTTTGTTATTTCATTAAATCTGTTTCTACTTCAACCCATGGGGCTTCTCCTTTTTTTCCCCATTCCCCTTCTCAACTGGGGAGGGGACATCAGGTGGTAGAATAACTGCTACAGTTTAGCCTGAGGTATTGGCTAAACATAGGCAGCACCCTTTTAGGGCTTCCTCTCCTGTAAGCAGAGCTGTCCACAGCAGAGCAGAATCGGTGTTTGACAGCAATGTGATTGGGACTGCTTTCTTATAGGTCCTAGTTGGCTGAACCCAAGAGCTAGAAAAGCCTTATCTGTCCAGATTGATGTTGGGCTCCTCTGAAGCTGATTGAAAGCTCATGAGCGTGGTGGGGGTGTTCTACAGTAAGGACCTGTCAGTGGTACTGTACACTGGCTGTAAGCCTTGGCATGACTTATTCTGAAAATACTTGAAAAAAAAGAAATAAAGTATGCTCTCCAGCATGCTTAGATGCCTAAAATAAATACTGCTCTCCACCAGTTTTCTATTTTGGAAGAAATTATGAAGTCTCATGCAGAGAATTGTTAAAGATTTAAGATTTTAGATATCAAAATCATAAAATCAATGGTTTGGGTTGGAAGGGACCTTAAAGCTCATCTTGTCCCAACCCCCCTGCCATGGGCAGGGACACCTCCCACCAGCCCAGGTTGCTCCAAGCCCCATCCAACCTGGCCTGGAACACTGCCAGGGAGGGGGCAGCCACAGCTTCTCTGGGCACCCTGGGACAGTGTCTCACCACCCTCACAGTCAAGAATACCTTCCTAATATCTAGTCTAAATCGACCCTCTTTGTTTGAAACTGTTACCCCTTGTTCTATCACTACATACCTCTGTAAAAAGTCTCCCTCCAACTTTCCTGCAGGCCCCCCAGGCACTGGAAGGTGCTCTAAGGTCTCCCTGGAGCCTTCTCTTCTCCAGGTTGAACAATCCCAAGTCCCTCAGCCTGTCTTCGTAGGAGAGGTGCTCCAGCCCTTGGATCATCTTCATGGCCCTCCTCTGGACCCACTCCATCAAAACGATGAACAGAAAAATCTGCTCATGTGTACATGCACTGTAAAGAAACAGTCTCTTTTTCTTTCTTTCCTGAACAGGTATGGGTTGCTGGTGTACCCAGAATATTTACCAGACAGCCCAAACAGATTTGTTCAGTTCAACAACTTCACGGTTTGGAGCAGCCAAGGTGGAGCACAGGTATGTTCATCCTGGTTGTCCTCTGTGATGCTCAGGATCTTTACAAGTATATCACCTCTACACTGACTTCATATTTTAAGGCTGCACATGGGCCACAGTTATGGTAGAATCTCTTGTATCTGTATGTCCATGTGCCTCAGCTGGAGGCTGCTATTTTGGTGATAAAGCCAGACACACAATTTGTGTGAGCTCTCCTTTACTGCTTCAGTGCAGAATCAGTCTTACTTTCATCAACAGCTGGTGTCCTCTCTACTCATCTAACATATGTCTGCCTCTGTAATCATAGAATGGTTTGAATTAGAAAAAAACATAAAGATCATCCAGTTCCAACCCCCTGCCATGGGCAGGGACACCTCCCACCAGCCCAGGTTGCTCCAAGCCCCATCCAACCTGGCCTGGAACACTGCCAGGGAGGGGGCAGCCACAGCTTCTCTGGGCACCCTGGGCCAGTGTCTCACCACTCTTACAGTAAAGAATTTCTTCCTAATATCTCATGTAAATCTACCTTCTTTCAGTTTAAAGCCCTTGTCCCTCATCCTATCACTACATGCCCTCCTCAGCTTTCTTAGAGGTCCCTTCAGGTACTGGAAGGTGCTCTAAGGTCTTCCCAGAGCCTTCTCTTCTCCAGGCTGAACAACCCCAACTCTCCCAGCCTGTCCTCATAGGGGACATGCTCCAGCCCTTGGATCATCTTCGTGGCCCTCCTCTGGACCTGCTCCAATAAACCTCTTAACCTTTCATCTGACAACCTAAACAGATTGTGTGTGTTTCTCTCTAAGGCATATTTTCTAGTCTAACCCATCCTGTGGCTTTTCTTTTGAAGGTATCCAGTTTTTCTGTGTGGGTTTTTTTCAGACTAGTGCATTCTATTCTTGTAAAAGCTTATTTGTATGAAAATAAATAAAATGAAAGGGTGTTTTGCAGTTTTGTTTTTGTGGTTTTCTCTGCCTAACTTGTAATTTCTTTGCATGTTATTGACCTAGCATACATTACTAACTAAGTTTATTCTGCTTCTTTCCATGGGCTCCCTCTAGGAAAAGTCTTCTTGCTGTTAGGTGACTGTAAGAAATACTTCTGGTTATTTTCAAGGCATATTTCTGCCAAACATTAAATTCTTAACCTTATTTTTTTTTCTAGTAATAACCCCCCCAAAATTTAGAGCATTTTTACCCTGTATATTAATGATATTCAGTTCTGGTTTGCTTTCATACTCTTCTTTTTTCATTTAATATGAAAATAATTTAACAGAATGTAAAGATTTTTGTATTATTAATTGAAAATAGAAGATAGACTTTAATGGGAGATTCTCAAGTACTAAATATATATTCAATACTTTTATGTGTTTTTGTACTTTCCCTTTCTATCTTAGTGTGAGGAAAGAAGTTATAAACCAATATTTATTCATTTATTATTCTTTTATTATGCTTTTATATAGATTTTTAGAAGTAGCAACCTTGAACTCCAACATTTCTGGATTTGTGCTTGCAAAGACTTTGGCATTGACATTGTAGAAAGCCTAGGAAACACTTCTGTAGCTAACAGCGTTCTAATTGGACACATTGGGCAAAAGGTAAGCACTGCAGGAATTATTTCAATGTCTCTTGAGTTAAACAGCAACCTTTCAAATAGGAATTCAGTGAAATAAGAATGCAACCTAAAGAACAGCCCCTGCTCCATGGGCTGGGATAAAATTTGGATTTTAAATAGATTGCCTGAAAAGATAAATACAGGGCAGAGATCTGACTTCTTAGTCCTCTACCCATCTTCCATTCCTTGGAAAGATGATGCCTTTAGTAACACCTGCAAGGGACATTGATTTTGTGATAAAGCAGAGAAACACGGAGCATCAGTACCACTCTCTCAACCTGCTGGAAACAAGAATTTTGTTGCTTCTTCTGGCAGCAGCAAAAGAGAATGAGCATTTGATCATCTGGCTCCTACATCATTTTTCAGACACTCCATTCCTAACAGCTCATGGTAGAGATGAATATAAACCTCAGCTCTTGACAAACCAGAGATTTTATTCTGCAGGAAAATTCAGCATTTTTTCCAAATGCCTGCTTATTTCAGTATGGAAGTTTTGAAGATTTTTTTTAAACAAATTTGAAACAAAGACTCTGATTTTTCTATTTGAATTTGGAACTACTAAAAGATTTTATAATGTAATGCATATTCATGTATTTTCTTTCTAGAACAACATTCAAAATTCAAAACAAAATCATACTTCTTTCCAACTTATGAGCTGAAGGATTTTAGTAAGATAAATGTTATTTTTTTCCCTAATTGTGCTTTTTTTTCCAAGATTGACATGTTCTCGGAAAATCCTTGGAATTTCCCAGAACCTGAATTTTTGAGAGAAGTCATATTTTTTGTTTAAACAAACTTTTCTAACATAAACTCCTATGTTTGAATTGGCAGAGTTAGGTTAATGGTTGGACTTGACAATTTTGGAGGTCTCTTCCAACCAAGGCTATTCTGTGTTTCTATACCTTTTGCTGTAACCAACAGATACCATTTAACCATATACAGTTGGGTTTATTTTAGTGATTTTTGTATAATGATGGGCAACAACAGATTTTAGTTCTATCCTAGTTAACACTTTTGTTTCCTCTTCTCTTTCATAGCATCATTGGTCCACCTGGAACACAGAGCACTACTTTTTTACTTGAGAATGAAAAATGCCATCAAAACATAGCATTTTTATTTATGCAGTAACTATGATCTTCTTCCATTATTTCTTTACACAGCTGGATAAAGTCCTTTGGATGCTACCAGGTTGCTAACAGATTAATAAAATGGATAAGGATGGAATTTTAGCTATAACTAAAAGCTGCTTGTTCATGAGTTTGAGGGCTTTTTTGCCCTGCTCAGTTTTCTATTGTTGTTTATGAGATTAATTTTCTCTCTGTCAGAAAAAGTTTTAAGTGAGTTTTCTTTAGAAGCTCACAGAAAGAAACCTCTGTAGTGGGTCTATTGAAACTGTGTAACTCAGATATAATCCCAGCCTCACCAGTCCAACATTACAGCATCCCAATGACACAATGAATTTCTCTCAGGCACCAAAGGGTAGATGTCCTTGTTTTTCCTTTGCAGGATCCATGGTAGGACTCCGATGTTGTAGTTGTTAAGGGATGTAGAGATGTTCAGCTGTGCCTTGTTTCTTGCAGTACCCCAGGGGGGGTGATTATCTTTGATTATCTCATGATAAGAGCCTCCTTGTCATAATTTACATTTTAATTTATGTAGTTCTCCCTTTAATAATGATGTCTCTTTAATATCAATTAAAACTTTATGATATTAATTTAATGGGAAACTTGGATATTCCTCTCTGCCTTCTAGTTTTCAAAAGAAAAGCTTTAAAATAAGATTGTTTTCTGGAAATATCAGGGCATGTAAAAACTGAGGGTTTGATCAATGAAAATGTTAGTGGCAGTGCCAAATCCAGGGCCTGTAAAAGCAAAGGAGAAGACTTGTTAGCTTCCTAGATATTCAGCAAGCCTCTTCCATGCTTTCATTAAACAATTTATTCTCCTTGTGGAGCTATTTGATGAAAAGTATTTCTTCCTGAAAAATCAGGAGGTCTGATACAGGTGACACACACAAGGGAGGAATTGTCATTTTGTACTCTTCTTCTATTTTCTGTTTATTTAAATAAAGTAAATTAACAAAACAAAACAAAAAACAAAACAAAAAAAGAGATGGGGTGGAAGAACAGGTAAATTTAAGCAAAAAACCCCCAAGTAGAGTCTTTCTGATCAATTTGTAACCAGAAGCCAGGGATTTCTGCTTAGTGGTGACTTGGAAGAAGGTTGCCCAAGGACCAGGACCATCACCCCAGGTGTGTTGGCCCCAGAGTGAAGAGAGGTGGTGGAGCTACTGTCTCTTAATGAGACAGAAGATAACACCATCTCTTTGAAGTGATAAACTATTTATAGAAGTCCATTTTATTCTACTTTTTCAGTTAAAGAAGATTTCATAGAGAATGGAATTCTAAATTGATTCTCTACTATGGCTTTTGAGAGTTGTTCCACACAAGTGTTTATTGGCCTCAGAAACAGCATGATGCATTCCTGCAAGCCTTTTCCCTTCCAGGCTACCCACTAGCTCTGTGCACATCCTTCTTCTCAGCCTGGATCCAAGATAAATTGGCAGAGAGATGTACACCTCCCCTGTGTCATGGCCTACAATCACCACAAAACCTAGTTTGTTCATTGAGTTTCTCATCACTTGTGGGTTTTGCTCTTCCTTTTCATGTCTTACGTTTTCTCCTGTCTTTCTCTGACATACTTCTTGTTGTTCTGATGCACCCTCAAGTCAACCAGAGCTCTGAAGAGAGCCTAGCTTAAATGCTTCCCCCCATCCCCAATCACACACAAGGGCTTTGAATCTCAGCAGTCGGGTGTTTCTTAGGAGGTAAATTAGGACGAGTAGGGAAATTTCCCAGCTGCTGGACAAGACAAGATGAAGTAAAAGGGACTATAAATAAATCTTAGTGTGCCTTCCAGATGGATTCTTTCTTCCCAAGGAATGTGCAGTTTCCTTTCTCTTCCAATGTCCAGCCTTGGCTAGTACGAAATAACGTGGACAAAGCAAAGAAGGCAATCACTGCCCTGAATGCAACACTACCACATACTGCAAATGGTGATGTAAACAGATGTCACTAGTCAGAATTTGCAAAGCAATAGCTTAGATCTGTCCTTCAAACGTCGTACATTGCCCCACAATGCAACGTAGGTCTTGAGTGCAGTAGCATCTTTGTGTCCCATCTGCTGCATCCTGTACTCATTAGAGATTCACATGGTGATATGTCTGCCAGCACTCTTCATTTCTTCATTGCAGGATAGGACCTGTATGTCAGCAGGACTGAGAACTCCCAAAAGATTCCAGCTACTCATCTCCAACACAGCTTTCCAGAACTTTGATGCCAACACTTGCACAGCAATCAGGACTTGCTCTGGCTGTTACCAAGGGCAGGGTGAGTCTGATTTAGCAGAACAGTCCCTGGATTTCTCCCATTTCATATTCAGATGTTTGGAAATTCATGACTTCCACAACCTTTGGTTGATACTTCAGCTGAAACCCACATAAAGCACCATATAATGATGGAGACTACTGGCCCCAGTTTCACTGCTGTAATCTTGTCACTATGTTTGCTATAGGTGAATTATCAAGAGCTAGGTTTTGAGGTATTTGAGTACCTGCTTTCCTTAGGTTTCACTGTATTAATAGTTTTTAAGTATGACTCTCTATGTTTCACTTCCCCAGCTGGACAGAAGGATAATAGCTCTGCTCTGTGCAAGCTGAGGTTGCAGGTTCTCTCCAGTCTCCCCTGGAATTAGCTCCATCACTTAGTTGAAGCCACATATTGCACATACTTCTAAGACAAATGTAACCTTATTTTTGCACTAATTTCATTTTCTCAGTGGAAGGAGTTTTTATACACCGACTTGTTTCTCCTTCTCCTTTTGAGAGCTAAATTTCAAGAATGATTTCTTTAATAGCTATGACACAACCTCACAGAATTTCACCAAGCTTCTACCTCAGGCCAGCCTAAACCTTAGGTGAATTTGCCTAAGATAACGTGTAAACTAAGTATCCTTTTGAGCTTTGAAGAGGTACCCAAAGGCTCTTTGAAGAATGTTCCAACTGCAATTACCTCTTAAATATATTTATATATATAAATTAATACTGCCCTACCATAATATAATAGAGAAAAAGACTTCAGAAGGTGAGATCAAAGGACAGAGGGAATAATAAAATCTGACTCAGAGAAGCTACAACTGACAATGTGATAGCCAAATAGTAACTAAATGCAGTGCATGAAAGCTCATGCCAAAGCTGACTTGCTATGGTCCATGGGGTGATGGTTTTCTGACATTTCTGAAAATTTTAATGTGTTCAAAAATATTCCATGCTTTAACCTGCACAAATATTTCTCCTTTTTGTAGCTATCAGTAATGAAAAGATCCTCCAGCCACACTTTTCAACTAAGGCTTTATTGGGTCAGGTGCTGTAGATATGCACACATGTAAATTTAAATACACACATAAACAGTCCTTATCTCTGAAGTATTTTTCTTACAAAAAAGGCAAAAAGATCTATAAGAATCACTTTTTTGGGGAGAGTAACTTTTGGCTAAAGAAGCATTTGGAGTCACTGAGGAGATGCTAGTTGGGCCAGGAGCAGCACCTGGATCAGAAGAGTCTCTATTCACAATTTGTGTCACAACAGGGTGCTGGACAGGTGAGACCTGGTGACAGCACAGTAAGGCAATTCCTACAACAGTATGTATTTTTTTTCTGAATCTCCTCTTCTTGTTGACTCAGCAGATATTTTTCCAAAACGAAGGTGAAGTGAAGCTAACCTCTTTTTCCTCCAGAGATATTTTCAGGCCTATTACTTGAAGATGTCAACCTTTCTTTCTGAAATGCTGCTTGTTCCCTCCAGGTGGGTTTACAGTGAGAGCTGAACGTCTGACCTTCATCAACTCACCTTTCCAAGTGTCCTTCCCCTTTCCTCACTCCGCCATCCTTGAGGATCTCGACGGCTCTGTCACTGGGCAGAAGGGAAGCCATCTCCTCCCTTCCACAGATATCCTTGCAGTATCTTGCACAACCCGTGCCAACTTCAGTCAAGCTTCTGGTAGCAGTGTTTGTGGCAAGGATATTGTTTTTCACCGGATGTCTCTGCATTTGTAAGTATTCATTTCACTTTTGAAAAATTGACATGGTTGTCGCTTGCTAGGTTTTATATTGAGAGAGCTGTTGGGTCTGAACACAATCCCAAGACTTCTGCTTCTCTGCTGGGTCCTAAACTAGGTCAAAAGCCTGAGCACTGGCAAACACTAGTCCCTGGTGTTGTCCACATGGTCTCTGGCACTGTTTCTTCGGGCTACTTGTTCTTGCCCAAGTAGTTCTCAGGCATGGTTTGAGAGATAGCACAGAGGCCATTCCCATCTGGCAATTTAGATATGGTCATCATGGTTTTGGGGAGGAGGATTTAGCTGTATGAAGAACTATAAGAATTATCCAATCAACATGACAGTCTTTGATTTATTTTTTTTACTTGTGCCAACCCAAGCTCGATTTTTTCTGACTACCATTCATGTATTAAGTTTTCTACTAAAACTGGATTCAACATTTTATGATTTCATGGGCCCACCTCTCATGCAATGAACAGCCGTAACGTACAGAAGATATACTAAGTTCATGATGCATTTAATTAAAAGAAAACTTTACAGTAGCTATGTTTCTACCATTGTGTTGGAGCCATACTTTTCTTACCCACCTCATCAGGACTTTCTGGTCTTTAATTTTTCTTTTATTTGCTTGCTGTGAAGTGGATTTAGTCAATTCAGATCATCAAACCTTATTCAGACTGACCTACACTAACAACTTAAGCAGCCTGTTTCAGTTTATATAGTTACGGTTTCCCATCAACGTGATGGGATCAGGCAATGGTACAAGAGACATATGAAACTCAAAAATAAAATTCTGCTATTATGAGTGGCAGACCTTTTTTGGCAAGTAGGTAATTGCATTTCCAGAGTTAAGACATCAGTTTTCACTTGATTTCAATGGACACTTGTGATAATAACGTTGTTTATAGATGGAAATTAAACCCCATTTGTTTGTTATCTTAATCATGGGAGAGGAACCCAAAGCACAAATGAATGAATTACTTTGAGTAAAAGGTACTAGGATAAATCTGTGATGTAGCTCTCAAAGTTTATTCAGCAAGCAGAAATTACTCGAAATATTTGGAGTGTGAGACAGAAATTCAATACGAGTGAATTAAAATTGGATTGAAGACTTATAAACTTAGATATTGTTCTGAAGAACATGTGTGGTCACCATGTAGACACTGGCAATGTGTCCCATTACAGCTGATGGAAACCTGTGTCCTTGATTTGATTGTCCATGGAGAGATGTCTAGTGCCACTTAAGTGCCCTATGATATTTCCCTTGGCTTGTCACCTCATGGCAAAAGGGCAAGGATCTCCTGGAGATACTCTGTCAGGCCTGGCATCTCATACCAAAGATTTTGATTGCTTGGGGCATTTTAAGCAGCACTAGATGCCTCTATTCCTTTGATCTTTCTCTTAGGGGCTGGGCAGTTTAACTGCCCTTTCAGTTTTTACTGACTCTAGTTACTGTAATGTTAGTGACTGTGATGATCACCCAATGCATATTTAAATATCAGTAGGCATCCAGGTGCCTCAGTCTTAAATAGGATTATGATTTTCCTCTACCTATCTTCTACACTGTTTTTCACTGGATATAACCACGTCTTATGAAGTAGGATACACATCCTCTTTGCTGGTATCTCTTCATGCTCACATTAAATCATGTCCAGTTAAAGTTTGCAACAGAATGCTACTTTTGATTTATTTTAATTTAATTTCTAGAGGATAGAAAATGGTTTTGAAAAGTTCAGCCTCCTACTGTCTCTGCCTCATATCCCACCTTTCTAATAACCCAGTCCTGAGATACAGCCAAGTCTTTCCCATCATCTTTGATGGTTGTACAGCTCCCAAGTGCTGTCCCAACTCACGTCTGTTGCTGCATGTGCCTCCCCAAGCTGGACTTGTTCCTGGCTTTGAGCAGCTGGCAGATGAAGAGATCCAGTGGAGAAATACTGCTCAGCCAAGTACTGCCACCATTTCCATTGTCCAGGGAGGACACTTGCAAATTCCTGGCATAAAAAGAAAAGGGATGGAAAAGGTTTTTAGTGATTTAAACACCACTCCTGCTTTTCTTCCAATGCTCATCTTCCCTTCCCAGTGCCCTGCTCAACATTTCACTTTCTTTTTCAAGTACAAGGCTGAACCATTATCTATTTTTTGCTGTTTCAGGTTAGTAGTACACAGGCAGAAATCCTGAAGTGCTCAGTCAGAGGGCTATTAATAATCCATGTCTGTTTTATAATTCACAGTTTAGAAGAAGGAAAAAAACCCCTTCCCAAACAGGAAAAAAATAATCACATGTTCCATGGAAGAGGAAAACTATGAGTTTTCAGCTACCTGCAGGCTTTGTATGTGATTACTGTTTCTCATAAAAACAAGTGTCTTAAATAAATTAAGAGTTGGAAATTATTCTGGTTTAACAAAAAGGGTACTGGGTAGAAAACAAAATACAACACTGCTAGGTGTCTTTATGGACAAGTTAATCATGAGATCTCAAACAGATCATTTCCCTTTCTAGTGTTTCCTTTGATTATATGGACTACTGGCACTTTGGGTCCACGCTATGTGGGTGGATAGAGTTTCTCACAACAATGCCTGTAGTGTGATTTGTGTCCTTTTGGATACTGCCACAATGTAAAGGTTAATAATTCATGACAGGTAATGTGTTCAGTACACCTCATTCCCCTTAGCATCAAAAGATGGTTAAGGAGCAAGTACTAATAGGAGTTCATCTGCAGCATTGCTGTTGAACTCTGGAAATGTTTAGGCCCTGACCTAAACTTTTCAGTCTTTGCAATAAACTGCTTAAGAGTTTAAGATTAGTCATATCAATGACCAATCACTTTTCAATCAACTTTTTATTTCAAGCAAGGCATTTTTCTTTCCCTTCTTTAATATTCACTTACATGAGCTGGGAGTCAACTTACATCAAAGATTCTTGGCAGTCAGAGTAGCAGAGGCCAGCTGTTAACCTGTTCTCTTCAGGACTATATACTTAAGAGAGTAACCTGAGAGACTACAGGCATCCTCTCATGCTTCTTGAGATCTTCTCTCCAGAGTAGCTCCTACCAGCCAAATCACAATGATGCTAAACTGAAAGATTGTCAGCATGCAGCCAAGTAAAAGTGGTGAGACAAGGGCGGCTTCGGTCACACAGACAGAGCTCCAAAATGGACCTGGTAAAGGCATGGGGTGAGGAATGAAAGGAGCTGGAAGGGGTGAAGTATGAAAGTCAATTAATAAAATATCCACAGCATGGCCAGTGAATAAAGGGGTGAGGGAGATGAAGAAAGGATGAATTTTGTCCAGATGTATTTGAAGAGTGTGCACAATAAAAAGGGAATAGTTTAGGATTAATACAACAAAACATGACTAGGAGCAATTGGCAGAGAATATAAAGATAGGTGGGTGACAGGAAGAATTTTCGAACAGTGCAGTCTCTTGGGTTTATCTAATCTTAGTAAAAAGATGAAAGTACTGTTGCTTAGCTTTCTTCAGTTTGTGAAGAGCAAAGGATTAAAAATTAGTCTGGAAGAAATCTTTCTGTCGTGCTCTACCAGGCCCTGGAGTATGCGACCTGTCAGATGTGAAACGTGCTAGTTCCTAGTTGTCTATGCCATTGGTGGTAAGTCTCTGTATTCAGTAAGACAGGAGTGCTACCAAAACAAGGGGTGAAAAACAGATTACAGCCCTCCGAGCCCAAGCCTTAGCACTGAACCGGTTATCTGCTGATCATCTGCTGATCATCCTGGGTGCTGTCTCTAGGCATATCAAGGATAAGAGGGTCATTAGGGGAAGTCAACATGGCTTCACCAAGGGGAAGTCATGCTTAACCAACCTGATAGCCTTTTATGAGGACATAACCCAGTGGACAGATGATGGCAAAGCAGTGGATGTGGTCTGTCTTGATTTCAGTAAAGCATTTGACACAGTCTCCCACAGCATCCTCACAGCTAAACAGAGGAAGTGTGGTCTGGATGATCAGATAGTGAGGTGGATTGTGAACTGGCTGAAGGAAAGAAGCCAGAGAGGTGTGGTCAATGGGACAGAGTCTAGTTGGAGGCCTGTGACTAGTGGAGTCCCTCAGGGGTTGGTACTGGGACCAGTACCATTCAATATATTCATCAGTGATTTGGATGAGGGAACAGAGTGCTCTGTCAGCAAGTTTGCTGATGACACCAAACTGGGAGGAGTGGCAGACACACCAGAAGGCTGTGCTGCCATTCAGAGAGACCTGGACAGGCTGGAGAGTTGGGTGGGGAGAAATTTAATGGAATATAACAAGGGCAAGTGTAGAGTCTTGCATCTGGGTAAGAACAACCCCCTGTGCCAGTGTCAGCTGGGGACTGAGCTGTTGGAGAGCAGTGTAGGGGAAAGGGACCTGGGGGTCCTGGGGGACAGCAGGATGGCCATGAGCCAGCAGTGTGCCCTTGTGGCCAAGAAGGCCAATGGCATCCTGGGGTGTATTAGAAAGGGGGTGGTTAGTAGGTCAAGAGAGGTTCTCCTCCCCCTCTATTCTGCCTTGGTGAGGCCACATCTGGAGTATTGTGTCCAGTTCTGGGCCCCCCAGTTCAAGAAGGACAGGGAACTGCTTGAGAGAGTCCAGTGCAGAGCCACAAAGATGATGGAGTGGAACATCTCCCTTATGAGGAAAGGCTGAGGGAGCTGGGTCTCTTTAGCTTGGAGAAGAGGAGACTGAGGGGTGACCTCATTAATGTTTATAAATATGTCAAGGGTGAGTGTCATGAGGATGGAGCCAGGCTCTTCTCAGTGACATCCAATGATAGGACAAGGGGCAATGGGTGTAAGCTGGAACATAGGAGGTTCCACATAAATGTGAGGAAGAATTTCTTCACAGTGAGGGTGACAGAGCACTGGAACTGCCCAGAGAGGCTGTGGAGTCTCCTCTGGAGACATTCAAAACCCAGCTGGATGCATTCCTGTGTGACCTGACCTAGGTGTTCCTGCTCTGGCAGAGGGATTGGACCAGGTGATCTTTTGAGGTCCCTTCCAATCCCTAACATTCTGTGATTCTGTGATCAGGACAAAGTAATAGCACAAGAGCATCCTCATTTTGGCATGGAGTCACACTGTGCGAGGAGAAGGTTTCAAGCAATAGCAGTAAAACAGTCTTATCTCCTCTGCTCAGTAGCTCTGTCTTAGTCTAGAGTGATACATTATATGGGCTTCTCAATAAAAAACATGAGGGGCTTTTGGGTGGTGGGTTTTTTTGCTTCCCCTGAGTTTCAGGGATGGACTCCAGCTTCAAAAATCTTAAAGGCTGAGCCAAGTAATGGATTTTGAGAGGGGAGTCCTAATATGGCAAGCTCTATGTCATTCCTTGACATAGGCTTGATCCTTGATCCAAGGCTTGACCATGGCCATGGCCATGGCCATGTTATTAACCTGCTTAGCCTCCAAAACATCAGGGAAGTTCCATCAGAGCTACCTATTAGGAAAGATCCCCTTTCTGGGAGCTGTCTGAGATAGGGCTGGTTGATGCAAGGCAAAAGCATGTCTGGGACTGTCTTAAATAGGTAAGTTATAACGTAGGCAGTTGAATATAAGTGACTGACTCTTTATCTTTGTGCTGGTTACTTTACCAGAATGCGTGTAGTGTATTGGTTTTATTTCCCCCTAAAACATACGTTTGGAAAAAAAAAGTTTTTATGTTAAAGGAAAACCCTAGAAGCCTTTTTTTTTTTTTTTTTTTTTTTTTAAAGAAAAGAAATATCTTGAGCATTTCTTGATTCTCTGTCCTGAAATGGCTTCACCCAACAGCTTCCAGGGCAATGGGGATACATCTCCAGTCTTGCACTGCTGTAACAAAAGTGTTCTTCACAAAGTCCAGTTGAAAGTTAAACTAATGTGTCGCTTGAGCACCCTTTAAAGAGAGTTTTTATGTCTTTTAAAAATGTAATTGAAGCTTATAAAAGTCTTTATAAATTTATATGTGAGAAAGTTATTGAGTAGTCTGAAGAACAGCTTATGCCATGGCACAGCACAGCATGGCTGCAGGCCAGATACGGCTGCTCCAAATGCCACCACTACCAATATTATCATGAAAATATGAGTCTCTATTAATATTAAAACAAATTTTCATTAAAAAATTGTCATAACGTGATTAAGTGACTTTAAAAGTTTCTTCACATTATGCATAATTTTTACAAGAGGAGAGCATTAGGATAAGAGGCAGCCAGGCAGCACCTCGCGGCAAAGGGGATTCCAAACACTTTGCAGCTGCGCACACCAGAAGGAAGTTTGCCTCTTGGTCCCTTTTATTTGCTTTCCTCTTCTCACTGCAGAAACCTGGGACTTGCTCAGCACCCGTCTTGTAGTTCAAGCCTTTTATTGCTTCCCTCTTCAGAGTCTGCTGCAGAGGAAAAGATTAAGTTTCTTCTTTATAGCCTTAATTCTTAAATCTGGTCTAATATCCTCTCCTGTAGTGCATGCATTCAGTTGCTGCACACCCAGCCGCTGCTGATGGGTTAGTGTGAAAAGAATAGCATACCCCCTACCTCTGTGTCTTTGAGTCTTGAAGAGAGTTCAAATGGTTACTCTAGTTTTCCTTTCCCTTTGGTATTTACTGACTGTGGTGCCTTCAGATGAACATCCACCTGCTGTGAAACACCCTTCCAATCACACTTGGCTCAGTGTGTACATGCTCAGTCGCTCTCTGGTTGTGTATCCTCGCTGTGTACATGACTGTATTCACACTTGGGGCAGCTTACACGCTCACTTGGCCTCATAACCCAGCCCTCTCAGGGCTCCTGTGGCGTAACATGGAAGGCAAATATTAAAATATTGGCTGTTGACTGTTCAGTTAACCAACAAATCAGCTAAACTTCAGAAGTTCAACCCTTCCTGCACTGTATTTCTAGCATCTAAGACATCTCACCACAGCAACCAAGAGAAATTTGGTTCCCAGTGTAGGACCCCTTTCCATTTCCCCTGCAGCCTGGGGTGTTGGCTGCAAGGCCACATCCTGCACAGAGTTATGAGTATGAAAAATAAGATATTTCCCCAGGCCTAGCCCCTCAGCTTGACTGTTGTTTGGGTTGTGTCTGAGTGCAGGGAGATATATTTAGCATCAAGTCAGCATTTGATAACCCTACACTTCCTTTGCTTGCAAGGAAAATCCTGACAATCCAGTTGGGTGCATATTGAGGGCTGGATACATCCAAGCCACATACACTAGCTGGGATTCACTGCCATAACCTATGTATTATTAACCCTAAAATTGTATTAATTTGTACAGGACTGCAAGTGGGCAACAGAGGTGCAGTAAAACCATGCCCAGAGTACCTGAATTCAGATTGTCAGATCTGCTCTGCCTGAAGTGGGATAACTGGAGTGACAAAGTGATCCTCTGCAGGTCTTTGTTGTGCTTACACTGCAGAGATGTTTGAACTGCTTGCTTATCAGCCACTTTCCAGCTTACTATTTGTATCTGGTTTTAGTTTTCCTTAAAGTATCAGCCTGTAGACTAGGAGCTGGGGAACTGATTTAAGAACAGAGAGTTAGGAAGCCAGAGGTAGAAAACTCAAAAGTTACTTTAAATTAAGCCATCTTAACTTGTCAGTCATAACCCCCTCTGCTCCTGGAAGATCATCTTAAGTCTTCTTTTACTTCAAATTCAGAAGACCTATTGCATAATGGCTACTCAGGTTCAGGGACAAAGATCTAGTTATTTTCTAAAAGAGCCATGCATGCAAAAACTCATTGATGGTAAGTGTTCATAATACAATGCAAATTTAAACCATGTCCTTGGTCTCTCAACAAAGTTACACACATTTACTTAAAACAGCTGAAAATTCTTAATTCTTGGCAATTAAAATAAAATGAACTGGTTTTGGGCCCAGAATCAAATCTTTAAAGCATTTGGTATGGTCATAATTTGGAATTAGCCTTCATTTGGCCAACAGTAAATTGGACTGTTGATATAAACACTTGGTGTGCCATTTGAAATTCAATGCTCTATTGTTTCCTGTTTCAGAGAGAGGTAATTGTATTGCATTATTACGCAAATGCATCAAACAGAAAGCATTTAGAGCTAAACACAGTGTCTGCCTTCATTCACAAAGATATGGACCCTTAGGATAAGTAAGTTAATGGTAAACATAAACAGGAGAGTTAATATTTGTTCTACTTGATGTTGTTGATTGGTTTAACAAATCCTTTGTGGCCCATCTTTGTTGAGCAGTTCTGCACAACGCACTTGAGCTAAATTACATAACAGTTTATACAACGACAATTGGTAAATCGTGGCTCAGATTGTAAAGTCCTATCCAGTAATCCTGCCATATTTCTAAAGCAAATTGCTCCTTAATTGAAACCTGCTTCAATATAAAAATACAGCCTTTTCAATGAGTCACCCTTTTTTTCCCCCTTAGACTTTGTAAAGGCTTCCAGCAGTTTAAAGTGAGGGTTAATTTTGCATTAAGACCGTTGCCTCCTAGTTTCTTTCAAATAAAGCCAGGGGAAGTTCAGGGAAAGGCTCTTTCCTCTGATAATGAAGCTCTCCATGTTAATGATGCGTGCAGGCTCCCTTGGATCCTCTGAATTAGAAATACTCGTGTGTGTGAGCACTACTCTGCTTCATTAACATTAAGGAGAGGTAGATTGGTGGCTATTTAGGGCACAGTGAAATCGCTGGCTATTTAGGGCAAATGGAAATGGTGCTAATTGTGGCTGGTAATTCCATTAGTAGGGTGCTTGCATTTTGGTGTCTGTTTGGCATATAGGTGAAAAAAACAAATGCACTGACGTCTTTTGAAGGGGAATATAGTCTCAGGCTCCTTGTTGCCTTGTACCAGTTAACTTCTACACTAAGCTGCAGAGTTTTTCGGGTTCCCCATATTTTTATTTTGGTGTGCTGGCACTCTATATTGAGTAGGGTATGTGTTTGTGGGTGGCAACACCATAAACAAGGTGTGTAAAAAGTAAGGACACATCATTCTAGGTCAATGAAACCCCAGAGATTTCAGGCCATATCTTTTGCTCCCTTTCCTTCCTGGGTCATGGATAAACTTCCAGGTGAAGGTCTGGGAGTTCAGACTATCATGGTATGAAACCACGCAAACCCTTCTTCCTCAGAAAGGCTTTAGAACATGGCATTTTCAAACCAAGAATTCTCCAGTGAAAGCTCCCTGTCTCTCTATCTCAAAGACAAAGGACAACTGAAAAAGAAAGTTTTTAGCATTTGAGGCAATGAAAAGTCTATCCTAGCTTTGATGTCTAGGGAAAGAGGACTTGTCTGTTGTAAGCAGATATTCAGGGAAGGGTGTATATCACTCGACTGTAGCCATTTGGAAGCTGGTTGTCTAGTTTAAGGTATTTATTTGGTGTGCCTTTGTAACCTCTCATCAAGATTGATGTGCAACAGAGTTGGATTCACACTTGACTAGCTAGTGAATTCACTTTCACATTCACTAGTTAGTGAATCTACATGGCTAGTGTGGAATTGCCACCTAACTTTCTGATAGATCAACCAGGTGACTTGTATCCCTCCCTATATCCCAGCAGGGTTGTCCCTTCCAGGCTTTCTTCTCTGTCTTTAAAACTCCTTGGAAGGACAGAGGAGAAGCCCCTGAGAAAAGTGATTCCAGCTGTCTCATCAGTCTTCTCTAGCAATGAAGAGTAAAATGAATAAAGAGTAAAAACAGGTGGATTTACATTGCACAGAGGATGGGTCTGAGTCTCCATCACTTGCTGTGGCATTGTGCACCTTTGTAACTGAATAAGGCAATTCCTGATGTACAGGAGAGTTTAATATTGCACCACATTATGTGTGGTGTGCTGCTGCTGCTAGAAATGTTCTCCTGAATACCTGTGCAGGTGCTGATAACTGTGGCAATAATGTGCTTGTTGTCATTTACTTGCTTAATTAGCAGCCTAATACCCTGGTCCAGTTAATGCCTATAAGAGGAGGTTTATTAGTAGTACAAAAGCTGTTTAAGCCTTATAAACTCCTTCCAGTCAGTTTCATTGGTCTGCCAATATCTTCTGGTTGAGTGATTCTTTGCTGATTCACACTTCTCCTGTTTGCCACTGCAGTTTCTCAGCTGTACATTTCTGGGTAACCAGGAAGTCCTTTGCCAAAGGAAGAGCACCAGAATAACAAAAAATTTTAAAAAGAAAAAAAAAAAAAATCTACAGGCAACCTTTCTCCAAGATAGCTGGTATTTTAATTATGTATTGTCTCCAAAGCAGCAAGGGGAAAAATAATCAAAAATTACAAATACAAACAGGCAAATTGCAGGATGACATGAGCTTTAGCACTGTCTATCTTGGGTAAGCAAGCCATATCCAGTCTGGAGAGTTGGGTAATATGCTGAGATGTCTAGTTGTAGTACTCCAATATTTAGAAATATCATTTTAGATATGCTTAAAAGAGAGAATTTTTTTTTATCTTTGTGTCAGCTCAAATGCCAAAACTGTCTAAGTGGACTAAAGGTGAAACTGCCAACTTGCCTTGATCCTGCAGCAGCACTTGATTCATGTATAAATCTGCTGCATTCATCTTTATGGCAGAATCATGGCCCCAGGACACCTTTGCAAGCCAGCAAGGCTTCTCTTCAGCTGAGAATGAGAACTGCAGTCCTATGTATCCCTAACATTTCCCTATGTATAATGTGAAGAATGTAAAAAGTAGCAAAAAATTTGTTAGTTGCAGTTGTGCAGTTGCCAACCCCAATTTTCTTGTTAGCATGCCTAGTGCTGGCAGGGCCAGGAATGGGAAATGCTGGTGGTGATGGGGTGAGACCCTTGCTAGAATTTTGGATACTTCCATCAGAGGTCCTCCTGTGTCTTCAGAGGCACAGACAGCCCATCACAAATCCCTTTGCAAGCCAACTGGGATCATGTTCAGGGTGAGGAATAATCTGAGTGCCATAATGAGGTGCATCAAATTCCCAGTCTCATTCCAGATGTGAAGCAGTAACATAGTGTAGCTAATTGGAGCACAGTTCCATCCACGGTTTCTATCGGTTTGAAGAGCTGTAGTAGGCGTGCAGGATGCTGAGGGCAGGAGGTGGCCCTGATCAATCAGAAGTGAAGACACACTAGCTGTTCAATGTTTGAACATCAGAAGAGTTATCTGCATTTTAGCTTTATCTTTTCCTTCTAGTTTGTTGCCTTCAACAAAGCAGTTCCTGAAAGCAGAGTATTCTGTATTTCTGGAATTTACCTTACACAGTCTTCCATCCTGGGGAAACTGGCAATCATAGAATAGCCTTGGTTGGAAAAGACCTCTAAGATCATCAAGTCCAACCATTAACCCAGCACTGCCAATTCACCTCTAAACCATGTCCCTCAGCATCACACCTACACGTCTCTTAAATACCTCTAGGGATGGGGACTCTGAGAGATGCCCAAATAATCAAGATCAGTTTAGCATAATTTGAAAAAAAATCTATGTGCAGGAAAAAGACAGAGCCTACCTCTGAAGAGGAAGTCAAGGTGGGCATTATACCTATCCCAGTTCATTGTGTAATTTCCTATTTTCAATAGAGAAAGGTCTCCAGATGCCTTCAATCTAAAGGGTTTATGCCCACTCATGGTATCGTTACTACTGTTGACCTGTTCAGTAATTTCTTTCTCTGACTAGATTGGACAGAAATCAGGAGTGGAAAGTGGAAAGTGCTAGTGGAAAAGGGGTTTGTGTTCTAATCTGGATGATCAGAACTGCTTTTCTAAAAGTTCACTCACTTTCTGAAGGCTTTCATTAGTCTGCAGCAGCTCCAGCTTCGTACTGCACACTGACCTGGGCACAGTGCAGCATTCTAAATTACACAGGATTTTTGTACCTCCAGTCTTGACAAAACTTTTGATTGCTCAAATGTGAGTGAGCAATCAGAAAACTCTACCAAACCAGTCTGTGGAGATGAAGATTCTAAATGTTGAACTTGAGGCTCATGAGTCTGATGGATGGGGAAATAGCCTAACAGTGTAGGAGTTGGTACTTTGGCTGTTGCCATTGCTCTGCTTTGGCATAAGCTTTGCTCTGTGCCTTTATTCTTCCACCCTTTGCCTCTCTTTCTCTTTTTATGGCACTTCAAGTAGAGATAGTTTGTTACATCATTTGTAAAGAACTACACAAATGAAGTCACATTCTACTAGAGAGCCAGCATATACTACTGTAATTCAAATAAATACAGAACTGTAAAGGTTGCGAAATGACAGAGTTCAGTGAAAAAATGTGATTATATTTTTTTCCTCCAGAAAAGAGGCTCCAGATATTCCCTATAATTTAACTGTGACTGACAGTAGGAATAAGACAACCACAGTCAATTATGTCCCTGATACTTTATCAAACCTGTATGGCTGGATGGTTCTCCTCTTGGATAAAGAGACTTACACGTTGACATTTGACAACCCTTTGGTCAGCAAACAGCTCCAGGTAATACAGGAATTTTTTATAATTTCAAAATTATATTTGGAAGAGATAAATAATCATGATTTCATCCTTCTAGGTGAGCAGAGAGAGGGAAAAAGACTAAGTGCACTGAGAAAATCTCTATATTTATAGGCAGGGCTTAGATATGAGCCTAGTTCCTGAAGCTCTCAGTAGTAACTTGGAGGAGGAAGATGATTTTAGACGTCTTAGGTGAAAGTTCAGTGTGGTGTTTAGGAATCAATAAAAATTATACTCCCTTAAGACGTACTGAGGTATGGTTTTCAGAAAACATTGTTCCTGTATACCTTTTAAAGGTGATGAGGGGGCTTGATTTTGTCTGAATTTGCCATCACATTCTGCTTAATTTTTCATCTCTCTTCCGTGTTTCCAAAACACATTTTGCAAAAGCAAAATTGGGGGATTGGACTAGATGATCTTTTGAGGTCCCTTCCAATCCCTAACATTCTGTGATTCTGTGAAATGTTGCCTTTGAGGAACACCATCCTCTTTATGCCTTTATACTGCAGTCCATCAAGCTCTAATCACAGAGACAGGCATATTTATTTTGTTTCCCTCTTCTCTAGTATTCAGTGACATTTAGCAGCTTCATGACTGGGAATTACTTGCTGGTGGAACACAAGGATCTTCCTGCCTTTCCTGAGGTTGTGGTGTCCTGTGGGACAAAGGCTGGGCAGCCACTTCAATCGCTGCCTTCATATGGTGATCATGGGAACTGTGACTGGTATCTTGACAGCAGGCTGAGGAAGCTAACCTATTTGGGTAAGTGCAATATGAGGGATGTAATATACCTTTTTGTTCAAGAATGGTGACAGAGCTGATGTTTTTTTAATTTAAACCCCCAAACTTCATAAGGCCTTAGACATAAGGCTGCCTATCAATAGCATTTTAATAGGTGAGAGGGCCTTCAAAAAGATCAAGCAAATAGGTAAATGCATACACATCAGTTCCATCTCTATCTGATCTGATGCCTGATCTGTCCACAAAAGGAATGTATCACAAACAGTGGATGATCTGACATCAGTTGAATTTGAATTGGTGTTTCAGAAAGGAAACGGCATTAAATTCCACTAATGATCTCTGTTGTCAGCTGGTCCCATATCATATGTATCTTTAATAAACCATGTGCAATCCATCTAGTCTGAACCCACTGAAGGCAATAGGACTACTGAGTAAAGGCTTTTTCCTGTGGTTGTAAACATTGAAATGTGTCACAGACCTTTAAATTTGAGTATGTTGGCATTGTACACTAGATCATGAAGTGTAGTGGTCACTTTCTGAAGAAATTCAGATATTTACTGATATTTATTGGGATTGTTAATACCTTCAAGCTTCATTTATTCTTTTAAATTTGGAAGATTTTCTGTAATTCCTGTTCTCAATCAAATAATTTTATAAGGGGCTCAGCTTTAAATATAAAAGGTGAGGTAATGACTGCTGCCATTATTAATAGTAATAGAACCAGGAATCACAAAAGCATTTCAGTGCCTTTAAGAAGGATAGCTTTTCCTTCATGGTTGTCGTACAGGGAAGCTAAAGTATAAAGAAGCTCATTTTAACAGTAATAGAAAATTTTGTCACATCTGATCCATTAGTTTTAATGAATTTCTGTTGATTTGCACTGATGAGATGGCATGCAAATGGATTTCTCATGTAGGATCTTTTTAGGAATGAGCAACTAGAACAATCAGTGGGACAATGGAGAGGAAAACATGGCTGGAATGAGGGCAAGCTCTCTATTGGACCTTAGTCTTGACAGCAATGAAAATCATCCAATGTACATTTGAGGAGAAATGGGGAAGCCCGTGCCTTAAACTTAGTCTGAGGGTCACATTTGTTGCATCCATCTTTGGTCCTGCAGCCAACTGGCCTTGCACAGCTTGTGTCCATACAGCTTAACATTTTATCTTTCAAAACAGGCTGGATGCACCCAGGCTTCAAATTAGGAAAGATCCCTGTCCTGCACTAACTCCCAAACCATGATGGTCACCATCTGGGAGAGTGCATTGGTCTGGGCCAAAGCTGTGTCAGGAACTTGGCCAACAATGTAGCCATGGCAGTTATTTGGGTCTGGCTCTTTGTTCCATGTCCTGGCCCTGTTTAGGTATAGTATAGATACAGATTGCCTGGTATAAATATAGCTGTTGAGTCTAAGCCTCACCCAAGATCATGCCAAGTATCTACTGAAAGAAGAAATATGTTTTTGTTATTTCAGTTTACTAACAGTGTAAATTTGTTATTTCAAATATAAAAGTCAACTGTTTAAAGTTTGGAAACCCGGGCTCGTGCTTTCATAAATAGAGTGACATAAGAAAGCTCACAAGATGAGCTTTGCAAGATCTATATCTTGGCCTCTTACTGCTGTTGAAAATAGAGGAAATAATGGTCTTGGGAAGACTGGGATAAAGTGATCTGGCCTGCATATGTCACTCTTGCATCATAGATACTTTCTTGTCCTTCTTTTGCCTTCCTTTCATCTTGATTTTTATTATATGAAGAGCTCATTGTTGTTTCTCATTTTAATACAGAGAGAAACAATCACCCAGAGTACATGAGGGGAAATTTATGAAAACACCTAACATGTATAATTCATGCTGTGAACATTTTCTGCAAGGACTTTTATAACAGTGAGATCAATAATTCAGTGTCAGGTACCTAATATCTGATGCTGTTGGTAGGGTAAAAGTCTGAAACAAAGCAAGCAGATTCCTAGCCCTGGTGTGCCATTTAATTTGTCTCCTAATCTCCAGTGTGCAGGCTGAGAGGGAGAGGATAATTAGCCATCGGAGCAGACTCATGGCATGTGGTGGGCTTTCCATCACTCAGGGTCCTTAGATGATGCTTGGCCGTCTTTTCAGGGAAATATGCTCCAGCTCTACGAGAAGCTATTAGAAACCTCATGGGGTGAGATTCACGCTCCATAGGAGGTCAGAGAAGGCTGCCACAATAGTCCCTTCTGGCCTTAAACCCCACCAGTCCACCCACCAACCTGGAGAGGACCATGTCCAGCCTTCAGAACGTGTTCCTGCCTAACTCTGCAAGCTGTGTTGGGTTGTTTTTTTTTATTTTTTATTTACATTTAACTATATGAAATAATTAGCCAACTAATTAATCCCATTTACAAGCTTTGTCGGATTCTTCAGCTGTCATTCATGCCCAAGCCCGGGGCCGGCATGGAGTCTCAGCTCCCTCCTTCATCTGACTTGGTCTCCATGGCTACAGGCTGCATCTGCTGACACCCCACACTCTATTTACTGCTTAATTAAGAATTTCACGCTCGGTCCTTATCTGCTGCTAAGAACAAGAACACACTGTTAAGAAACTCCAAATTTAGTCCGCTGCACAAGGAAAGCCTTTCTTGTCGTCCTGACTGCGTGGAGCCTCTTTAACTACCCTCTTGGCAACTGCTCTGCCACCCTTCAATCAAAAATCATTAAATGGGGCAGAGATAATGAGCATGTAGCATATCAAAAGGAGGATGTTTGCTTGGGCTAAGGAGGAAAAGCTGTAAGGGCCTATAAGCAGCCGCCACTTCAAAGGGAGAAGGGGCTGATAAAGAGTCATTTGTTCCTGTTTGACTTATGTAAAAGGTCTGGTATGTCGGAGTCCCGTCTCGCAGACGCGGGTCCCCCCTTTTTTTTGCTCCTCGTGTGTCAGCAGTCAGGCAGCTGGGCACAAACAGCATCAGCCCAAGCATATAATCACTTGACTCCACGCCGACAATGGGCACTTGTAGGGGGTGGCAGAGGGAGGGCTGGGGGACAATGGGAAGACAATTATTGCAGCTGCTCGGGAGGGCCATAATTCTTCCTGCAGAAAGTCACCCGGCTCTCGCGGGGCGGAGGGGAGAGCTCGAGCTTATTAGTCATCCTCCGACTTTTGGAAGCGCTTCTCCGTGCCGGTGGGGTTTCGACAGCTGCTGGTGTACTGCCTCTTCCCAATAATTGTACATTCTGGCAGGGGTCAACTTACTTTTGACCCCCAGCTTTTGTGCCCGTCAGAAAGCCTTTTAGGGCAAGCTGTGGGGAAGTGGCAGGGGTGCATTACATCCAAAATTAACAGCAGTAAATACGTATCAGATGCCAGCTCATTCACAAGCAGGCTCCTGAATTCACACAGCCTTTTTTTTCGCTCAGGCCTGCATGGGGGAGGAAAAGGGGGGAGAAAGGGAGTGGAAAACCCCATGACTGAGAAGATATTGTTATTTAAACGAAGCAGGCAGCTGAATGAAGCCACCTTGGCCAGCAGTTTGTGTCAGGCTCAGGCTTTCTCCATGCCCCTTTCCATCCAAAATTGCCTGGCGTCCTGCAAGTGTTTGTTTATCTTTGGGGGAGAAAAAAAGGCCTGTCTAACACAAAAGGCAAGAAAATGTACCGTATGGAGAGGATTAAAGGAGTTAAGTTGCCCTGATGCTTTGCGTGCTCGCCGCTTTGTAAATTAGGCTTGGGCATGGGACAACACAGGAGATGCTGAATGGAGAGGAATAACTGTAACAGAGAATGTTTCTGTTTATGTGGGCTACCTATGCAATGATCCTGCTAACAGAGTTATCACTGCTACCTACATATCTGAAACCCTGTTAACCAACTCATGAGTTCCTTTGAAAATAATCTTTTCAGACCATTTTAGATGGATTGGCATTGAAGGACAGATAACTCTATGTCCCTGATGGATGCTGGCTGAAAAGGTGACAAGCAAACTTGAGGCATCCTGGTGCCATTTCTACATCAATAGCTTTGCTTAGACAGTATTCAGTCTTCGAAGCATCATCTCGATTTTCTCTGGGGCATCTCATGTCTTGAAAAAAGTGTTCCTTAAAGATGGGCCCTGAAAGTGCTGTGGATCTCCAAAACACTGACGGGTTGTGGCTCAACCATGTTTCAAGAGAGTGGTCCTAACATGACGTGACCACGTTCAATCACAGAAAACTTATTGTAACAAGGGAGGTGGAAAGAAATGTCACACTGGGACATCTGGGATATTTTTAGGAGAACTATCCTCTGTAAATTACAATAATAACATTATGAGCTTTTTAAGTCTGTTACAAATACGAGCATATGGTGCCACAGCGTGGTACTGCTCCTTGGTTAAGGTCTCTGGGCAATACTGGAATTGGCTAAAAACCAGAGAGCTGTTGTTTCCTTTTTGTTCACTTTTGAAATGTTTAAAACATTTTCTTTTGGAATGAAACAAAGTGTTGGCTTGCTTCATCTCCAGATTTCTCATTTGTTTTTTTTTTTTTTTCTTTCCAAAATTGAAGTGCTGGACACAAATATTATTGAAAACATCACTGAAAGGATTATCAAACTTTTTATTTACCCCAAATACATTTTTCAGTAGACACAACTTTTATGGAGACGGGTCGTCCTGCTGACTTTGCTCAAGCTACTCATGTGTGAGTTGTTAAGAGGGCCTGAGGCTCAACCTCCTATTACTGCTGTGTCAGAAGCAGGTTTACTGTTTCCATAGTTCTTAAAAAAAAATAATAATTTGATTACACTTATTGTCTTTTCTAAATTCCTAAAGAATGGTCTCACTTCCATTACATTCTGTGGGTTTCTGTAATTGCTTTGTACCAAAGAAAGAACAGGCCCTTATGAATGTTTGTTTCTAATAATAAAATACATAAAATAAATAAACAAAGATATTTTCTGCAGCCTTATTGCTTAGGGGCAAAGGAGAATCCTAGGTGAAGACCTAAAGAATAGAGTTAATTCGTTACAGAGGACTGGTGGTACAGGCATGAGTCTGTTCTTCCAGCTAGATAAAGCTTACCCTACATCAGTTGTTTCAGAAGGTCAGTTGCCCAGATGTGGGCTGCTCAGTGGCCTCCATGAAATGAAATGTCAGTTCTTAGCAAAGACATGTCCTTTGTAACGCACACAAAGAGAATGATCAACCTTCTTTTGGTAGATGAGCTCCTATCCTTCTGGCATGGCAGCAGAGAGACCAGAGAATGTAGCAGTTACAGAAATGAGATGATGAAATGCCCTTATAATCCTCTCAGGGATGGTCTTTTGACAATGTGATCTCTACAGGAGGAATTTCATGCCTTCACCTCTGCCTCTACAAATTGTAATCTGCTGTAAGCAAGAATCTGTCCGTTAGCCCAAATCATATTTTATTTTTCTTTACATCCCTTCTCCCCACTGCAGTGTCCCCCTGATGTCGTATTTCTGGGTAACTCCTGTTACAGATCCTGGTAGAGGATGACAAAATATCCTACCCCAGGTTCTCCAGTTTCTAGAGGTGTGTCTCACTGTGTTGTTGATTGTGCTGTCTAAAAGTTTTGATTTCCCTGTGATGTATGTTAGCCCAATTGATGTTAAATAGCATGGAGTTGCTTGTTATTTGTAAGTCAGGCTATTGGAGCCATTTATCCTAGTTTCAGCCCTTCCTAATATCCACAGGCAAAATTCCCCATCACTGCAAACCTGATAAAAGACTAAGTTACTCCTTCTTCATGTTCACTCAAGGAGACCTGAACCAGAAGAAAGTTACCAGGAGTATCATCAAGAAGGCCTGTATTTATGATTCACAGCCCAAACATCCAGGAAGAGCTGTAATAAGACAGAAAATTGATGAGCCTTATAAAGGTTTTATACAACTAAACCCTGGAGCTTTATAAATACATTTTGTGAAGAGTCACCTTAATTCAATGTTTACTAATGACATCCTCTGTCTATATTGCCTGTATCTTTTCCTGTCCTATACAGAAACAATGGTAATTCAGCAGCAAAACAAAACAATCAAAAGGACTACGTCACTGTAGTCTTGATTATTCCCAAGGCCTCTATCTCTGCTATTTTGATAAGTTTTTAAGAGTGTTTGTGGGAAATAGCCACAAAATACTACTGATTCAAAGCCATTGAACTTTACACCCCATCGACATAAATAATTGTGCAAGTTGCAGGGCTGTGGAGAATTCAGCCTTCCATTCCTGTAGTCATGTGGAGGGAATAAATGACTTGTGATGGTTTGAATTGTCATGCTCTGTGGTTGGATGACACTTCAAATATGAGGAACTTTCATCCTTGCCCTGATTCAGGACACGACTCTACTGAGTTCAGATTTAACAGTTTCTTCACTGTGTAAGGGGACTGAACCCCTTTACGAGGTCTACGTAGCATATCATAGAATCATAGAAAATCCATTAAGTTTTATGTCCCCTCAGGATTTAATTAATCTTTTCTCTGAACAATATAAACATCCTTAATTAAACAATTGCACTGTAGTGACTGTAAAATTAAGCAAAACAACTTCAACAAAGCTGACAAAACATATCTCTCAAAACCAGGAACAGCATCAGGGCTTGGTTCTCCCACTTTTCCTAAGACTGGTGCAACACCTTTGACTCCACCTTTTCCCTACAATAAGTGAGACGGAAGGCCACCATTACCATGAAAATAGAAGAGAATCATCTAAAAGCCACATGACCTCTGCGTCAAAGACTTGAAATTAACACCTTTGTGTCATTCTTTCTCCTCAAAGGTTCACCTTGTGGCCACTGAATGACATGGTGCTGTTCAGTTTGAGCTCTTTGACTGATACATGGATCAGATCACAGCTACCGTTGGGAGAGAAGGTGTCACTGAAGAACAGGGCTGAGGCACCTGATTACTAATTAATCAGACATGAGAAAAACCTCGTGGAATCAGTTTCTATTTAATTATGGAAGCCTCATTTAGCGTAGGAGCATATGCTGCTAACTCAATCGAGTGCTTTCAACTGACATCAAATAGTAATTATCAGAAAGAATCAAGTTTTTTGATTATTCATACTAATTTATTGAACACTTATAATTAATGAACCTCAGTTATTTTAAATTTGCTCAGTTGCACTGGGAGGAGAGGAGGGAGGTGGGGAAGGATGGTTCTCACAATTTAAAAGTACAGAGACTTGTTTAAAGATAAAATAGGTAAATTACAATATGGCATGAAATCCCATTGGTGTGTTGCTAGACACGTAGGAAAGTTCCTGGTGTGTTCTGGAACTGGGGAAAGTTCTGACAATGACTTCATTTATACAATTCTTCTACTGCCAAAATATCTTCCAATGACATTTTAGGGTCACCATAAGGGGTTGGGCAGTGGACAGGAGATTTATGTTTGTTGGAGTGTTTCTATTTTAACCTATGGTTGTTCCAGTCTGGTGACTGTAAGGAAGTGCCTTTGTATGCCACAGGAGAGGCAGAGGAGGTAGCCTTTTAGCTGGGTCTGAAACAGTTTTCTCCTGCTCCTCTTAGTTTGATTTGCATTATCCTGGCCCTTCTCCTGCTGACAATATACTGCCACAAAGGTTACAACTGTGATAATTGCTTCTGACCTCTAGAACACAGGGTCCCTGTCTTCAGTCTATAAAGTCTGACTAATTAAAGCATCGCTTTCAAATACCAGATTTGGGGGGGAAAAACAAAATCAAAACCAAACTACAAAACAAAAGCTGTAATTTGCAGTTTGAGCCAGTTAATACATTATGCATTCAATGGTGTAATATGACTTGTCTTAGTGGAACTGCTGTGGATTTATAGTGGGATAAATGAGATTCATGTTCCAGCCTACAATTTCTGATTGTTGAGTGTTTTCTTTTAGCTGTTTCTAATGAGTTGTCTTGAGACCTTCTGTATCTGTAAATTAGAATGTGTTTGTTTAATCCTTTCTCAAAGTACAAAAAAGTAAAAAATGCTTAGAAAACAAGTATAGCTGTTTTAAAAAAGCTTTTTTGTTAGAAATGTATAAATTTCAGAAAATCACATGTAGTAATTGACATACTATGATACTTTTTGTTGTTGTTAGTTTGTAAAACCTTGTTGTAACTCCCTATAATTCTCTGTGTTCAGTCACAGGAGCTGACTTAATTCAGGTCACGCTGAGAGAGAAAGAAAGAGTGGCTTTACCTACCCCAGGTATGTGACAGTTTGTGTCTGAAAGGCTTGGTCTGGGAGTCACACCATTTCTTTTTTACTACTTTTTTGGAAATAGATTGCTATTTTTCCCTTCTGTATTTTGTACATCTATCAACCCAACAGAGGTTCTTGGCATTCATTTAAGCATTTCATTGAGCCATATCTACCATTGCTCATGATAAATGTGTGATTCCACTGTATAAGACTATAAACTTTTGTTAAGAAATACCATACAGATCAGAAAGGTCATGGACAATGTATGACTACAGTGTATTTTAATGCTTCATAGTGATCTTAGTGTAATAGTCTGACATTACTGCACAGTTACATGTTGAGCCAGACAGAAAAATATACCAGAGACAATGGAGACCTCCAAAATTTGGTCTCAGTTGCATAGCTGCCTTGTTGCACATTAACAACAATAATCATTTATGTGGTAATAGGGTTTAGAGACTTTTTTGCAGAGTGTTTTCCCCTGAGCAAACAAGTAATGGAAAGACAGACCCAGCCTTAAGGAGCTAGACCTGAGTTTAATTTCTCTGTGTTTCCCTGTGCTGACAACAGAGGGTTTTTGTACTCCACTATGTTACTGAGTTGGGTCTAGTATCCCCACACTTAGGCATGAGCTTGCCTCTGTGAAGCCCTCCCCAAGAAAAAAAAGAAAAAAGCAAGAATTTCCTTTACAGTGGCAGAGGTAGGTGCTCGTAGAAGCCTCCAGAGGGAGGCCCTGCCTGCATTAGTTTAGGGCTTCCTAAAATGAGTGTGCAGGATTTCCCCCAGAAGGCTTTCCTTCCTCTCTTGATAGCAGAACAAACTTAGACAATTAATTTATGACTCATTAACTGTCTAAAATACAAGTGCAAGTAAAGCACCTACATTTCGTGAACTTAATTTCTCCCAGTCCTTTCCTGATGCTAAAGCTCAGAATTTTTCTTTTGGATTGAGCTGAAAAATAAATCTTTGGGGAATGAACACGTGTTGCCACATGTCTCTGTCAGACTGGTTTTCCAGTTCTGATCTGCATTATCCCTTGCCATAACAAGACTTCTGCTTTTCTGAGGGTTACCAAGCTTGTGAAAGTTGATCATTCATTTTTTAAAATCTTTCATACTTTGGGAAAGTAAAGAAATTACCATACCCTGGGAATTCAACCTGATTTCTAGAGCACTGGGGGAGAAAGAAATGCATGAGAAGAGCTGGCACTTTCTGGTAGGGTTAGTTACCATTTTGATCATCTGGTCTTGCCACTAAGTACAGGTGACTGGGTTTTATTTTCATTTGTTCACCTTAATTTTGTCTTTGAATTGCTCAGAGCTTTGGGTAGCATAAATAAAAATAATGGAACATTTGCTTTCGAAGCCTCTTCACAAGATGTAACATAAGCTAACTATGGCAAACTTCAAGATTTGCTTTGCTTTTTATGAGTCCCAAAGAATTCGAATCTGTTTTTTTCAGTTATCTTCCTGCCCTTTAACTCCGGAAATGCGGAACTGGGAGAGATCTTTTTTTTTCCATCAAGCATCTTCCTTTAAGCAAGGAAGATAACAAAGAACACTTAGTATTGCTTCATCAGTGACAAAAGGAGCATGTTAATGCCACAGATGCTTGACTACCAAAGAAATGGTAATTCTCCCAGTTACTGAAAATGATAATTCTGTCTCTGTATGTCCTGTTTTGTAGTTCCTTCTGATGCTGTCTTGAAATGGTCACACCCAGAGACTTGGAATGACGTGGAAAAAGGTTGGGGTGGATCCAACTGCAGCATCCCAGGCCCTGGGGAAGATGTCATCATCTTACCTAGTAAGGAAGGAAGGAAAGGTGTTTAATTTCTATAGGGGTGCTGGGGTCTGTTTACATTAGGATATGCATTTATGTTACAATGTGAGCTCCTTGGCACAAGATGTCCATTCTAGAGTGTGCAGGAAACCACATTTGTTCCTCATCACGTTGAAATCTTGGCTACGGTACAAAAGTGTGAATTTTGGAACAGAACAATCATTCTTTTCCATATACACATACACACAAATACGTACAGACTTACTTACACATACTGGTATTTGTTCTTAATTATATGCAGGGACTTTCTTTCTGGAGCAGAGAATTTGCAAGACCCAAAATCACAGCTCACAAAGAGCTCATCTCTTGACCCACTTTGTGTTTTGTGCATGGAGTATTTTTACATTTCCACAGTTATACCACCTTCTGTTTTATTTTCATGTTGCAATTCCCGCTATCAATGATAATCTCTCAGGCCATTTGCCATGGATGCCTCCTAGATGTTTTAGCCTACACGTGTATTTCAACCTCAGACTTGAGTTACATTTAAACCCCAGCTCAGCTTGCAAGCTAGCAAAAATATTTGGCAACTTGCAACAAAATCTGAAGGAGAAAACTTGTGATAACCATTTTACTTAGTAGCTGACCCCATTCTGATCAGGAAGTTGGACTAGATGATTTCCTGAGGTCCCTTCCAGACATAATTATCATATGATCTGATGAATGCTAAGTGGTGTGTATCTGACATGCTCTAGGACATGGTGCTGGCTCCTCTTCCTTTGTTTGCAACCAGCTAAGTCTCTCTGCCTAACACAGCTTCACTTTTGGACATGGGCATAACACTGTTCCATGTCTCTTCCACTTGGTTTTGGCTTATGAAGTCTTAGTGGAAGGAAGTTTCTGTTGCTTTGTGTTGGCATTTGGGCATGGAGGCTCAGTCATGGTTAGGACTTTTCTGTCCTGTGTCATTAAAAGTAATTTTTCAGGTTAAATTAAGGATTAAGTTCAACCTTCAATCAATATTCAGTTTCATCTTCAGTTTTCTTCCAAATGCTAAAAAAAATATGTTAAAAAATGTTGTTTGAAAGAATTCTTTTCTTTACTTTTTGGGAGGAACTTACATTGAATTGAAGAGTAGATAATTTTCATCTTCTGTTTAGGTCCCTATTTTCAGTTCTGTCAGCTTACTAGCTATAATCCATAAATATGGTTAAGTGTTTGTTAATTCAGAGGCCAGAGAAGGCACATAAATGTCCTGCCAGGGGATTGCTGATCTCTTGTGGATCCTGTATCTAAGGTAACAGTGAGCACATTTGTTTAGGCATCTTAACCTATTCCTTGTCATTACAGTTAATAGAACTGGAAGAGTTAGTGAGCTGACCAAATGCAGATATCTAGTATGAACTGAGTTGTTCTTTAGGATTTACTGACAGTATTATGTAGAGCTCCAGGGCTCAAGTTACTTGCTTATATGAAGATATCTAGTACTGTTTGAAGCACTTCAGGAGCATCTTGCCTAGACACGTGAAACCCTATATGGTCACAGGTGTCCCCTACGTCATATTCACCAGCCCTGTGTGAGGTCTCAAATATCCAAGGGTATTTCAGATAGTAATAAAGGCCTGTCCTGGTTTGGATAAAACAGAACCATTTTTCCTTTCAGTGATTTTACTTTTCAGTTAAGTCTCTTCTAAGACTGCACTTTCTGAAGTCAGCAACATGTTTTTCAGACTGTCTGCTCCTGGAAGTGATAATGCTCGATATGTATAGTTAGTACTGAGCTCACAGTACAATGGTGCACAGAAAGGCTCTTGTTTATACTTAATCTTGCAAAAATCAAGGTCTCTGCCAAATTCTTTCGCTGATATCTTGAGACCCCCCTTAGTGTAAGGGTTACACCTGCGGGGAGGAGCGGACAGGACAGGTGACCCAAACTGACCAATGCAGTATTCCATCCTATACACGTCAAGATCAGTATGAAGCTGAGGGATCACAGAGGGCAAGGCCCTTCTCTTTGCCCTCTTCTCTGGCCTGCCCTTCTTCCTGCCATTTCTCATCTTCTATGTCCAGCATCCTGGGAAGGCTCTGTCCCTGATTTGTGTGTTCCTGAATGCAGCTCCCACCTGCTGCTGTGTCCAGGAGCCCAGCCTGGGATCTTCCCAGAGCTGCTCTGCAGCACCAGAGGTGATGTGAGCATTACTGGGGGGAGCAGATTCAGGGGGAGAAGCTCAATACTGGTTTTGTACATATTTGTAAATAGTTCGTTAATTTTCTTCTCGTTACTATATTCCTTTTTTTATTGTTATGGTTTCATTAAAGCTGCTTTAGCTTTATTTCCAACTCATAAGTCTCTCTCCCTTTTCCTCTTTCCCTTCCCCTGTCTGGGAAGGGAGAGGGGTTAACTGAGAGCATCTGCCCTCCGTTTAGTGGCTGACCCAACCTCAAACCATGACAATGCCTAGATGAATTTACCATAGTGGCAGCCTAGACACCTAGATGTCATCAGACAGATGAGTTCAGGTGCCATACATTGAGACCTGAACCTCGTTTTTCCAGAGCATGTTCAGGAGCACCAGAGGTATGAACCTAGCTTGCAGATAATGTATGTCCTCTGAACCATGTTGAGGAGGTCTACATCTATTTCCCTTGGCAGTATAAGCAACACTAGCATCCATGTAAAGGTCTTGCCAGTGGGAAGCTGTACCAGAACAGGGAATTGACCTCCAATCTCCAAAGTTCAAGTGCAGCACTCAAAACACTGGACTTGCTCTCCTCTTCCAGCAACACTATTCCAGCCATGCCACTGGTACTTCATGTTGAACATGTATCTACTTGCCATTCAGAAACACAGAAAGTGTCCTTCCTGTCCTGTGCTCCCTGTTTCCTGCTCCACTCTCACCTCCATTGTATCTGACCCCTTATGCAGGCATTAAGCAGTGGGGTATTCCCTATGTGCTTTGCTCTCTTTGGATCCTCTTGCCATTGTTGGATTTTGTATACTGTTGTGCATTTTGTCCTTCATAGGTCTCCCAGAACAAGGCCAGATACAACCCCAGACTATCTGTTTCAACTTCTTGTGTATCACATTATAACCATCTCACCAGTATCAGCCACCAATTGACAAAAGACCAGAACATTTCAGTCTTCAAAATCATGTGTCAGATGCAGATATGAAGAGGCACAAAGGTGTCACTGGCAGCTAAGGTCTCTGCACTCACAATGAGTTTATTATGTAGAGTGTATTCAGATGATCACAGGAGGTAAATCACAATTTACACAGAAGCAGAAAAAAAAAAATAATCCTAAATAAAAAGGTTTGGCTAAGAATTTGGAGTTCTGCTGTTTAGATTAGAGTAAGAGAGCAGAAGCTGGATGCTGAGGTTGTGATAGTCCTTTGGTGCATTGAAAACTCACCTGTGGATAAAACTCCTCTGTGCTTCCTGCAAAGCTAAGTGTAATCCTCTCGATAAATAATTCATTTTAGCTGTCCCATGAGATATTGACCATGACCTTTGTCACATACCACAAAGCCCTTCATGACTAAGCTGTGCCTGAAGCATTGCACGTTTGCTGCCCACAACCTAGCCCAACTGATTTAAGTTCTAGGACTGGAAACAATACTGCTGCATCAGCATGCTGGTATACCAGAACTAATTAGCTCTCCTGAGAGGCAAAGCTCATTAGCTTAGGCCTGGCGCTGTGCAGCATGTCCGCACAGCCTTTGGGGTCAGAGCTAATGTCTCCCGAATTTAGAGCAGTGATGGTTTGGTCAGTTTAACTGGAAAATGTCTACAGTGTGCTGAAGGATGTGTTATAGGGATTCTCTCTACTGGTGCCTTCCAGTTGGGAGGCAGCAGGGAAAGGGTTGGACTATTAGACATGATCAGTGTTTGAACATGGCCAGGAATATTCTCTGCCTATGAGGAACTGAGGGACCAGGACAATAAAGGCTGCCCAAAACCAGAATGCAAGTTGTTGCCTGAGCAGGATGAGCCCCTGGGAATTTCCAGTTCTGAATTGCCATGTTCAGCTGCTTAGAGCAGGGTGCTTCACAGCGCTCAATAAAACCGTCTGTGCTTTTCAGAGGAGCTTTGCTGAACAACAAAACTATGACAAAATACTCAGTGGATGAAAAGGGCAGAGGCAAATGATAAGTGAAAATGCACTGCCTGCTAGGAGCAGTGGAGAGCTATACTCTGTGTCTTCTTATCAGCAATAAAAATCTCCTGGCTACCATCACTAGAGCAGATATGTGAGTTTAGTTGGTGTACAGAAACTATCCTCCCCACCTCTCTCCTTCAATTCTAGCCCAGGAACACAAACATGAACACAAACTGTCTATCCCACAATCTATTTTGAGAGAGAACTGCTCTGTTACACGCCTGCCTTTTCTGATCCTCCTCCTCTCCTTTTACTCCCCCTCTTTATTCTTGCTGGTTTGGAGGTGTTGAAGCAGGTATTGGCAGTGGGAGTGAACAGAGTGCAGGGTCTTAAATGGAGTCATAGTCATCATAGATGTGATAAGGGCACTGGATGTGTTACTCAAATGGAGGAACCTAAAGTGTGTTTAGGTAAGACAAATTTTTTGTCCATCTGTCATACCCTGCTTTGCTGACACAAGTGTGTATGTGAATTTCCAGTTGCAAGAAAGTCAACCCTTTCCTTGGGTCCAAAATCTAAAGTGAAATAGTTTTCAAATATATGTTTTGTCATGGCATTTTGTGGGTGTTTCCTTTCCCACTTCCACTGGCTTGTGGAAACTCTAAACTCAGTAAACTCCTACTAAACTCAGAATGCCTCCAGATGTCTACAGAAAAGTGAGAGCTTGTTCTCATGAGAACAAAAATTCTGCAAGCCACCCAAACTTTGTGCTGCTGTACACACCAAAATAAGTTTTTGCAATTCACTCCTGGGAAGGTGCAGCTGTGTCTCACTCTCTACTGTCTTAGTTACTTATAATTTTCTTCTAGGAGCCATCAATAATGATTTTCAGGTTGACAGGGAAGCCTACTTCTGGTATACTGTGCATTACTAGGTAAGTCCTTTCAGCCCCCAAAGAACAGTTTGAGAGTCTTATAAAAACAAGTAATAAGGTGTTTAGTGCTCATTTCTAGTGTGAAGAAAGGCAGGGGAAGATTTTGGTCCACCCCTGACACTGTGTTGACTCTAACAAAGAGCTAGGACACTGCTTAAACTTAGCTAATGAAGACTTCAATTTGCTTATTTAGCAAAATAAACAAAATTACATCACTAGGGCTGCCTCATGGGCTGGACTCAGGAAAATTTGAAAGCCTAGAAAATACTTCTATTAGGAAAATATCCATGCTAAAAAACAGGTTTTTGTGTCGCTGCCTGGTGTCTGCTTCACATTTAGAAGGTACTTTTTGGAGGGCTTGGAAATTGAAGTTGTGTACTACGTTATTCTGTATTTTTTCTCTGTTTTGAAAACTTTGGTGAGACTTCAGGAGATCATAGACTTCTTCGTACAAGGATGAATTTCACGTGTAACAGAGGTTGGTCCCTCATGTTAAAGTGACTTTTAGTGTTGGTGTGTTGCAAGTCCCCTCAGTGCTCGGCTCCCTCATGGATAAAAGTCTCTCCTAGCTCCAGATGGAATTCCTTAGCTCATGCTGCAACAACTTGTGCTTTTATCTCTGGAGGTTCATCCTCCAGAGCCACAGCCATCCCACAAGGACCTCTCACATGCATGAGGCTTCAGCAGTCCCACCACCCTGAAAAACAAGCTGGATGAGTTTAGTCATGCGGTTCCAGCTGCCAGCAGTGGCATTAGCATCTCAAGTCCTTGGATTTTCAGGGCTTTGGTTTATGGTTTTCAGTATGACACAATCCTGACGCAGCGTGCTCTGGGTGGAAGCAGAACGTGTTATAATTCCAGGCAATGGAATGCTGTTTTGAAGGGTATTGATATGATATCATGTAGCCTCTGGCAATTTCTCTCTTCTTTTTTTTTTATCTTCTTTTTTTTTTTTTTTTTCCAGTGGTGGAATTCACTCTGTTATTCATTTTCTGATTTTGATTTTCTTTGAACTTTTTCTGTTTGAAGAGATGAATGCTGGAGTACTGTCTCTCATATAATAGCTCTTCTGTTGTGCCTGATTTCCATTCAATGGCGTGCTATGGTGTTTTATATAACGATGCGGTTGATCAAAGGCATTTTGTGTCATTGCTGGAGTCATTAGTGACTTCTCAGTATTGTACATCTCAACGTTAAGACTGTGGCATACCTGTGAGCTTTTGTCTGAAGGAAGTATATGTATAATGAAACATAGCCCTGTTTTCAGGCTCGAACTATGGTTTGCTGAAAGTGGTTGCTTGGCATTATATGAATGTCTTCACGGGAGAAAAACAAGTCTGGTTTGTCTTTCTCTGAAGGTAATTCCCTTGAGCTCAGGCACCTAAAGTTTGTGTTTTTAACCCCCTTGTCATCACCTCCCTCTACTACATAAATTAATGTATTCTGTAAGGATCATATAAGGAATCTACTCGCTTTTCTCAAGTGTGGAAGTGTTGTTCCTACAAAGCAACATTTCACCCTCTAAGGACTTCACACCCCAAGCATCACACCCAGAGTGTTGTTCCTTTAAACTGGGGAAACTATAGGTTTGCAGAGACATCTCTGAATGGGGGGATTTCTCACTCCTGTGTTTCAAGGCTCGCATACACGATGCTACAGTCACAGAGCAGTCAGCATATCCTTTATAAAGCCTTTTTTTAGAAAGATGTGCAAGTCAGCAAAAATATCTGTTCTAGGCTGAAACTTGACGTATAAATGGTATGCCTAGGAGCACTTCTTTTCCTTGTAAAAACATTTCAGTCTGTGTTTGATGAATATACTTATGGCCTTAGTCAACTGCAGCTTTTTGCCACATTCTTGAGCTGTGATTTCACAAACTAGCTTCCCCTTCTGTCTGAGAGATATCAGTTTAACATCTTCCCCCTTATTCTCTTCTCTGTCTTATATCCTCACATACTGTGCCTTCACTTCTCAGCTCTGCAGGGCATAGGACTATACCTGTCCTGTAAAGAGATTATAGACAGGGGTTTCTTCATGCCTGTAAAAATATACCAAGTACTAACAGTATGAGATTTAGGGGAGAAAAAAAAAAAAAGATTGCACTTGCTCTGCAAAGACTTATTAAATCTGAATGCTGTGAAAATTTTGCATACTTGAAAGATGTTTCAGCCCCAGGATGTAGGGAATTTCTTTTGAGATGAAGGGTTCAGGGTAACCATGGATTGCTGCAGTATAGGTGGTAGTCCTTGAGAACAGAGGTGTTGGGCTTTCAGGGTGTCCCTTGCTATGTCCAGAGAGAAAGAAGATTAAAAAAAGGGAAAGGAAGAGGTGGAAAGATTGAATTATAGGGATAGAGTAGGAACATGTATGTAGAAGAGACAAACAAACCTGCAAGCAGACCCAGGACCCCAAGTGACACAGAAATTTCCTCACCCTTGAAGCTGTGAAACTTCAGGGCTGCAAAACCAAAGAGTCAAAAACTAGGAAATGCTTTTATTAAAGACAGTCTACTTAGATTTTTTTCAGTCTGCTTCTGAGTGTACTTTGTGCAGGATTTGATTATGTGTCTTGCAAACAGGGCTTGGAAAAATTCTTAAACCTTTGTCCTAAACGGTTTGAATCAGCCTCTAATTACATGTTATGGGAAAAGAACTTTCCCTGTGCTACCTATTGTGTGGTCATTTGTGTCTTCATCCAAAGCAGTTGCTAATGGCTATAGGCAGAAAAAAATCTGTGAAGTAGCTGATCCACTTCCCAAGACACCTCATGGCTCTTCCTATGTTCTACAACAAAGCTGTTTCTAGTGGTCCATTCTCACCACTCTCAAAATCCACTGGAATGTATGTGTGTTCCTTAATCTCTCCTGTTTCATGTATCTGTGCCCCAAAATAAATGCATATGGGATAGATGAAAGTCACAGCAAATCTCTGGGTAGGATTTGGTAGCTGTCATTATGTTGAAGATTCTTATTTTCTTCAAGATGTTTCTATGAAAGTCATAATTAGACCATCTCATTAAACCCTTTATTAAGGAAATACCTTGCCTTTCCTTCTTCCAGGGACATTCATTGACTCAGAGATGCACCATACCTGGGAACTGTTACTCTTGTCAGTAATGAAAGGAGATGGAAACCACAATTTAAGGGCCTGAGCTGTTTTCCAGTGAAATCAACTGAAAAGCTCCTAGTGACATCAAAGAGCATTAGATGGGCCCTGAGGGTGGAAATCACCTCTGTGCAGTGGACTACCTTTAAATGATTCACCATTTACATCCTTTCTCATGTACTACTTGGAAAGCTTAAGTGACATCTAAAAGGTTCACAGGCTGTAGGCTTACAGCTTTAGGAGGCAGCAGTTTTGATGTCATTGTACCCCATCAACAACAACAGTCCCCACTCTATTCTGCAATATGAAAATATGGTCCTTGTTTTGCCCTTAAGGATCTGAGGGAATGGTACTTCCCCTGGTCATTGTTAACTAATTTATTTGTAGAGAGTGAGTAGTCCTATGTATACAGAATTGAAGAAGTCTGGCTTCCTGTAGATGTGTTGATGTAAGCAAAGCTTCATCTTGGTTGGAGGGGAAGAAATGGGCTTTTATACACGAAACCTGAGACAGCAAAATCAAACTTCAGAGAAGGAAAAGAAGTGACAGTGTCATTGTAGGTAGGTTATGATGTGTGGCTTCAGCTTGTCACCCTGATCACTGTGGCTAACAAGGTGGGCACTTGCAGGCTCTTTGTGCCATGAAGCACTTATTTGTTACTGTTGGATTTTTTCACGTCTATCAATCTTGTTCTTTCTCTTCAATGCCATGAGAGGAAAATGCTGTCTGGACACAGCTTAACTTAGTCCTGGTTCATTGCATTGGGTGATCAAGATTTACTTAACTGTCACTTTGGAATTGTGGAGGGCAGACTTTGGCCTGTTTAGGAGACTGGTGGACTTGGGAGGCAGTTCTGAAGGCCAAAGGAGTCCAGGAAGGTTGGACATTCTTCAAGAAGGAAATCTTTACGGGGTAGGAGCAGGCTGTCCCCATGTACCGAAAAATGAGCCAGTGGGGAAGAAGACCTGCCTGGCTGAACAGAGAGTTTTGCCTGGAACTCAGGAACAGAAGGAGAATTTATGGCTTACAAAGAAGGGGCAGGCTGGAAAGCTGCCTGGCAGAAAAGGACTTGGGGTTGTTGGTAACAACAACGATGTTGGTTGACAGCTGAGTATGAGCCAGCCATGTGCCCAGGAGGCCAAGAAGACCAACAGCATCCTGACTTGTGTCAGAAACGGTGTGACCAGCAGCACCAGAGAGGTGATTGTCCCCTGTACTCAGCTCTGGTGAGGCCACACCTCAAATACTGTGTTCAGTTTTGGGCCCCTCACTCCAAGAAGGACACTGAGGGGCTGGAGTGTGTCCAGAGAAGAGCAATGGAGCTGGGGCAGGGTCTGGAGCACAAGTGTGATGGGGAGCAGCTGAAGGAACTGGGGTGTTCAGCCTGGAGAAAAGGAGGCTGAGGGGAGATCTTATTGCTCTCTGCAGCTCCCTGAAAAGAGGTCATAGCGAGGGGGGTGTCGGTCTCTTCTCCCAGGTGACAGTGACAGGACGAGGGGTGATGGCCTCAAGTTGTGCCAGGGGGAGGTTTAGATTGGATATTAGGAAAAAATTATTCACTGAAAGGGTTGTCAAACATTGGAACAGACTGCCCAGGGCAGTTGTGGAGTCCCCATCCCTGGAGAGATTTAAGAGATGTGTGGATGTGGAGCTTAAGATCGTAGTTTAGTGGTGACTTGGCAGTGCTGGTTTAATGGGTTGACTTGATGATCTTAGAGGTCTTTTCCATAAAAGATGATCCTATTATTTCTATTCTATTCTATTCTATTCTATTCTATTCTATTCTATTCTATTCTATTCTATTCTATTTCATTCCATTCCATTCCACTCCATTCCATTTCATTCTTTCATAAACAGAGCCAGATTCACCTAGCTAGACTGACTGGCATGTCTCTAACTTGTTGCCCTTCACATGCATTCTTAAAGTTTCAAGCAACAGTTGATGAGACTTAAGCATGAAACAATATCATTGTAAATACAATTATATTATTCATTGTTCATCTACAGCCACGCCATGGAGCCTCAGCTGTAGATGAAGCTCTGGTTGTGGATTTTGCACAAACACACAAACCCTGCTCCAGTAGCTCTAAGCAAAAACAATCTAAATAAAGCAAAACTAACATTCTTCACCTCCCTGCCACACTTATTGGCAAGTAGTGTTGGTAAGCTACCATCATTCTAAACAACCCTCTCCTTTGTTTCTTAGACAGGACCATCCTTGTGGATATGGCTCTTCCCCCTCTGAGAGGTCTCTACATCCTGGGGACCCTCGAGTTTCCCAGCAACTCCAGCAATGTCCTGAGTGCAGCTTGTATCGTGGTGATGGGGGGTACGCTGAAAGTGGGTAAGTGAGCAGCCTGTCTTCTGGATGCCTGGGGTTTAGTTCTGCTCTTCATAGACAGAGGAGGTGGGAAAAAAGACCATAAACATGATGGTCATCCTAATGCCACATAACTGTCTGGATATCTGCTACTTGGACACCCAGAATCCATGGTAAGCACAAAGATTATCCACTGGATCTAATTACTTACTCATTTAATAGCAGTGTATTACAAATACTGCTATCGTCACCCCACTGAAGACAATGGCAAAACTCATTTCACTGTGGCTGAAATTTTATCAGATAACTGTAAAAATCCTCCCTACTTCATGTGGGGTTGCTTGATGAGACAGTGATTCCTCAGGGCAGGATCTTCTTTAGTGTTCAGGCAGTGCCTGGTCTCTGTGGGCATTAGTAAGGCACTTTCTAGGTGACACAGAAGTATTTAAAGCCAATATAAACAGAGTCACCGAGAATCCCCAGAGTGCCTGGAGATCCTGCTGTGGCCTGAAGCTGACACTGTTGGATTCAGCACATTTGTTCCTCTCATCCCTCTGTACAGATGAGCAGCAGGACTTCAGGGAGGTACCACCTTGCCCCTACTTCTATTGGTTTCAGAGTCCCCAGTGTCACTGAGGCTGTTCCACATTATTTGCAACAGGCAGGATGGGTGTTTTTCCACACACAAGTAATTACTCACATAATTCCCTCTAAATATCAAGGTTCCTAAAGCCAGGCACTGTATTTACTTACAGGAATCCTTAGGACACTGGGATCATATTGTTGATCGCTGCTTGACCTTTCTCAAGATTGGTTTCATGAACTTTAAAAAGAGAATTTGTTTGTGTAATCACCTCCTGAGGAAGTCTGCTCCAATATTTGTTTGTTGTTAATCTCAAGGGACTCTTTAGTTAATACAGTACTGGCCAAAAGAGTTATTTCGCAGCCTTGTGTTTTTCTTTGGAAAAAAGGAGTTTGAAAGCCTAATCTGGGAGGTTAATATATATATATATACTTAAAAGAGTCTCAGTCATTTCTTGCTTACACTCTCTTGTAGTATAAATGTGTTTTCATATTGGTTTTAAGAAAAAGCACGTGTTCATTGCTAAAACCACTTATTAAAAAACATTGAGGCACTTCTTTGCTGCACAAACTCCCCTCCAGCACATCTGTGAGCAGTAATGATATTAAAAGCCAAACAGGTATTTGCAGCTGTTGAATCATAGTCTGAAGAGGTATCCTTGCTCTAGTTTCAGCTGTGAGATGATAGGTGGGTAGAGACTCTGCAAGTTTCCCACATCTTATACTGGCTTCTATGCTTGCTTGTAAACTGGGAGTATATGATTTTTTTTTCCCCTTCCTCTTTCTCTTCCCATGTGTTCAAGGCCTAAAGGTAACTTCTCGGAGCCCATCTGTCCAATCTTGACTGTTCCATGCCTGAAGGAAGGTTTTGAAGCCCATCTGTCCAATTCCACCACACCCTAAAGAAATCCTGACACAAAATAGATAATGAGACAGTTTAGTAAACAGATTTAATACATGTGGACATCAGCGTTCAGCATTGCCTGAGCAGGATCTGAGGTTGACATCACGTGAGCCAAATCCCCAGGTCCTCTCTGTTGTGTAACTTCTCCATGCCCTGTTTTCAGCATAACAGTCTTTGGTCACGTGCTGTTGCTTCTTATTCAGGGGCCTGGGCAAAAGAATTCCTCGTAGAACCGGAGTATTTTGATCTTAAAACTTAAACTGGTAGAGAACAATTATAAGTTCTATGAGCAAATCTTGGACTTCAGAGTGCTTGACATCTTATCTGAAGGAAAAAAAATTCAGATGGTTAAAGTAAGACTTTGAAGTAAGTACATAGGAGCTGAGTGATGGTGATAAATATGTAACAACAAAAAAAAAATCAGTGTAAAATTGGAGTTTATGAAATATCAACCAAAACCTAATTAATTTTATTGAAACAATTATTTTGCAGGGAAACTGGAATGAGAAAACACAGTGAGAGTTGGGAGATCAGAATTCTTGGGGCGTCTTTGATCCTGGAGGGTCTGTCATCACTTTCCTCTTCAATGCATGGTCACAACCCAGTGAGAACCATGATCAGCAGAATCACTGGGATATGTGAGACATTTAAAGCTCTGGAAAGGGTTGCAAGAGCTCTGTCAGAGCCCTCGGACAACCCAGGAGTAAAATGTGTGGATCTATCCCCACAGTAATTTCTCGAGGTGTTCCTAGCCCTTCGGTGTTGCTGGACCCAGAGGGACTTTCTGATTAATTCTTCTGAGAGTCCTAGCTCCCAGATTAGGAGTTTCTCTCTTTCTCTTTAAACATTCCAATTATCTTCCTTGATGGTGATATTTGGAAAAGCATTTTAGAAACATAATTTATTTCTACCTCCCTGTGTTGCCATGCTATAAAAAAAAAAATAAATTAGCAGTTTTTCCTGTTTATAGAAGCAGAGTTAGCAGTTCAGAGAGATTAAGTTTGCTGAATCATTAGCAAACCCGTGTCAAAATAAGAAAGGAAATGTTGAGCTCAACATCTCAGAGGGGTCTTTTGCAGTTCTCTGCTAGGATGGTCCCGTTCATTTTAAGATGATATGTGCAGAAAGTGCCCTGTTCCAGTGCTGCACAAAGCCCTCAGCTCCTGATAAGGCTGCAGAAAACGCTGAAGTTCGTTTTGTACAAATTGATCCATCGGTCTCATCCTGAAGCCCACTGTACTCAGCTGCTCTTTGCTGGCAGGCTATTTTTGCTTTTTATAGTAGAACTCACCAAGTAATTATCCAGATAGGATTTCTCTTTATAGTTTCAACTTGTCACATTCTTTTTTTTGCATATCTCATGATGGCTGCTTGTCAGTCATGTCACTGATTCGAGGCAAGAAGCCTAAGGTCATCATTAGCTCGTGGCTTGATTGTCTGGAGATGAAACCTCAGACATTTCTGATGTCTCATATCTTGCTTGTGGTAAGAGAGCTCTAATATGTTCACTCCCCTTCTTCTCAGTGCTGGTAAGAATCTCCATATTGACTTCCCGAAGGGTAAATCACTGTACTCATGAAATGGTCATGTGTAAGTGATGATTAATGCTCAGTCTTATAACAACAATTAGGGCACAAGTGAGTTTCAACTATCTTTTCCAACTTCTCTAGTACCTCTGTTGTATGCGTCCTGTCTTCTTTAGCTGTGAGCTAAGTCCCATCTTGCTGTCACACAGCACCCCTGCACAGCTATTCAACTTGCATGACCACGGAATACTGTGGATGTACTGAGAGCAATTTTTCAACCCTGATGACAGAAAAAGTGGTTTGAAAAGTTCATTGCATCATCTGCATCCCCTTTAATTCATCTCTCGGCTTTCATCTGTTTGGTCTTTACCCTTTCCAAGCCACTTGGTTTCTTTTAACTGATTGTATCACCTAGGGAAGGAGTTCTGTTCATATGTTCAAGACACCCAAATTTAGGCATTACCTGTGGACATCAGCATGTGAGCTGGCTGTTTCAGCAGAGATCTAGCCAATAGAGTCTGTGGAGCCACTGCAGGCAGTAGGACTGGCCAATACAGGTACCTAGAGCAAATTATAGCCCATGTTGAGTTATCTGATCTTTGTCAGCTCAGCTTGTCAGAGAACATCTGCATTTAGAAACCTAAATATAGGAGTTTGAACCTCCCTGGAAACATGTTTCAATTGCCTAACTGTAAGGATTTTGTATCACTTTGGGCACCCTCAGGTGTCCCACGTGGCCTCCAGCTTCTGCTTAAAAAGCCATTGTTCTGTCATTGATCCCAGTTTATATCTGCCAACCTCACATACAGGCTGCCCAGAGAGGCTGTGGAGTCTCCTTCTCTGGAGACATTCAAACCCACCTGGACATGTTCCTGTGTGACCTGACCTAGGTGTTCCTGCTCTGGCAGGGGGATTGGACTAGATGAGCTTTTGAGGTCCCTTCCAATCCCTGACATTCTGTGATTCTGTGTGCTTTGGAGGGTGCTAGGACTCTCAGGCAACATTAGACATCTATATTTAGGCAGCTGAATTCCATCCTACGTGTCTCACTTCTGGCTGCTGGTTCCTACTCCTCTGAGGTCTGTTTCTCCTCTGTTCTGTTTATTTGGCAGCAGCATCTGCAACCCATGTGATGTTTCCTTGTTACCAGCTGCTTTTACAGGCTTCTTTGCAGGGTGCAGCCTGAACACCTGAAGGAACAGCTCAGGAAGGAGCACCAGTACTAGGTGACTATCCAGCTGTGCATTGACCATGAATGAAAACTCTTCAGACTTTCTGGTCACAGTATACGACTCTTCAAAATAGCTGGGTTGGTAGAGTTCAAGAAGTTTTGAGTTCAGGAAACACAGAGCTGATACTGGAGATGGTCACAGCAAGATACTTAGGGAAGTCTATTTGCCAATGGAGGGAGGGGATCTTATCTCAGATATTTCCTTGCTCTTATATACAACAGCTGTTGCAGAGTGTTATGTTGTAAAGAAAGGAAAGGCTAGAGAAGAGACAACACTCACTATTCTAGGAAAGAATTGAATGGGTTTTGCTATGGAAAAAGAAAAAAAAAAACACCAAAAAAACTGTCAAGAACATCTGGAATAGAACTGAAATACGAAAACAATGGAAAGTGCTTTCAAACTCAACAGCAAATTATATCCAGGCTGCAGTCCAGAATAAGTGAAAATCTGGGTAGAAAAAACCTCTACTCTTTACCAACCCCCCTTCTTTTTTTTCCTATTTTCATATAGTAGGGTTTTATCCTTTCCAGAGGTTGGACCTGAATAAGGATTATGAACCAGCTGCAACTATTGCAGCGCTGTGTTGCCATCCAGGCAGCTGAACTTCACCCTTCCTCAGGAAAGTAAATCATCACTGGTGACTTTATTAGCAGCATAAGTTGTTTCTTATACATAGGATTATCATTTATGGGTTGTTTTTTTTTTTTTTTTTGCACTGTGTAGTGTATGTATTGTGGTGCCAGCACTCCCCAGAAGAACAACATCAGCTTTAGGTACACTTTGTGGAAGGTCACACACCTGCAGTGAGGCTGTTTGATGTGACATCTCTCATCAGCCAGACTGTGAAGGAACAAACTGACTGTGCAGTGCCTGTGCAGAAAGCTCAGCTTGTAGGAAGTTGCACAGTTGCTGCCTGGATAACAAAGGATTGACCTGTCTGCACCTGAGATATCCAGAGTGGACAGAACACTGCTCAGGACCATTGCTCAGGATGGCAGATAGGTGTTATCTTGACAGATGAGCAATCCCTTCAAATCCCAGTTAGACTTTCCAGTTGGAAGGTGTGAGGAAGCCCTGCCTGTTGTCTGTGTACATTGTCTTTAGTCCCTCCTGACCTTTTCTGCACATCTCACCAGATACTTCTACCAGCTTCTGGTTGCAATGACCTTTTTTCTGGTTCTCTGCCAGCAGTGCCTTATTATCTCACCTTATGATCAACCAGGTTGCTCATCAAATTTTTAAGCCTTCCAGTTGTAGTAGGATTATGGAGTGGGATCCATTTCTGTGCACCTCATGTGCAGGATGGGTAATTTGAGAGTTTGTTGTGATCTTATATAGAATTGTACACCACAATGAAGCAGGGCAAGTAACCTGAAGTTTTCACATCCAAAGTTCAAAGGCAGGCACTCAAAGAGCAGATCCTTCACATAGGTGTTGCAGAGATTATGATTGCAGTGTTTATGGCAACTTGGTACTTTTAACAGAACTACTTATTACAAAAGCTGTGATTTCATATGTCAGTTACTTTGTATGGTGATGAAACTTATCCAAATCCAGTGACCTGTGTCTGTTAACTGTTGGATTTTCCTATGAGTAAGCTGCTGTTTCCATATTTTCATTTTCATGAGACATTTTGTAGGGCTGTATTTAGACTAAGCCAAAGTGCTTATCTCAGATCTTACTCAGATTTTCTCTTTGTTTTCCTTTGTTCTCTATCCGTTCACAGAGAAAATGGGAGGTGTCCCTGCCATGGCTGGAACTAGATGATCTTTGAGGTCCCTTCCAACCCAAACCATTCTGTGATTCTATGGTTACCTTTTCAAGACCTGTGTTCTTGTATTTTGAACTTTCTTCACTTCCTTTCCTCATTCTTCACTTCCAAATTATTGACAGCTTTGCTGGCCCATCTCTTTAATTATTTTTTGCCCATTTGTGTCAGCTTAACTGCTCACTTTCAGTATCTTCAAGGTACTTTGGGTCATTGACAAAGCATTTCATACACGGGGCTTGCAAGACCAGATCTGTTTGAGTCAATGCCTCCATCCTAGTCAGTCAGCCTGAAAATTAACGTGTGCCATGGTCATGTTGTACCAGCATAGTTTGTTAATAAGAAACTTCTGTGCTACTAAGTCAAGTGCCTTGGAGAAGCTAATTATATTATATCAAAGCTATTATCTTTATCAACTAAGCCTATAATCTCATTAGAAGACAATAACAAAGAAGTTTCACAGGACCTTTTTTCTATAAAACCAGGCTGATAGGCATTAATTATATCTTCCACCTTTAATGATTTATTAATTGTGTTCAGAGTTGGACATTCCATTTTTTTTATTTTTTCCCTAGAATCAATGTCAAGTTGACAGGCCTGTAATTACCTGGGCCTCTTAATTTTATCTTTCTTTGAAATATTGGCACAATATTAGTTTTCTTCAAGTGGTCTGGGACACTGTGAGTGATCCCAAACTTACAGAAGAGTCCATTTTAATAGTCCAGTGAGTTTCTGGGCCCACTCTTCTAGAGCATTTGTGTTCAGGTTACTGAGATTCATTGATTTAACACCATGGAGCTATTAATGAAAATAAGCAAGTGCTAAGGTTATTTTTGATCTAAATATACTTAAACAAGTATCATTTTTCTACTCGTAGGTATCATCTCCTGTGTTATTTCTTGTCATATATCATTTACATTTTGCAGCCACTGAAGCATTTCGGTGAACATTATTTTCCCATTTTTAAAAATTTCTAACTATTTAATATGGTGAAAAACTATTAAGAATAGTTTTATTATAAATTCTTTCTTTCTCATTGATTATATTTTTGTTTTGTGTGTTTATTTTTTCTTTAACAAGGGTAACATTCAATATTGTCGTGCTTTCCAGGATTGAAAATCACAACTTTCAGCTAAATGTAGATAAAATTCCCTTAAAGTATTGATAACTTTCAGTTCAATCCTTTAGAATTTACATTTCCAAGCATCTCTGTGATTGTTAAGCCTGGAAGCCTACTTAAAAATAATTTTAAAACTGAGCTGAGAGTTGGATGCACAACATAGCTATTTTTAACTGACTTAACTAGAAGAAATAATAAATCCTTTGTAACCAGGAGTAAAATAATAACACCAATAATAGCACCAACAGTAATTCATAGTGATAACTAATAATAATCCCCTACTTTAAGGGGATATCATCACAGTAATGATGGAAACAGTAATTATGAATAATACTGTAAGATCAATGTAAAGGTCTCCAAACATTTTTGTTGAGTCTTTCTTTGGTCTTCAGTGTAGCTAATAACTTCATCTCCGGGGTAAGGTTGACCTGAGGATGGGGAAAAGTATGTTCAGGCTGAGTATTTTAAATCACAACTTGCTATAAGGGTGAAGCAGGAAAATAAACACTCTTCCTACAAAAATAGACACAAATGTCTACATAACTCCTCTGCTGCTCTAGGTGGGTATTTGTTTAACCTAGTGCATCAGCGGCGAAAGCGCTTATTACTAGTTTTGTTTTGTGAAAGTAGTATTTGGTTACAGCCAAGTTCCTGGTTTTCTTCTGTTCAAACCACAGTTATGGGAGTTTAAACAAGGAAGTCAAAGACAGTTTGGAAGGATGATGGACACTGTAAGATTGTATTCCCTCGGTGTCCCCGGAGAAGATATGAGCTCACTGGTGTGAGATATATTAGATGGGGAGCATGCAAGTCTTGTACTGTTTGTCTTTTACCCATTTAAAAGCTGTACAGAGAATTTAAATATCTGTGGAGATGAGTCAGACACTGGTGGGGAACAATGAATTTATTTCTTGATTTCACTTCATTAAAAAATGCTCTTAAAGAAGAATGTTTCTTTAGGATACAAAATCGTCTCTCTTTTCCAAACTGGTAATTTTTAAATATTAAAAGAACATGACAGGCCAGCTAATTTTGTACAGAGATGTATATATTTTTTAGTTCTACATCTGCTGCAGTTTTCTGTTGCATAATTGATTTAATCTCTAATTTTAAAGGAACGCTGAACTCTTTTACTGGACTCCGCATACATTTCTCCAGGGCAAAAACTGTCCTACTTTTTCCTCCTTAGTATCTGTTTAGTGCTTGTCTATTTTCTTCTGAAACTGTAAACTACCCTTATAAATGAAGTCACAGTTGGAATACAGTGCACTGTGCAGACTTATCACCGTAAGACAAGAGCACCATTGCACACACCAAAACTTCTTGGGCATTTTCTTCTTCCCTACTCTTTTCCCTCAGTCTTTCAATTGTTATGAAAGACCATTTTACCCATCCTGGCTACAGAACTCACAGTTACCTGGGAACTGGTGAAATTGTAAAGGAGCAGAAAGGCAAAAATGGACTGAGGAGGGCAATGCTAGTTCAGTCATTTAGACCTTAAAATTTGGATTCTCATACCCCAGTTCTCAATTTCAGCATTAAAAAAGCCATTGATACCTCTGTGGTGGGCTGTTACTCTTTTGTCTTTATTGCAGGTTCTTTACAACATCCCCTAGAAAGGGATTTAAAGCTGCTGATCCTTCTTCGGGCATCTGAAGGGATTTACTGTGATCGTCTGGAGGGAATAAATGCTCACCCAGGGAATATTGGTATGAAACATAAGTTCATCCTTTCACAGGAATCCAATCTTAGGCAATAGCCAAATCTACCGCTGTTGAGTCTGTTATTATGCCATACAGGGAAATATCTAACAAAGGTACACACATTATTTCAGCCAAAATTTTTAACTGTCACCAAGTCAGTTCCTGGGTTTTCTGTGGAGATTTTGTTTAGCCAAAATTTGACAGAAGTGAGAAACTAGGTGTCAGATCTTGAGGTTGTTATATGAGAAACTAGAGAGGGCTTAAAAGGACTTGCACACCTGTACAAGAGCTTCTTGTGGTTCTAGATTTGAGATTTGAAAAAGTAGTTGTCCTAGTTGAAGATATTAAAACTAAGATGAACTTGTTGAGTGGAAAGAAATGCACATTGCCAGAGGATATTTGGTCTCAGTTGTCTTTGGTCTGTTTTAAGATGAAACAAATTGTTCTCAAATTTCTAGACTAGGATGATGAGTTTAGATTGATATCACTATTTTTAAATGCCTGACTTAAGCGGGATGAGTTACATCCAAGAGCTACTCGATGGATCCATATGTGCACATTTAAATATTTCCAAGCATTTGGATGTATAGAAAGATTGACAGAAGTTTATGTTAACTTTTGCATGTCCTCATGTAATTATGGTTGAAAAAAATATGTTAACATTTTTGTTTTCTGTGTTTTAAAATATGTTTTAAACAATACTTGAGTACTACAAGACTTTGTTCACTGCTGAACTTTTGTAAAGACAGTAGAAATTCAAACTATTAAGAGAAATTTCCTGGATCAAAATTTGCAAAATATTAAAGAAATTCAGAGAAAAAACAAACGAACAAAATCCTCCAATTTGCTTCTGATAAATTATTGCACACACTGATAAAGCAATTTCAAAATTCTATCAAATAGCTAAGTAAGTGGAATGTTTGGAAGACAAGACAGAAACCTAATTGACATATGAAATGGAGTCTGAAGGGTTTTTTAGTCTATATCACTTAGGAGTTGAAGTATAACAAGAAGTAGCAATTTGATTTCTTATGATTTTAAGGGCTAGGAAAGAAGATAGATGTGTTGCTGCAGTATAGCACACTATCATGGATGGAATGACACTTCACAACTGTTCCTCCTAAGTCACAGCAAATTCAAGTTCTTTGGAAGTTTTTGGTGGGATAGCCAGGGTTGCATTACCAATGCTTGCCACAGTCTTCTTTTGGACTATAGTGACACAGTACGCCATGGAAAATGTTGTCCATGGAGGTGGTTAGCCCAAGCAGTAAAATGGGTTCACTAAATAAAGCACATCCTCTGAAGCAATGTGCCACTGCTAAAGATGTAGAACAAATTTGGAACTGACTCAAACTGAAACATTTCAGATCAGCAAATGGGAACAAAGCATTTAAATGCAAGAAATCAGAAATTTTTTCGTGCTTCAAATGTAATCTTCTTGGAACTTGTCATCTATATGAAAAGTTTCTATATTTTGGCTTTTTGCCTCACTTTTGGATCCCGTATCAAGAAAAAAAAGGGGGGGTGGGTGATTTTTTCACAGATCAGAAATATAAATAATAGCTGAGTAATATTTTGTATTTTTCATTCCTACATTTTTTACTTAATTTATTTACTTAGGTAGATTTTTTTTTTTTTTTTTTTTTTAAGGCAGATACCTTTGTCTGTAATTCCAGTTTGAGTTAATGGGACTTCTGTGGTGCAGTTCCCTTCCTTCCCTTTATGTGTGATGGTCATTTTACTTTATTAATGATTTATTTCTAGTTCATTTTGTATTTCAAGTGGAGGCTATGTTCTTTCCTTACACTTTTCATAAAATATAGAGACATGATTTAATAAATACAAATATTTCCATGTATTTGGTTTTTAGTTCAGTTCTTCTCGAATGTCTCTTTCCCCTAACCTTTGAAATCCTGCTTCTGTTTTTTCCAGGGGTTTATGGACAAGTGCAAATTTATAGTGCTTATCCTAAGATGTCTTGGACACATCTGGGAACTGATGTTGCTCCTGGCAATGAAAGGTGATATTTTGCCCAACTATGGCTCCAAATATTAAGTTTTGGCTCCTGTTCGTGTGACTTGTATTAATGTTCTTATGAGTTGTATTACTCTTTTCCTTTGTGACAGGCTCTGTTTCAACTATGTCTAGGCAGAAAAAGGACAACTATGTTACATATTGCAAAAAATTATACTATTTTTAGATTAATTTTAATTCTAAAGAAGGCTGAAGCTAAGTTCTCCTTCCTTCCTTCCTTCCTTCCTTCCTTCCTTCCTTCCTTCCTTCCTTCCTTCCTTCCTTCCTTCCTTCCTTCCTTCCTTCCTTCCTTCCTTCCTTCCTTCCTTCCTTCCTTCCTTCCTTCCTTCCTTCCTTCCTTCCATCCTTCCTTCCATCCTTCCCCCCGTCTCTCCTTCTGCCTTTCTCTTTTTTTTTAGAAGGAAGAGATGTACTCAAAAGTGGCTGATGTCTTGCTGATTAGCATGTTTACTTTGGTCTAAGAGAGCTCCGTTAAAATATCATCTCTGAATTAAGCAAAACTGGGATATGAACCACATTCTTCAATATCTTAGATTATTCCTTTTCCAAGTGGTTTCTGGAGTGAACATCTTAATTTCTTATATTAGAGTCAATCTTTTTATATATATAATTAATGTCAATTGGCTCAAAGAATATAAGGCTGCCTGTATAGCCTGAAGAGTAAGGTTTCTGTCTGGCATGTGAGCCTTTCAAGGTACAGACCCATTTTCATTTAACCTAGGCAAAAATAGCTTTGAAATGCTACCCTTGTTGCTTCCCATCTATAAGCTTTTATAGTCCCTGCAGCAGACATCTTCATCGTCGCTTACCCATGAATTCAGTCTGAAGGCTTATCCACAGCCATCATCTAAAACAGGTTAAGTGAAGCTGTCACAGATGCTTGTTAAGTGAGTAGGTGTCTATGGCCTGAAGTTCAAACCTTTAATCTGAACCAGAGAACATGTCTGCATAAGGATCTCCCTTGTATGTGCACTGACCATTAGTTGGGGTGGGGTGGGCACCTGTCTAGTGCTCTCAGGAGCTCTCATTCTTGATTCTGTCTTACACACAATTTTTATTGCCTTTTGTTGTAATTCTTCCAAGTGTTCTGTTTTAAACTGGAATACATGTATTTAAAGAAAAAAAAAATCTATCAATCAGGCCTAAAAAAAGCTCACTGGAAGAGATCCCATCTGAATAGCAGTGAAATATCAGCATTATGGGAAGGAATTATTTGGAAACTCATTGTAGATGGGCAATGGGAGCACAAAGACCTCACAAGTAGAATTTGCCTGTTGTTAGCTCTCACACAGTTGAGTGTCTAGTATAATGTTTTAGGATTGCTGTATAGTCAATGCAAAGACAGAAACTTCCAGATGCTGATTCAAACCATGCAACATTAGAATCACCCTCTGGAAATTATTCTTTGTCTGATTAGGAAGGGAGTTCAGAGTAGGCCAATTCTTGACTGAAGCATACCAGTTAAATACTTGGGTGAAATGGATCCAGGTTAACATTGGTCTGCTGTCCAGATGTTTTGTACGAAATATCATGAGGTGCTAAGATACAACGATTTAGAGTTCATTCATCCACCTTAAATATGGCATAATAGTTGTTTCCATTGTTAAAATAAAGAAAAAGATTTATTTTTTTAAAAAAAGGAGCTCTTTATCATGAAAAGTCTACTAATAACCAGCTAAGAGTTGATGTGGTTAGGTACAGGAAATAGGCAAGTCAGTGCTAGAATATGAGAGCCGAAGGAAGTGTTTTTTTTTATTGACTGAGAGAAGCTGCTGTATATATTTTCAAGCATGAATTAACACATGAGCTAAGGAAGTACTTGTGCTTTCAAAAAAGAGACAAGAAAAAAGTACTTACAGTGAAAATCTCTATTATTATTTCAATAGATTAGTATGTTAGGTAGTGTCTCTTACAAACCATGTTTTCTTTTGCTTACTGATTCCTCTTATTAGACTTCTTTGAAATGCAAGAACCAGTTATGTTTGAGTCCACAATACATAAATTATTATTGGACTGTATGCCTGGGACTGGACTTAAGATTGGGCTTCTAGTAAGGGTTGCATGTGAACTGTCAAAAATCCCAAACATATGTCACAATTATTTTTACTCTATGTGGTTTTACTTCCTCTTTACCAGTACATTTATCCTTGAACAGTACATAGTTCTCAGTCCTGCGATTTTAGAAGACAGCCAGTGTTTCTTTTAAGCAAAAAATCAAACTTCTGGTACACTTCTCTACTGAGTGTTCACAGGTGCTAAAAACTGGAAGTATTCATCTCAAACCTTCTCACTTTTGAAAAAAACTGTGAGAAGAAACACTAGGAAAACTTGGCAACATAGCTCGGTATTTACATCCTTTTACAACTTTCCTTTCTCTCTGCACTTCTGTCACTCCTGACTGCATGAGGAGGCATTCTTTGGATTCATTAAGTGGCCTGTTTTCTCAACAAATACCTGAGGAGTATAGATCATCACCTGGCTAGCACCAGTCACCTTGTAATAGGACAAGGTGTTTATCAAATATATTTAAAAAATTATTATTATCCATTTTGCTTTCACTAAATGCTTTTACTTTCCCTGTGTGAAGCTAAAAAAACCCTGAGCTAAAAAGATAACTTTGAATGCAAAGAGGGATCTTCAGGTCAAGATTAAAACAGATAAATGTAGGTGTCTGTGTAATGTTTATTAAGGTATCTAAGCTCCCATTAGAGTCAGGAGAGTTCTAGATGTGGAGCCTAGAGGGCTATTCAGCTACCGAGGGCAGGGTTCAGGTGTGTAAACATAGGTTTTAGGCTCATCTGGGTTTTATTTGGGCTCATATGAGATGCATTTGAGCCCCCTCCATGGCTTCCAACTGTCTGTTGAGGAACACTCCATGAACAAGTCCTACCATATCTACCAGGTGATGATATCTTAGATATCCTGGAATATCTCAGATAGCAAGAGATGCTCTTGATGAGGGAGTCAAATCCTACTCTATGTGCTCAATTCAGAAAGAGTTGAATTGCCTTCCACCCACTACTGACTGTACCAATCAACTATAGTGGAAGCTTAAATGCCAAATGAGCACACACACACACACAACCATAGACATGGACACCTACATTTTGTTGTCTAAATCCAAAGCTGACTTTCAGCTCTGTAGGATATTCCCAGCACCAAAAATGGTCTGACACATCTTTGGCAGTCAACTTACTTGAGCCCTGCAACTCTGTACTGAAATAGTATAGCTTGTTAATCAATGGTGTGAAATAGACATTTCAGGATTAATTTCCTCGCACATATTTCAGACATCTGTTTTTGCATGAAACCCTAAAGGGGCTTTTCCTAGGGCATAGCCTGTGGATGCTTTCTGAGATCTGCCTAGGCAAAACTGTTGTTCATTTTTTAAGAAATCTGTGAGCATAACTCCAATAAGTGTAATGACATTAACTTAATACCTTGGTGTTATAGGATTTTTGTGGAGGACGAAGTTGACTGGAATCATGGTGGGCATATTGTGATCAGCTCTTCCTCCTATGAAGCCCACCAAGCTGAAGTAGTTACACTTAAAGAAGTCAATGGTCATAACATAAGAATTCATGAACGACTTCTGCACAGGCATATTGGTAAGGAATCTGTCTTTCCATTTGAGAGAATTTTCTTCTGAAGCATTGACTTTCCATTTCAGATCTCACCAAGATCAATTCTACTTCATTGATGGATCTTCATTTCTTTCTGCATATGCTTTTTTTTCCTTGCTGTTTTGAAAATGTAATGTTCAAAATTGCACAGAACAGCTGATTCTAACATGAATTTCTGGGAATACTATTAATTCAGTGTTGAGTAATTTTGGAAAACTTCCTGGTGTTTCATGTTTTAAGTAGAACTGGTTAACAGAAAGAAAACTTAACTGAAATTTTAAAGGAAAAATAAATGAAGGGTTTTTTAGGCCACTTACATGATTTCTGTGGTGTGTCAAAACCTGAGAAATTAGAAAAAAAAATACTTCTTGCAAAATAATTAGACTCAAAGAGATTCAAGTGTAAAATTGCATCAACTCTATGTCATAAAACTAATGTATTTGTAATCTAATATGTAAATAAACATAAAATCTGTATATAGCTCGATTTCCCATGTAGATTATATGGGTTCTGTATTTAACTGAAAGAGATGCACAGTTGATAATAAATTTAATTTCATTTCAGCACATAAAGTAAATATATTACCATCTATTTGACAAAAATAAGAGATTTGTTATTAACAGGTCAATTCTGAAGCTTCAAACCCAGGATTTCCCCGTACATAGCAATTTATTTTTTTTTAATTTAAGCTTTATTTAAGTTAGTACGCACAGAGGTTAATATGATGGATAAAAAGATTCAGAAATATTGTGTGTTTTAAGTGGCTATACTTGTGCTAGTAAACAAAGCTTCACTTGGAACTGAGCACTGTTCTGTATTTATCTACAGTAGCATCTGTAGCACAGTTTTATATGACAATTGCATTTAAAAAAAAAATAATAAAATAAAGCAGTTCAAAGGATAGCACGTCTAGACCTCATTTGCAGTAGTATATGCATGACATTTCTTCTTTGCAAGGGAAGGACAAAACCTGCCAGTCAGTCTTGGGGCCAGAAAATGTTTCTTAACCTATTTTTTTAGCTAAGGTAGATATACTAAGTGTATCCTGAGATGAAATGATTGCACACACATCGAGTTCTGCAGCAGTTGTTAGATATAGCTGGGGAAAAAAAAAAAAAAGATGGATGGGAGAATTAAGAGCTACGTAAATACTGGGATTCACCTGAGCAAATGTAGATGTCTACAGTAAATGTTCACACACGTGATAGTTACATTTAGCTCCCTTGATATTCAAAGCAGAAAAATACTCACTTGTATTTCATCTACCCCTAAAGCATAAGTACAAAATAGATAAATTGCACTTGAGAATTGTCTATTGCTCTCTTTTGTACATAAAAACAGTTTGGATAACTAAATCTGTAGATATCTAAAGTCACCTGAGATTAATTCCAAGCTAGACACCTGTATAAACTCTCTCTCAAAAGTCTCATTTAGAAAGACTTTGTTTACAACATGCACACATCTAGGACTCTGTAGCAAGTTGTTTTATAGCATTGTCAGTGGTCTGATCCTGATGAGAATTCATGGAGATCAACTCTTCAGTGTACTGAAGAATAACTCCTGCACGTATAGCTTAGAAAAAATGAAGTGTGAATCTGTTCATTGGTTTGGCATCTGCCCACCGCAGGGAAAAGATTTAGCACCTTCTTTTTCTAAAAATGAAATATCTTGGTAAAATATAAGTGCATGGTGAATATTTGATGGGCAGGTGGCCTTTCTGTTTTTGTGATGTTGCACGTAGATTGTGCTGGAGGAAAAACACACCTGAATGTCAGTGCAGATTCTGCAGAGAAGCTGTGCATAAGCTGTCAGGCTTTATGTCCCTCAAAGCTGTGGTTTATAGGTATGATAGACACTTATCACATTTTCTTTCTTGAAACTCCCCAGGGCGTTCCCATGACACAGAAGACGGTAGACACATTTCTTTGGCTGCAGAGGTTGGACTCCTAACACGGAACGTACAGATCAAGTCTGATGTGGCTTGCACTGGGAGGATGCTGGTGGGACGTTTTACAGACTCAAGTGGGACAGAGTTTGAAGGTAGTTGAAATTCATCTGTCTCACCAACCAGAATAGTTCTGCCTAAGAAAGAACTTTCTAACAACAGATGTACCCAGTCGCATGTGCCATGCAATCCTAAGCAAACTGTGACTGTGCAACATGCATGAAACATGAGTACTAATAATATTTCATAAATAATCAAACATTTTCTAGGAGAGTCTGTTCTGTGATTAGTTGTTTTTTACTCTAAATATATCCATGAACAAATACCCATTACTGGTAAGACACTGACAAAGATTGCCTACTGTTGTACACCTGAGTGCTGTTTAAATGGGTGTCATTCTTACCAGGTCTTAGGTAATTTTGTAAGCTTTTATTTCATGATAATTATCTCATTGCAGGTGTTCTTCAACTCTTAAATATTGAATTTGTGAACTTTGGGCCTCCTCAGCTTGCTGCCATTGAATTCAAGAATATATCCCAAGGGTCCTCGGTAGTGTCATCCAGCATTAATGGCAGCTGTGGAGCAGGCATTAAAGCAGTCATGAGCAACTGGATTCTGTTGCATGATAACATGGTGTTCAACACGGTCGGACCTGGTATCAATTTGGAAGGGCAAAATCATTCTCTCATCAGGAACCTTGTTGTTCTGAGCAGGCAGCCAGAAGGCTTATTAAACTGGGTTGCTGGCATCAAGGTGAACCTTGTCATTGGTGTCTCCCTCTATGGCAATGCTGTGGCAGGATCTGAGCGAATTGGCTTCCATATCAGGGGCCAAGAGTGTTTTCTAGATGGAGGGAATTGCAGTGAAAATGTGGCCCATTCGAGTCTCCATGGTATTCATCTGTACCAGGGAGATGGATTTCAGACCTGCACTAGAATCACAGGTTTTCTATCCTATAAGAATTATGACTACGGCATCATGTTCCACCTTGGAAGCAGCGTCATCATGGACAATGTGGTGCTGGTGGACAACACTGTGGGTCTCATGCCAGTAGTGTACTGTCTCTATGCCAAGCAATGCCACACAGGGAAAAGATTCATAGAACTTCGGAACTCCCTCATTGTTGCAACAAGCTCAACTTTTGACTGCATCAGAGACAGGATCAAGCCTCACTCAGCTGATCTAACAGCCAGGGATCGACCACCATACTACCCTCTACGAGGCCGTGTTGGGATTTTATGGCCTACGTTTACCACAGTTCCCAGTCAAAGGCCAGATAACCCGTGGCACAAAACTGGGCAGTGTCCAAAAGTCCTGGGACTCATGAAGCTGAAAGGTTGGTCTCCTACACCCACTGGCCAGACTGTTCTGTCACTGTGTTTCTTGACTAATTACATTTTTCCAATATAAGTTGTGGCCTTCCACACCTGCAAATCAGTGTGATGGGGAAATTTGAGCCTCAGTAGAATTAATAACAGAATTATTCTTCAGTTTGATACGGTTCAATAAAAAAAGATATTTGGTATTTTTCACTTCCTGAATCTACTGCAGTATAATTTTGTCATGTGGTAATGTATATATTTTACCTCAAACATGCCTGCCTTCTGTGCTACCTGTTTTTCCACTCGATTCGTCTCTGATCTACAGTTACCTCTAGCTAAATAGACACACCAAGAGAAGTGAATAGCACACTTTGTATACAATTTGCGTAGAACATAATGACTACAGCTGCACAGAAACAGTTATGGCTTTTATTGTTATAAGGGATTCCACAAGAGGGATAAAAGTCAGTTATGTATCCTGCATCTTTGGTTCAAATGAATTTTACAGTCCCCAGAGTAACATTTGCATATAGCAGAACCTAGATAGCTTGTTGCCGTGGTGGGACCTAAAAACCTCACAGTTTCTTGTGTCTTTATCCCTCACTGCTACCTACTTTTGCAAGAAAATACATTATCTTATTTTTAGTGAAAAATAAGGGAGACAAAGAAAGACAAATAGACTTGCCCAGAGTCTTACGGAAAATTTGTGGCAAAGCATGGGTTTTGTAGTTGGGCAAGAGCTTAGTGCCAGAGCCAGGTACATGTCACTAGACCCAGCTCATCTTATGTTAACATCTGACAAGTGGATAAACCATCCAAGGCAGGTTGTCATTAAACTGGTTCTTACGAATTCAAATGGAAATTTATTAATCACTCTTGCTTTTTCTTCTTTCTCACTTACTGTTTACTTTGATTTCATTTCCTGTGGGCATGACTTGGCTTGTGTCAAATTAAGATACAGCTTGATTACAGAATATTCTATAGCCAATTGAAGATCTATGATCAGTGCAATTAGTCTGATTTAAAAGTAGTTTGTACTTGTATATATCTCTATAGAGGAGCAATTTAATGTGGTAAATGTCATAGAACAGACCCTCTCTCGCTCTGGTTCTGGCACTCCTCTAACCACTTTTCCTTGCTTGATCTTCTCTTAATCCCTGGCAGAAGTCACCTTTGCTGGTTTTACAAAGAGCTGCTACAGTGAAGACAGGGATGTCTGTATCATGTCAAGTGTTGACCGTTTAGGCCTCATGCCTCTTATCACAGCAGAGACATCAAGGATGTTACATGTTAACGAGAAGGACAAGTTCTACTTTCATCCAACAAGGTAATGTGATTCATTTTGAATTATCTTTTTTAAAGGTTTGTGGAAAATAAAAAAAAAATGCACCTACAGTTTTGGAACTATCCTCGTTTCTGTTTGTATCATCTGCCTTTTTGTATTGTCTTACAAAGAATTTAAGCAATTAGTTTAGACTGGATGTCTAGCTGGAGAGCAGTCCCATTCTTTGTCTCTGTCTCTGCTCTTGTACTGCTCCTGTCTGCCAAAAATGAACGAGCTCAGACATCAGAAAAACATGCAAAGAAAAACTTGAGAAAAAAAAATAAATCTCAAAATTATTTAGGGCATTTTTTAAAAAATTTGAGGTTCAGATTCCATCAAGGTGCATTTCCAGACCAATCCTCTTGGATTTCCCCTTTTAATGACATTTGTATAGCAAAACAAGCTTCACGTATCCCATTTCTTAAACCTCCATCCTGAGCATCTCTCACTTCTCAGCCTCAGGCTTCAGAAAATGTCAGGACCTCCAGCAAAAAACCCTGAGACAGGGAATGTCCTTCTGGTCGAGGAAGCGAAGCTTGATTTTTGCCTGCGAGATCGCATCAGAAATGTTGATCAGTACCAGGCAGGCTGTGAGATGTCAAATGATTGCCAGAACTGCTCCTGCCTAGGGAGAATATCATCTGCGTGTGGAGGAACACGGAGGAGGGAGGGAAGAGCTTCAGCTGTAACCTTAAGTCACTGCTGGTTGCAGCAGTTTCAACATACCACATCCAATGGAAACCACATGCTTATTCATTTATTACAACCAGTGAACACAATACGGAGGCTATGTCAGGAAAGCCTTGAAGTAGCAAAAAAAATCCAGCATGGACTCCACTTGCCAGTCAAAAATAATTGGAGATGTCCCACACTGCTATGTTTAGAGCCCCTCCAGCCTTCTGCCAGAATTTTTATTTTATTCTATGTTTTTGCTTTTTGCTCTGGGCATTAGTTTGCGTGTAGATTTCTGAGACCTGTCCAGCTTGTCAGCTCCCATTATGTTTCAGTCTTGTATCCATCCCACAATATTATGCTATTAGTGAGCTGCTGAATACGCTGTCCACTGCAAGAGGTGGTGATTTTCAAACATGATGAATGCACATGGATCACTGAATGCTTTCTTAGTGGTCTGGTAAACCTCCGTGGGAGATTACATGTCTCAGTGCTCCTCGTGCATTATCTACATGCATTTATTTAATCCACCTTTGCAACTGCTGAGCTTGATCCAGGCGGTGGCTGCATTGCTCTCCTTCAACATCCTGAAGGGATATCTTGATGGATATGTCCTGTCAAGGAGAAGGTGAACATTGCCTTAGAGCAAAGGAGGAAATAGAAACATCAGGGAATATGGCAAGACCATGAAGTACTTTGCTTGTACCACTAGTAGGCTCAACCATCTGAAATGCTAGATCTTCTGAGAGGTGTTCAAAAACTGAACTAGCTGTCAGGATCAGAAGAGCTGTCTTTGTTCTCCATGTCTTTTGAGCTGTGGTGATTAGGAACATTGGCCCATTTGTTTTTTCTGTCCTTACTGTAAAATCTCTACCTACATGCATTTGCTACATTCAAAATATCAATATTTGGGTTTTTCCAACCTGAGCCAAAGAAATTATAAGTTTTCTTCAAGAATTAATGTCTATCCATGCAGCAATCTGTAGATGTTTCCATGGTCTTTGCTGGATTACAAGCCATTGTATCTCACTGTGTTTTGTATTAGAAGTAATACGGTCAGTTGGCTAGTTCCCTTAAGCTACATTAAACTTTTAGTCAAAATGCAGTTAAAAGCACTTAAGAACCTCAACCTGGGATTCAGCTCACTACACTTTAGTGATCCAGAAATTAGGCATGTAATCTAAAGAAGACACTAAACTCATTCTGTAGTCAATAGAGACCCTTGTGTAGAAAATTATTCATCTCAACTGAATATATGTGTCAACCCTATATATGTCTCAGGTAAGGTGAGTTCCTCTCCAACAAACCTGTCCTGTTGCAGGTACCTCCCTCTGTGGAAGCCAGTCTTTAATGTTCTACAAAGAAATGTGTAGCTTTTTTTAGCTGTTTCAAGCCACTGAATTGACAATTTCTTGTTGAGAGTATACTGACAATAAAATTGGATAAACCTATTTGAAAATTAGATGTAGTTTGCTGAGATACATTATCATGCAATCCAAAAGAGTTTTGTTCTGTTTTTGGCTAAGACTCTGAAACTCTCTTACCATATTAATTTTATTTTTGAAGTATGGTTTAATTCTTTTCTTAGGATCCGAACCTGCCATTAAAAAGGCAGAAATAGTTATTCATTGTCTGGGAGACAATCCTGGTTCAGTAATCACTTACTACTAGATATATGTACTCTGGGTAATGAAACCCTGGCTCAGGCGTAACTTTGAGGTGAGATCCATATATACTTCATTTTAAGCCCATCAAAACCACCAAAATGACATCGAACCTCCAAACCCAGTTTTTTAATCAGAACATAAATTGGGACAATAATCTTTTCAGATGCAGTTCCAAACACCTGCCTATGAAAGAAAAAAAACCCCCAAATTAACAACAAATAAAGCAGGTTTATAAACACAGTAATCCTTATGCAGCATGTTTTATTAGAATGGGTTTTTTCTTTCCAGTTTGCTTCTACTCTAACAATGTTAAGTGACTCTTTCACCTGCAACAAAATTCTCTGAATTCCTAGCAAAAGTTTCTTTATTTGAGATGTGTGCTGGCTTCTTCTCTCCTACTTTCCACCATTTCACCCTCCTTCATGCTTTCTCCTTCATAAGCTTAGTTGCTCACGGGAAAGTGCAATTTTCTGACAGCTCCCCCATTCCAGAATGCAGTGGTTAGAACAAGGCACACAGGTACTGCTGGGCAGCCAATGCTTTTTAACAAAATACTATGCACAACACACACTAATCTGTAAGCAAAAAATAAGCAATTCATCACTGGGTGGATGTAAAGAGCCTGTGCCACGTCAGCACTGCATACTGCAGCAGAGATGTTCCTGCTCAGTTGGTGTGATAGCAGCCAATACACGTTTCCTCTTCACTCAGCAACTACAGGCTTCATCTGCCATAGGTCAAAAATTAATAGCGTACAGATATTGATGGCTTCATCACTGCCATTTCATCACTGCCATCAGGAAACCCAAGAGGGAACCAGAGGTCTTCAAACTCTAACTTTATAGCTGGCTCTAGGGATCATGGAGGTCCATGCTGGCCAAAACAAACTCCAGAGAGGAGGACATTTGGGGATAGAAGTTATCTTGGAAATAAGATGATTTTCTCTGTCCAAACCCAGCCAACATTTGGAGAGGGAGGATGCTGATTTGTCTTTTTTTTGACAGTTTGGATGTGCAATGTAAATATTGCTATGGAATTTCTTTACAGACTATTCCTGATCTTGACTGATATTCTTAGATATCACTAATTTTTGCTTGTTCTCCATTTTTTTTTCTTTTCTTGGGCGTGTAAGTTCACCTAGTAAATATCAAGACGTTGCATGTATGTGCAGTAGTGTTTGTTGTCAGTGTAAATAAATTACAAAAACCAGCACAATATTTTTACTTTGCTCTCTTTTTCATAATAATTTTACCTCTCCTGCCTGTCAGTCTACAGACCTCTGAAGATACCACATTCCCTGAAAAGACCTGTGAAGGCTCGAGAAAGGCCCTTTTCAAGGATTTGGATGGAGGTGTCCTAGACCTAGAACCACCCGTTTCTGTTTTCCCAAAGTCAGAATTTGAATGGACACAGTTCTACTTGCAAGCTGGTAAGTACCTGTGCTATCTGAAGTGCTTGCAAAGTCATGCATACGTTTGCCCCATGAGGTGTGGGTTTGCCCCAGGCTTTCATGGACACCTACAATTGAGGTGGAGATGGTGGTGGTCCCAGATTGTGTGATGCCATTCCAGAATGGATGTAGTGAATTACAGTGTCAAAGTGCCTCGTTGCACAGTTCTGTCCACCGGTGTCTCTCTTCCTTCTTGCTGAATCACATCACCTGGCGTCCTTAGGGATTTAATTCATTCATTTTAAGACCAGAATGCAGCTTATCTGCCCTTTGCAAAGCCCTCCCAGAGCATGAAGTAAGACATGCCATGTAAATGCTACACAAGCACAAAATAATAACAATAATTGGCCCAGTGAGGATTCCCATCCATACCCCACTGAGGAGATAATCAAGCTGAAAACCCACGCCAGAAGTTTAAAGACCCCTCTCTCTGGTTTAAAAAAGCCCATTCTGCTTGGTAACCACTTTCTGAAGGTTCACACAGCAAGGCTCCATTCTCATCCTGATTAAAACTCTGCTCTCTGATTCCAAATAAACTCTTTAATTACAATTAGAATTTCCTGTGCCTGCTGCTGATGGCGGCCATTTTGCTGAAGAGACACATCATTTGTGACTCCAGAGATATGGGAGACTGATGGAAGGGACTGTAATTAATCCTCTTCTCCATCCCGCTCTAAAACTGATTAAACAGGAGAAGAACTTTAATCTTTAAACAAAATGTCTAATGTGTATCCAGTAAAGGCTTTTCCTCTAAGGATCCTGCTCCAACTGGCTGCTTACAGGGCTGATTAATGTGTTGTTAAGATGCAAACACACTGGTTTCTATTCTACCTTTTCTGCCCTGATTATGAATCACATGCAAGCACTAATACCCCAACAGTATTACCACTTAACACCTGCATATTAATGCATACTTACTTTTGCATGCAGAACCTGGATTTTATTTAGATTTGTACCATTTTTAGCACACCCTGGCACAAGTTGTGTTCCCATCACCTAAACCACACCAACAATACAACCTGCCCTCCACAGGTTTTATCTCCTTGTATAACAGAGGTGACAGCATATGGTAAATGCCACCTGCCTCTGAGGCTATGACAAAATTTCTGTGTTTTCTTCTTGCTGTCCAAATATAAATGTTTTTTTTTTTCCCCCTCCCTTCACATCTGTGTTTAATTCCTCTGTATTTCTCATTCTGGCCTTCCATCTTGAGGTTGACATTTGGAAATGCACAAGCTGACGTTAACGTGAATTCATGGTCATCTTCCTCTCCCCCCACTCCTTCTCCCTCTTGAAAGCTGTAGCACTGAGCATTTTGCATAGCACAATGCAGGTTGCCACACTGGACTAACAGGAGCAAATGCCCACCTTTCCTGCTCCCACAGATCTTTTGTGGGGCCAGATTCCCCCTTGGCGTGGCAGTGGTTCAAGGCCAGTGACAATGGTGGTGTTACGATGCTGTTGAGCAGAATTTGGCCCTCCCCCTGGAGTTCTACCTTTCCTGTATCGAGATGAGTTGGATAACTTATGTGAGAGCCATAAATGGGGCAAAGTGGATCATTCAGTATGGTACTAATGTTCTTGAATTCATATGATGTTTTTTATTAAAGACACAATCAACATAGACCATATCCAATATATCGATATATTAATCTTGTATAAATATGTGTGCACTTATGCAATAGGCAAGGAGGGACCACTTGGCTTCCTGAGTCCTGCCCACTGCAGATGGGTAATAGCAAGCCATGCCATGTATATTTAATCATGTACCCACATTTTTTTTCCTTTGTCGTCTTGTGTGCCTGATCTTTCACTTCGCATCTTAGCTCTGGATCATAGACCAGGTCTTTTTAATGTGGTTTTCTGTAGAAGCAGAGTTGTTCATGAAAAACTGAAGTTTAGTTTTCTGGATAAACCACAGAATTGAGAAAAAAGTAAAAATGAAGAGGGAACAGATCCATGATTTTTGTTATTATTATCTCTACAAAAAGAAAAATGGAGCAACAACAAAAGTGGGTTTGAGTCAAACAAAGCATAATTATTTTTTAATCTAAGATTACTTTTTGCTCTTTGTTTTCTTTTAAATATAATGCTGCAAAAGTTTAGAATGAAATGTTTCCCAACCCTCTCCCCTCCTAAATCATTCATGAGGAACTTTCACAGTATCATTTTTCAAATTATCCAAAACAATTTAATGAGTTTAACATGAATTTGTAATTATTTTCATCTCTTTGAGCTGCCATTTTTGGATGACAAAATGTTTTTCTCCCAAAACTCATCTCTATACCAAACCTCTTACAAAAGAGCTTGGGGCCAGGCCTGGAGCACTAAATGGTATCATGATACAGGAAATACCAGAATCACAAACTGCACAGCAGAATTAGCTATAAATATGAGTGTGTCTAGCTGGGGAATGAAGGATAAGTGAAGAGTTCATAGAATTAACTGAGTTCTGTATGCAGGTTAAAACTGCTGTTCCACGAAGGATTCTGATACAGCCATCACCCTGTAGTTAAAGTTTCAATCATTTACTGGCTATCTGCAATAATTATAGGATTCTGTTATCATACTGCCTCATGGCAATGTCTGTTACCCAACAATAGCCAACTCCCAGAGATACCAAAGTTCATTTTCTTCCCTTGGTAGAAATGTAGCTGAGGACCAGAGACTGGTAGAAGATTCATCTGACCCCACTTCCATTGTCTCCTATGTTCTCTCTGGTGAATAAACAGAGGTCGACACCTTAGGGGCAGAAGTTAGGCAGACTGATAAATGGATGCTTGAGAGCTGAATCAAAGCATTTCAAGTTTTAATCTGGAGCTTGGAAACATACATATTTTCTTCCTGCTGGCAGACACGTTCTAGGCATTTTTTAAAGCAATTTGGGATGAAGAATCATAGAATCATAAAATCACAAAATCATAGCATCATAGAGTCATAGAATCATAGTGTCATAGGACAGCCCAGGTTGGAAAGGACCTCAAAAGGTCATCTGGTCCAAACTTTTGTGGAAAGGGAGCCTAGGTGACATTGTCTAGCACACTGTCCAATGGCATCTTGAAAACTTCCAGTGATGGAGACTCTGCCACATGCATGGGGAGGTTGTTCCAGTGAATGATTGCTCTCACTGTGTAAAAAATTATTTCTTATAGCAAGATGGGGCCTCTCCTGGTGCAAATTGTACCTATTGCAGCTTGCTTTCTCCATGTGGCTCCTTGTGGAAAGCCTCCATTCTCTTTGCAGCTTCCATTTAAGTACTGGAATACTGTGATGAGGTCCCCTGAGCCTTCTCCAGGCAGAAAAGACGTAACTCCTTCAGTCTTTCCTTATGGAGCAAGTTCTCCAGCCCTTTGACCATCTCTGTGGCCCTCCTTTGGACCTTCTTCAGCCTGTTTGCATCTTTCTGGAACTGTGGTTGCCAGAACTGGATACTCTACTCCAGGTGCAGCTTGACAAGTGCTGCCTAGAGATGGTTGATCATGTCTCTGTGTTAGCAATGCCCCTCTGGATGCTGCCCAGGATCTGATTTGGCTTTGTTGCTTCAGCAGCACACTGCTGGCTCATTTTCAGCCTGTTGTCCACCAGTTGTCCCAGTACTCTTGTGCAAATCCAAAAGTGAGTCTTTCCCATTCTAATTCTTCTCCTTTAGCATGGCTTCAAATTTGGCAGAAAAATAACCTTTCTGTGTCTCATGACATTGGTAATTAGAATTCAGAGTTCCCAATATGACTTTCATGCAGGTTTCTAAAGAGATGCAGAAAGATCCTTAGGTTTGCATGAAAGCAATTTCTTTCTGTACCCTATTTTATGGCACTGTAACTGGTGAACTGTTCTGCTCAATTTTACTCAATGGAGTAATTCTGATGTTTTGAAGGGAAAGGAAGTTCTGGGCTGTAGGATTTAGCTATCGTGCAACTTTTTCTTCCTGTTATTAATACATTCTCCATGTATTTACTGTGAATAATTGCATTTATTTTCTACCTACACAAACCTAACACCTCCCTGTAAGTTCTCTGGGTACAGTAGAAGCATCAGTGAAATTCAGATTTGCAATACCCTTGTGGGATAGGCATATATTTTGACACTAGATTTCCAGACAGAAGACAGAATATGTGACTTGCCCAAGGTCAGTCATTGAATTAATGCACATCCTTCCAAAACCCTGACAGCCAGACTCTCAATCTAAAAGTACTCCACCCTGCTTAGACAGGTTGAAAAGTATGGTTGCATTAACTAGAATCAGCCAAAAATGTATTTTACATTCTTTTTTTTTATTAAAAAACATGCCTGGAGCGTTTTTTGGAACTTTACTGAACACTTAAATTCTGACTGTGTTTTTAAAGAAAAACAAAACCCCCTAACTTTTTCTTTTATTAGTATTTAAAAAGCTGAACAAGTGCTTTATTGAAAAACAGTGAGTCAGCTTTAGAGGGAATCTATTGGTGAGAGGATTAGTGTGTTGTGGATAACTGGTCTTTTTATCTCACCAGCAGGTAACTGAGACTTTATTTTCCTAATTGTCTTCAATTTAAACAAATCTAAAGCTGTGAAATTCCTATGGTAATCTTGCTGGCTCTCTAGAGGTAATCAGTACATTTTCTAGGTCATAAAAGGCTAAATATTTCATATGTAACTGCTTATCTGAAACAACTTGCACAGACACTTAAACACATTTGTCTGCTATTGTAAAAAACTCTCTGAAAGTCTGCACAGCACTGAGACTAAATGTCATCTATAAATATGCAGAGGTTGGCTAGGTTTCATCAGGAAAAATGATAAAATAGCAGATCTAGGTGTAAACAGCCCAAAATTCCTTGGTATGTGGATCAAGGATTTTTGTACAATCTTCTTTTTTTTTTTTTTTCTGGTAATTTTTATTATTGAATAAAATTTTCAAGTAATAATTGAGGGAATGTATCGTTTTGGCACTCAGGCTGCCAAATCTAGGACTAAATCTAGGACTAAAGCTGTGTGAAAATGTTGCACCATATATATTTAATATTCCAAGGACTATGATTAGCTACACCTGCTATGCATAATCATGTGTAGTAATTAAAGGTATTTGAGAAGAGAATGCAGGTTTTGTAGATTTGCAAGGAATGAAACAGATGCAATATTGGTTTAAAGCATTTATTGTTTTCCTCCGAAGCTTTTTTTTGTTGTTGTTCACATAGAAATTTACTTTTTCTGCAATAAATGGCCCATGCAAAATGGGTTGGAAGTGACAATGGAGGACATTAAAAGAGCCGTTACCAAGTTATTGTTTTATAAAACCCAAACCTAATATGATCAGAAAATGCCTGTAACTTTTACTTAATTTTCCTGAATACATATCCCTGGTAAAGATTTAAGCAGGCCTTAATTAAGTCGAGACCAAAGTCAAGAACAAAGTTGGGATGATTTTTTTGATGTGCATAGGAGAACAAAGTTTAAAATAAGGCAAAGGGAAAACCAGTTATTTTTGTATCTTTGATACCTACGTAGTGGCTCATCAGAGGTCAGGTGGCTGAACTAAATCACAGAATCACAGAATCACAGAATGTCAGGGATTGGAAGGGACCTCAAAAGATCATCTAGTCCAATCCCCCTGCCAGAGCAGGATCACCTAGATCGGGTCACACAGGAACATGTCCAGGATCAGCTCTGTTAACTGAGGACAGCATTGCAGAATGAGGGACATCTGTGGATGGTGAATCCACCAACTGGGAAAGAAGGCTCACTGTACAGCTAGATGCCACCATGAAACTGTGCCTTAGGGGACAGCTCTGCCAAGGTAAAATACTCCTCTGCATAATTTATTTTGGTAAATCCTGGAGGAATGGAGCAGAGTTGGCCATCTAGCAAACTAGGTCAACATTGGGGCTGCTGTGGCCATATGGCATTTCCATTTTGAAATATGATAAATTCCCTCAAAATCATCTGTATCTCAGCCTCTAATAAATAGCTGGTTTCCTTTTTCAGGGATGTTATTTCCTTAATTCTGAAGCTATTGTCCATATGGTCAGTATAGAGAAATGAATATATATATATATGTACAAATATTTAAGCCTGTCAAACTTTACCTTTTCGTTCCCATGGAGAGCATCAAATGCTTTTCTCATGATGAATCCAAAGAACCTTGGGCAAACCCATCTATTTTGCAAGTTTGTTGCTGTAAATAAGTTCAGTTTTTTATACCACCCTTTCTACTTCTTTTCTAAATTCCTCAGGTACTTTTAGACAGACATGCATGGGTATTCAGCTGCATAAAATGTAAAATATGCATATGTATGCACTAGGAATAATGAAATTTGGAAAAAATGACTGCAAAGTCAGGTCCCTGACCATGGGAGATAACCTTGGCCCTTAGGACAGCAACCCTTTTTGAAGACGTGCCAGCAAATAGTTTGTGCCTACAGTTGCTATCAGAAATTCTTGACTTTTCCTTTTAGCCTTATCTCTGAGGATAAAACACCAGGTGTGCCATTTTCAAAACTGAACTCCTGTGTTTAAGAAGCTATTTAGAAAAATGACACAATTTTTAGTCTGTGAAATCTTGAAGAGCCCATTTGTTTCACTGCAACCTAAAAAAATAGCTCAATGCCCCCCAAATACCATGTCACCTTCATTTATGAGTCTACTTATAGATATCCACCTCTTCACCTTTCTGTATATAAATGTTGTCTGTGACTTGAGCATAAGTTTTTTTATCATTGACATGGTACATCTGCATTTCAAGGGTAGTGGCTCTTAAGTTGTGATTTATAAAGCATTAGTGGTCCATGAAACCTGAGTAACTGATGCACATATCATGCACGGATTAATTTAGGAGCCTGTCAGTTAAAGGTGAAAAGAATCATTAGGCATCTGGAAAATAGAAGGTATGAAGAATGGCTGGCAAAGCTGGGTGGCTTAGTCTTGAGGAGAAGAGATGGATGGGAGATATAAGAACTGTCTTCAAAAATATGGAGGTGTCTTGTGGAGCAGAAAGACATAACTTGCTCTCCAAGTCTATAGAATCAGAAATAATGGGCTGAAATTTCATCAAAGATAAATTTAATGTGGGGGAGGAAATGTTAAAACAAAGACAGCGAAACACTGGAACAGCTTGCCTGAGTGAGTTGTGGAGTCTTGTGGAAGTTATGCAAACATCCTTAGATGATACAGATAGAGATCATCTGAGGTGGGGGAAAGATAGATCAATTACTTCAGAAGGCCCTTTCTGGACCTATTTTCAACATTCTGTAAGGATGCTCAGTGGTACACAGGAACCTTTGAGGTCTGACAGTGATTTATGTGTCCAGTTCTGGGCTCCTTGGTTCAAGGGAGACAAGGAACTTCTGGAGACAGTCCAGCAGAGGACTGCAAAAGATGATGAGGGGGTTGGAGCATCTCTCCTACAAGAAAAGGCTGAGAGACCTGGGTCTGTTCAGCCTGGAGAAGAGAAGACTGAGAGGGGATCTCATCAATGCTTACAAATATCTAAAGGGTGGGTGTCAAGAGGATGGGGCCAGACTATTTTTCAGTGGTGCCCAGTGCCAGGACAAGGGGCAATCAGCACAAACTGGAACACAGGAAGCTCCACCTGAAGATGAGGAAAAACTTCTTTACTTTGAGGGTGGCAGAGCTGGCACAGGCTGCCCAGAGAGGTGGTGGAGTCTCCTCTGGAGACATCCAAAACCCTCCTGGATGCCATCCTGTGCAACAGGGTGACCCTGCTCTGGCAGGGCAGTTGGGCTAGGTGATCTCCAGAGGTCACTTCCAACTGCTTCCATTCTGTGATTCCTTATCTGAGAGCTCTCCTCAAAGCTCAGTAGCTCAGACGTCATCACGCCCTTTCTCCTGAGGCACTGTTTCACTCTTATTTATCATCCTTACTTTAGTGATGCCCACAGATCTGAGTCAATAGCTGGGTTTTATTACTATTAAATGCCATCCAGAAACTTTTCTGGTACCTTCTAGAAGAAGCTGATGATATTGATAGTCAGCCCAGAAGACTTCAGGAGAAACAGAGCAAAGTGGAGAAGTGAGCCAGGGCAGGGCTGAAGACTGCAGCCTGCATGGTGCATCCTCTTTTGGCTTGGTGGCTGTTACCTTTAAGGAGAATAGATGCCTGTGTTTATGCAATTAAAAAAAAGAAATGTGAATTGCATCCTGCAAGTATAGCTATATTATTTTCCTTAGATCTTTAAGGCACATCTATAATCCAACCAAACTGCTGAGTGTTAGTTTGCAGAGCTTTACAGGGGAAGCACTGCATTTTGCAACAATTAATTTTGCAGAGGAAGCAGCCTGTTTAAAGATGCCTGCAGCAGTCACTAAAATATGTGTTGTTTTTCAAGGCCACCAGACACACAGTTGGCTAGGTTGGCTAATAAACAAAACAACAATGCAAAAACCCAGCCTCGTGGGGTTTGCAGGAAGGAGGGATGAGAAATAAAATGAATAATGCTTACCTGCTAGGGGTGGGTGAAGACTATAATTGTTTAGCCCCCAGCAGATCCCTGCAAGGGTTAAAAATGACAAAGATATTAGTTGGTGACTGCTAAGATTGTTGGTTTGAAGCTCTGGGCAAAACACAGACTGTTATTTACCGGACTTGGTCGATTTACTTCTTAATGCAATAATGACCTGTGAAATGAAACGTGAGCTAGACAATTGTTCCTCATTGTTTCCAGTAAAACATCCTTTCATACCCCATTAAACCACCATTAATTCCATTTGAAAGAGAAGCAGGCACAAGCACCAAGGGATATCTCTCTTTTCCTATTTTCCTCTCTTTGTGGGACCCATCAGGACCTGTGGATAGCTAAGCAGATTCCTTAGCAGTTTGAGAGGACACTGGGCAGCTTGTGGGGGACACATGTCTGAATGAGCACCACAGAGATCCACTGGATTCTCGAGTTTTACAGAAAAAACGTAGCAGATAACCTGGCAAACGCAGTCAATTTGTTGATGCCAATGCATTGTGTTTCTCTCTGTTTTTTAAGGTTTCTTTAAGCATGAGAGTTGTGTGATCATGCAGTGCATGTGTTTATGTACATGTGTGCCATTTCCCACCCAGTAATTTTTAATGCATTTTAAATTTCAGTCAAAAGTAGTCGATGGATAAGTTCTCAAAGATAATAGGCTCCTACAGGTTAAAAAAACAATGGGTCTGGGAAAAAAATCACTATCAATGAACCCCTTTGTCCCCCCAAAAGGGGGATATCCCTTTGTATCCATTTCTTAGATACCAAGAAATGTTCTCTGGAGAGAATCTCCAGTTTTGTGTCCCAACTAAAGGAAAAACTTCTGCACATTGGCAGGTGCCAGGGAATCCAGCCACAGCTCTTTGATGAAGCCCTGGTTCCACTTCACAGGAAAATGGTTTCCTTAACTCCTGACTCTCCTCTACTACAGTGTATTATTAACTACAAATATGGAAATATAAAAGTGGAACAGTTAAGATGTTCAGATTTTATGATACTTGATCAAAAAACAAAACCCCAAGATTTTATTTTTGCCCCTTAATCAGAGCTCTAACATGAGAGAGAAAACTACCAAGCCCTCTGAATGATGAGATACAAATGCTTCTTTTCTTCTGGAAAACATTGATGAATAAAAGCATTGAGAAATAGTTTTCCTACTAGAGGTCCCTGAGAATATTTTTTTCCATTTAAAAAAAAAAAGTGCTTAATGTTTAAAATATTTAATCCAAAATAATTTTTGCTTTCCTCCTTATTTCTGGGGAGGGGGGGACATGACATGACCTGATTTTAATAAAAATCCAGTTTTCTTTCAATAACAACATAGAAATGTAACTTCCAGAATAAATTTTTAGTTAGCTTTAATCATTGTGAATAATTCAGAAATATTTAGGACACATTGTTCCTCAGTTATACTGACATAAATCTGGTAGTCCCTCATGCAATCTGAAGTTATGAAACTGGGATTATAACATTTTCCATTCATGTGTGAGATGTTAGTGGGCAGACAGTATTTCTGAAGGTAAGGGATTGATTAATTGATTTATAATCTCCAGTATAAGGAAAAAAGCAGAGACTTGGGTAAGATGTTGTGCTGGAGATGTCTGTTGCTGAGAGGGCTTTGGTAATGTTTGTTTCACACAATACACTGATAAAGTGTCCTTAAATCCAGCACATCTCCATGCTGAGTGGTGTTTTACATGCTGCACAAAAGGAGGGGACATCTGGATGGGGGAAAAGTGGGGATGGTTCTGATGAAGACCAAGGTCTAGCACAAGACAGTCAAAACCTCCTGACACTTCACATTATCCATGGCCCCCAGGACCCCCAGCCTCACCTCCTGTCCTTTTCTACATTTCTCATTCTGCCTGACCTGTCCAAGAACCCCAGCCCTAACACACATTTCCACCTCCTCAAGCCAGGACCCCTTCCCTCCTCTGTCTCACAGGACCCCCAAGATCCTCCTGTCTCCAAACCAAAACTATGACTCTGTGTCATTTCTTTCTTCCTTTCTGCTATGATTTACCAATCAGGTGTCTAATGCCAAATCTCTTAACCTCCACAGCCTTCCTAATCAGCAGCCAAACTGTCTCCTTGCTGTCTTATGTCCTTACATGAAACCCAGACCATGGCATTTAATCAGTTCCTTAGCAAGTGTTGTCCACTTAAAAGGAGGTTAGCACAGATCAAGAGTGCCACTGAATTTCAGGCAAGCCACAGTTTGACAGCACATATTGTAACATGTTTCATCATCATCCCTGTTTTTCAGTTGCTTCTGCTTTTATATTTTATTTTAATTTTATTTTATTTTTTCTAATACTGTATACTTTTATGTTATTTGCTACACTTGATGCCTTTCTTTTCTCATGCTAGATTTATGCCTGGGGTAAGATTTTTGTCTGCAAGTTTGCTCAGAAATGGTTCAGCTGCAAAGAACAAAATGAAGCTTTTTTTTTGGTGTATGTTAGGAAAAAAAACCCTCTAAACTTTGGAATCTATGGGCTTGCAATAAAGGATTGAAGTTTAATAAGGAAACAGCTCTGAGGTCAGTGGAATGTTTTCTGTCCACTGTCCCCCCAAAAAAGTGTGGCCAGAACTACGTATGAAAATAAACTACAAAGATTCATTGTCTTCTGATGTGCTGCAAAAGATCTAAGCTTTGACTATTGATTGTGAAACTTTCAATTCCTGCTCTGCCGCGTTGTTTGAAGCACAGACATCAAATGCTCTTTTCCTTCCAGTCATCTCCCAAATACCTGAGTATTGGGAGTCCCATGTTCTAGTTCCCTTGCGTTGCATCTGCTAATTAACAAAGGAATTCTGGGCACTTCATGACCCTTGTCATGTTCCTGTGTGACCTGACCTAGGTGTTCCTGCCCTGGCAGGGGGACTGGACTAGATGATCTTTTGAGGTCCCTTCCAATCCCGAACATTCTGTGATTCTGTGATTCTTGTCGCTGCCCAAGGCACTGTGTCTCTAGAAGGCAAACGTGTGTGATGTCCTGACTTCACAGATTAGGTTGGTTAGGAGCCAAGGGTCTACAGAGAGTCATCTGCAGTGGAAGGGAGAAGACACCTCAAAGTTTAGCCATCAACAAGTATACCATCAGCCGGGAAAATGCTGTTCAGATTTTGATTAATCAGCTTTATTATTAAGGCACTTAACACAGTTTACTTCATGTAGGATGGAATTTTTTTATATGTGCCTATATATGTCTCAGTGACTGCTTACTTATAACATCAAGTCTCATTTACAAAAAAAAAATGGATCCTTATGGAAGGATTCAGTTGCAATTCTGAAAAGAGATAGAGAATAAGAAGTGCAAAAGCCCTTGCCATGCACATGAATAGCAATGGCCTGGGAAAAGAAGTCTTTCTTTTTGCCTTGCCCTGTAATTCTTCCTACATAGCAGTGTTCTGAATCAGAGATAATCACGACTCTATGTTTGTGTGTATGCAAGTGTGTGTGTTTATACACACACGCAGGCACTGTCCTCACAACTGTGCTTGGAAGCATTTCATCATTTTTTTCCTCTTATCTTCCAAATATTAGCATTTAATGAAATACACATTTCCTTCATTTATTTTGAACCTACTCCAAGGCCAGCAAATACCAGAACCTCAAATGTTATGACAGGATAGATTCTTTATTGGTTTGTTTTCTTTTCATTCTTTCTGTTTTCACTGTGATTTTTTTTTTTTAAAAAAGATTATAGACCCTTATGTTCTAACTCAAGGAGGCTGGCTTCCAGCTGAGGTAGACAAGTATGTCCAAAAAAATGTCCCTGAGACCCATGCAATACAGACAGCTGTGCAGCAAACAGGAAATTGAGGAAGTCAGGTTCATCAGAGACACAGGATTTCCTTCTTGGATGTTTCAGATAAAGCATCCTTAATTTTTCCACGCTGGTTCAGTGCTATAAAAGAACCATGAGAAAAGCAGTGAAAATATCTCCTCGTGGCTTGAACTCAGTGATCTGAAGCAGAACTGAAAGACAGGTTCTGTGGGGACCATCACACCTTGGCCACATTGGCGTGACTTCTCCCAAGCAAACTGACACTTGTTTGTCTGTGGCTCAAGCTGACAGGACATGAGCCAGCTCTGAACCAAAAGCTGTACCAAACAGACACAGAAGGGTAGGGCTGGCCAGGATGGGCACATTTCCATGATCATGTGGTTACATGGCTTCTACTTCAAGTTGGGCACAGTCCTTGTAGGTTTTGAACTGTGGGCAAAGAAATCTCAGGTTTATCTCTAAAGGGCAATTTCAGTGTTCTAGTTTACAACAGGTTTCACTGATGGCAGCAGACTCGCCACAGGAGCCAGTAGGTTCAGCCATCAGCATGTGGGGAGGGATTTATTGTGAGAGTGACAGGGAAACACAGGCTGCTGCTGGAGAATCATTCAGCAGGTCTGTGTTCATTGCAGAACTCTGCTAAAATCTCCTGTCTCTAAAGAAATCACTTGATTATCCTGTGAAATGAGGTTCTTATTTTTTTTCTCCACTCATTGTTTTGTGCTGGCTCTTGAAATTTCAGTGTTGGGATCAAAGAAGTGTCTATGTATCAACTGGTATGATGAGATTCCAAACTAGTTTGAGGCTCCTATGAAACACTGGGAAAAATTACATACCAGTAATTAACAGTGTCCATGTGAGGTTACTAAATCAGGCAGGCACTTAGAGGTCTGCCTGTATGACCTTAGTTTGCCTTGCTCTCCTGTTTGTGCTTTTAGGTTTTGACAGAGTCTTTCATTACATGAGCACAGTAACAAGCAAGCAGTTTTGATCCAGTCCAATATGAGTGTTCATATTGTTCAGTCCATATGATTGTTCTGGAGATGGCTCAGGGCTGTGCAGTACCACATTTTTGCCTTATCTCCTGGAGAAATGGAAACATGTGGGATGAATAAGGACAGGAGGAGAAGAAAAGAAGGTCTCACAGCACAGGAGGTTACTGAAACCCGTCTGAGTAATAGAGCAACAAGCCTTTTAAACAAAACCATTTGCCCATGACCTTGTCCATGTCCCTGTAGCACTTCATCTCTTGCCTAGATCCTGCTATGCCTGAGCATGGTGCTGGACAGTGCTAGCTGCAGGGACCGAGACCGCTCAAGGGAACGTGGCAATGGTTAAAGTGTGGGGGTGATCATGAACCAATGTGTGATATAACACTATTTGGTTCACTGGTGTAGATGTGGTCTGGGTTATATGCACACACACACAAAAACCCAGTAAGTGCAGAAACCATCCATCTCAGATTCAGCCACAGAGCACCCAGGACAGGTACTCAATAGGGCACTTCAGGTAATGAAACTGCACATGTTGACTAAGCTTGGATCAGGATGTTGGTACACCCCAAAAGCAACTTTTCACATTATAATTACTGAGCCATTACATGCAAGATCTTAATCTGTAAGGCGTCTTTGAACGGATGTAATCAATCTATCAAGTTCAAAGCGTGTGTGGTTGATAGAATGAGCACCTTGGGGTGATAAGGATATGTGGCATGAGTATTAATATAAATATTAGTTAAGATAATTAGTTGGAAGGAACGTATGAATTTCCTAATGCATTTCTGGAGAAACATATCAGAGCTTTGGAAAAACAGTCAATCCACTGGCATTGCATTTAAGAAACTAGAAAACAAGTATTTGCATCTTGGGTAACTACATCGAATAATCAGTCTAAGATCATGCCAAATACACAGCCAATAACTTACCATATACAACTTCATATGCATTTTAATATACGTATATATGAATATACAAGATTATAAAATCATCCTGCATTATCCAGTTGCTGGGAAAAGAGAGATGCAGCTAGTGAGGCAGCTATCACATTGAAGGGTCATAAGCTGGTTTAGTACATCTTTTCAAAGAAAAGGTGGGATTTTTTTTTCTTCTGTGCAGTAAGCACGTTAAATTTGCAACAGTACCTCAGCCTGTCTTAGAAAACAGGTTGTCCAGACAGGGTAACTTTTAATCTACTTCAGAATGGGAGTCACAGCCCTGAGTTGGATATTGGTCTCGCTTGAGACTTCTGTATCTTTGGTTTATTTCTTTGTGTTTTCTATTCTTTTTTACAGTTCTGGGTAACTGCCCACTAATTTCAGTTTCAAGAGGCCCTATTTTCTGGTTGCTTGGATAAGGCAAGTTGAATTAAAACTTTGGCATAGACCTCACTTGTCAGACCAATAGAGAATTTAACTTCTGTGTTTGACAAGCTAATTGGCCAAGGTTTAAAACCATCAGTTATGCAATAAAACTGTATGCAATTAATTAAAGGGAGCTGACTATTTTCAGTTGGGCACTGTTCCTGAAACATCCTCTTACTCACTAATAAACTTTGTCCCTGTGGTGGTTTCTCTGAAATTAATAAACACATTGCAAAACTAGAGTAAGTCTGCCTCACTGTTTTGCTCCCATGCTTGCTAGGATGTAATAGTTACTGGAGTGAAAAGGAAGTTTCACCCCTATGAGGTCCATATTGAAAGCATACTATTTCTTCCCCCCTGTGGGATTGATAGGAGATTGTAGCATTAGTTGATCAAAGGCACCAACTGTGTTCAAGGTTGTACCAAAAATAAATATGAAAGAAGTAGAGAGTACAACTCTACTGGATAAATATTCAATTGAAGAAGATACTTGGTAAAAATAATTTCCCTTATAGATGAGGCTTGTCTTGAACCTCTACTATTTCTATGGTGCACCTTGTGATGACAGTAAAAGCATATCTCACATTGGAGCAGGGCTGGGCTGCCAAGTCTCTGGTCTCTGTGCCTTAGGAGATGGGCACAACTGCCTCCTGCCCATCTCTGGAGAGGGAGCTAAGAAATAAAGCAGTAGCAGAATTTGTCAGGGATCAAACCCAGTAGAGAATAGCTTGCTGTGGGGCAGAAGAATAGGGTGTGTCATTTGTTGAGGACTTGTCCAGCCCTCAGACTCTAAATGCTGCATGTTGTTATTATAAATTACTAGAGGTGTAAGTAGAAACAATAGAAGTAATTTTGTCATTGCAGGAAATCATATGTCTCCTTTACTGTTCAAAACCACAGTGTAAGTCATCTAACTCAGCTTTAGAGAAACTATTTTGTCCAGCTCCAGATGCAGCCTGCTTCAGATGGCTGGTTTGGACCATTGTGCAGAGAGGGAAACCTGCTTTCTCCTTTGCCTCTTCAGGGCCCAAGGAGAAAAACTTCCTCAGTCACTCCAATTGGTGCCTGAAGAAGGAAACCCAATGGAAGTCAGTGACCACACATAACTAAAAACATCCCTTGCTCTTGGAAAGCCTTTAGGCTCTCTGGAAAAAAAAGATCTGACTCTATGTATGCCTGTATAGAACTCCAGAGAAAAGAACCCAAACGTGACCAGAGCTCAAGTACAAGTGCAACGCTGTCCACAAGTATGTGATGCAAACAGGAATCAAACCCTACACAACCCCAACACTGGCTTGAAAATCAGGGTCAAGGTTTAGCATGTTCCTAGTGTCGTGTTGAGGAAGTGGCTGCTTTGGGAAGGATATTAGGCATTTATAGACTGACTTTTTTTTTTCATTTTCCAAACCAGCCGTTCAAGGGCAGTTTGACTTGAAAGTAGATCCAATTCCTGGGCTGTTTGTTGCTGTATCTTGTCTCATCCACTCTTTTAGCCATTCTAACTTCTGCTGACAAAGCATCCCAAAATTTGTGTGACTGACAACTTCTGGGCACAAGGACTTCATTAGGAATTATTATTAATGGAGAATTACAGCAGACTAAAGAAGCCACTCTTGTTCTCTAACATATTCATGTGCCAGTGTTGGATGAGTCTCTGCACCTCTCTGCAAGGTGAGTGTGGGGCTTGATTCAGTAGAAGGCAGTATAGAAGCTAACTTGTTTACTTTGACCTATTTTACTTGTAGATTATGTTTCCAAAGAAGCCCTTTGTAACTAATAACCCTTTGCTGCAACCCTGGAGGGCTCACAAGTTATGGGATGGTGGATTATGGAAGAGGGTGGGTGGGAAAAAGTCAATAATAATACCAATAAAAAAGCCATCTTTCTGATCAAAGCAGAAAATGCTTGAATAAAGATTATATTAAAAAAAGAAAAATGTAGAGGTCTTGTTAAAACCTTTGGGTTACTGTCCAGTTATGTGGATTTTCCCTCTAGTGCTTATTCTGGCATTCATTAAACCCTGATAAGTTACATAGAAACACTTGAAAGAATGATTAGAAATGCTATGTGCGAATAATAGAATTGCTTAAAGGGAAATGGAAATTCTTAAAGGGAAATGCATACTGACATGGAAAGTGAACTTGTGCAATTTTCTCATTGTCCAGGGTTATTATCTTACTCCTCTTTTTTTGTGGGTGTTGAATTTGTACGCTTTTATATTCACAGTTTGGGGGCTGCTTAGGAAAATAATATTGTCTTTCATTCAGCTCCAGTGGGAGGCAGATGTGCTGACCATCTTTCAAAAAGCAAAGTCTCTTTTTTCAGGTGCCTTTCTTTGAAAGGGGTAGGCTAGAGTTTGGAGGGAATGGGATAAAAAAAAGGAAAAAAACCCAAACAAGCCAGCAACCCTAACTCAAAGCCAACCCAGATCCTTCCTCAAAGTTGTCTGTGTGATTCTTTGCAAGGAGCAGGTGGTGGCTTTGCCTATGCTCCCAGTGTGCAGTGAGCAGGGAGCCATGTCTCCTCAGTTGGTTCATGTCTTTATCTCAGTGTCACCTATTCACTAGGACACAGTGCCAGCCTAAGCTCAGTTGCTTCAGTTGTGATCATCTAGAAGAGAAGTTGGCGTGACCTTGGGTTGGTTGGTGAAAGACTGTATGAACATTCCCTGGGAAAGGATATGTCTAAATCTTAAATAATTTTGTTAGGAGTTGGAAACTAGGCACCCAGTTCCTGCTGTCATGCTGGAAATCTCAGTCTATGTCTTGGAGCCCCTGGGGAAGGTAAATTCTTGCCACCAGTTAGATGTGTCTGAGAACTTGAACATATTAACATATATGTGATGGAGGACCTAGGAGAAAAAGAACTTTTGAAGTGAGAAATGAAAGTGTGTGGTACCACCAGCTGAGCTTAATTAAGCTGACCTTAATGTTGGATTGCTTGAACTGCAAGAGAGAAATTCCATTGTGCAACTCCTCTTATGCTACTCCTCAACAGTGCCTCAGCCTCTGTGTATTTGCAATTGTTTAAGAGCTGTTATACTGTACAAAATGGGAGTGGAGACACTAGGTATCATCATACAGCCAGATATCATCCTGCTGTGAGGGATTTACAGGTCTAAATGGACAAAACTTAAGAAATATTTCTTCACTGAAAGGGTTCCCCAGCACTGGCCCAGGCTGCCCAGGGCAGGGGGCAGTCCCCATCCCTGGAGGGATTTCAGAGCCGTGGAGATGTGGTGCTGAGGGACATGGGGTAGTGGGGACTTGGCAGTGCTGGGCTAACAGTTGGACTTGAGAGGTCTCTTCCAACCAAGGCTATTCTATGATTCTATAATTCTATGATTCTATGAAAACAAAGGGCAGGAGGGGAAACTGAGACACATCCAGGTCTGTCAATTTTGAGCAAGTCCATGGCAGAGCCAGAAGCCTTACCATGGCTGATCTGATCTTGGACACAGAGTTCTCCTCTCCATCATCCAGTGCTTTCAGGATGAAGGTGTAAAAGGGCTTCAGTCCCCTTTTCACAGGTTAGCTCTTCTGTGGTTAACAGCTACATTAGGGTCCATCTTGGCATGGCAAGGGCATAATTTTATCTTGCCAACAGGACTGATAAGAGAACACCTTGTGTTGCAGGAAACAATGCAGCCAGCACCTTTGGAAATCTTTTTGCTTGAGTAAGGGTTTATTGCTTGCTTACTTGGTGTTTCTCTTTAAACAACTAAAGTGTTAGTGCCCGCAATGTCAAGCACTGGCAGGTTAAATAAAAATTAACTTCTTGCCTCAAGAACATGTTATATTCTTTTTCTTTACTCTTCATGTTTCAGAAATAATATATTAGCACTGCAAAGGCTCAGGCAGAGGGGAACAGAGCTGATCCTGTGGTTGAATTATGAAGTCAAGCTATAAAAGCCCTAATCTAAACTGTGGGATAATGAGATGTGAGAGGATTTTCTGAGGTCCACTGCTGATCACATCATGTTTGTTTAGTAAGATGGGAGTGTTTTCACTGAGATAAAAGCATAGATTTCACTGAGAGAGGTTTCAAACCCAACCTTCAATACTTTAAACCACAGTGATTTAATGGGACATGGACAAGTATTTTTTAAGCCATTCTGAGGTTTTGGTTTTTTCTCTCCCTAATATATATGTGGGTATAACATTGACATGTCTTTCTTTGCCAATGTTATCCAATGGAATTTGAGAAGTGTTTTTTCCTTGTATTTTCTTTTTCAACTTTGCGGTCAAAAAAAAATCTCTAATTCAGAGGATGAAATCCAGCACCTCTGAACATAATGTCTATGTTGACACAACCCTCAAAGAGGATCTGTGGAGAAACTCAGGCCTTGGTGAGCTCTCAAATCCATCTACCTTTCACGCCCACCAAGACCACACTGGCGGACAATGGCAGTGTAGACACACCTGCAGCCTCCCATGGACAGCCAGTCCAGGTGTGCCTTGCCATCTATGAAGCTTTCAGGCAGACTGAGGCTTACCACATCACATGTGCTCTGAAATTTGGGTTTCCCTTGTTGCTGGGGCCTGTAATTGCAATTTTATTGTTGCTGTGGACTGTGGGTTAGGTCTTGAGGGAGACTTTGTGGTGTGCTAAGGACAATGCATAGATGCACTCTGAATGTCATGGTTAGGGTTAGATTAGCTTGCCTTGTTCAAAGAGAACTTCAAGTTCTACTTGAAAGATTCATCTTGCCAAACTGAAATAACTTATCTCACCCTATAACTGGTGAATAAGATGCATAAATTTCCCTTGCAAGATGTTGATTTCTCTCAGCTGAAGGAGCCAAACTCAAACTTAGATGTTCATCTCTAACATTTATATGTGTAAGCTAGATAAGAAGCCAGACCTAAGGGACTTTCAGAAAGAAAGAACTGTATAGAGGCTATTTCCCATGTGGTCAAGGAAGATGTTCTCTGAATTGGTTTTCTAAGACTTCATTGTAATTTGATTGATGAAAATATAGTAATGCAAAACCGTGTCCTTCTGAGGGTGGCTCTAAGCATCAAGGCTGGGTTTTCCAGTGAGATCTAGATGAGACATTGACACCCTCTGACTGAAATTTCCTGATAGCAAGTAACTGTCATTGAGATCTTGCCAGGCTCAGTGTTAGATCTCTGATCTAGTGTTGGATGTGAAAGAAAAAAATGTACAGGCAATATAGCAGTGGTTCTGTTTCTTTGCCTCAAACTTTATGTAGCCTATATGTTTTGTGTAGTATGTCAATACCTAGATTTGTTTAATTTTGGTGTTAGGGTCATTTTAGTGTTAGGGTTTATCCATGAGCTGGCAATATGCCTGTGCTGCCAAGAAGGCCAATGCCACCCTGGGCTGCACAGGGCAGTGTGTGGCCAGTAGGTCGAGGGAGGTCATTCTCCCCCTCTGCTCTGCCCTGGTGAGGCCACAGCTGGAATCCTGCATCCAGTTCTGGGCTCCCCAGTTTGAGAGAGACAGGGACCTACTGGAAAGAGTCCAGAGGAGGGCAGCGAGGATGAGTGGGGGATGGAGCATCTCCCCTGTGAGGAAAGGCTGAGAGAGCTGGGACTCTTTGGCCTGGAGAAGAGAAGGCTGAGGGGTGATTTAATTAATGTTTACAAATACCTAAAGGGTGGGTTGAGGGAGGATGGAGCCAGACTCTTTCCAGTGATTCCCAGTGACAGGACAAGGGGTAATGGACACAAGCTGGAACATAGGAGGTTCCATTGAAATATGAGAAAAAACTACTTTTGGGTGAGGGTGCCAGAGCACTGGCACAGGCTGACCAGAGAGGTTGTGGAGTCTCCTTCTCTGGAGATTTTCCAGCCTTGCCTGGATGCAGCCCTGAGTGATGTGCTCTAGGGGTAGAGGAACACACCCATGGTGTGAATGCATATGTCTTGCTTCCACACGATACCCAATAGAGAGACCAATTTTCAACTAAAAGGGGATTCACATTACCCATTTTAGAATACCAGAGCTCAGCATATCCTAACATAAAAAATGTCTGTGTTTTTGAAGGACTGACATGCCATCACTGACCTACATCTGCTCCCAACCCCAGAAGTGTCCTTATTCCCGTTTTTCAAAGCTGAAATTACATGTTGTGTTAGAACCAAGTAGGACTACACCTTAAAATGAAGTGGCTTTTCATCTGAGGAAGCCTTGCAAGACCTGGTTTTTCAAGCTGTTCTCAGCCACAGAGAGAGAGAGACTAGCAGACCTAGACATATATCTGTCTAGACCCCAAAGAAATCAGAGGGCTAGGGGCACACAGGTTCACATATGTCTTCCTGAATCTCCCAAACAGAAACAGGTTCATTGCTGAAAGTCTTTATTTTGAGCAACCTGGTCTTTGAGCAACCTGGTCCAATAGGAGGTGTCCCTGCCCAAGGCAGTGGGGTTGGAACTAGATGATCTTAAAGATCTCTTCCAGCCTAAACTATTCTATGATTCTATGATTTTATTCACTCAGTGTCACTTTACTCTCATCACCTTGCACCAAGACTGTTGACTAGTTTCCCTCCCATCACCGAGGAAGGCTAATTGAATGATAGATTTAAAGTAGATTGGGCTATTGCGGGTATGCATCGACTGGTGGAACTGCAGAAAGATCTTTCTGTTGCCATCACATTTATGCAAAAGTTGAGCAGCATTATATGATTCTATTCTCCATTTTGTAAACTGATAGCATTCTTAGCTTTTCTGTAGAATATTGCCAAAACAACCTTAAGTGTGTGTATTAACTGAATGTACACATGATGTGTCTGCAACACCTGATTTAAAGTATGCATACATACATATATATATTTACATTGCAAGGTAATAGATGGTAGATGGATAATGGGATTCTGCTGTCTTCAGTGTATAGACTACTGAAACAGTGAAGCCATCTCTTTCTTTTCCCTACTGCCCCAGTCCCTTTGGTCACCATCACCCCCCTGCAATTCAGTGATCTGAAAAACAAGGACTGGCGGTGACAAAGCATCAGAGGGAGGCTGAAATCCGTGTGGCATGTGACATAGAGAAAAGGTCACATTGCCCTGCATCAGCCCTCTCTTAAGTCAAGTTAATTAATGGTTCTCCTTTTTTCTAATTCAACTGGATGGGCCTCCAGGCAAAGTGCTATTTGTAACGGCACCACATTCTGGAGTCACCCAGCCTGACAATGGCTGTGCCCCTGCATGTCCCCATGTCTTCAGGCCAGGAGGCATCAACTCAGCCCTTCACTCACTTTTCAGGTGTGTGTATTGCTCCCAGGTCACCTGGAAAAGGGTGATAATGAGCCTGATCTAGGTGGCTTCCCATAGAAAATCCAAAGGCTAGCATGAGCACCATGGAGCAAAGCAGACAGGAGATGCAAAGTCCCAAATGAGTGGCCTCAATAATTTCAGTCATCTCTGTTGTGGATGTGTGATGGACTCTTATCCACAGCAGCAAAAGAACCACCAGTGGAGCACCTAAAGAAGGAGGGAGATTGAAACACATGGTCAAGATGTGTCTATGGTCCTTGTGAGGGCAGATGTCAAAGCTGGCAGCAGTACCTCCTCATCAGCTGGGAGATGTGCTCCTGCTCTGCCCCTTGGTGCTTGTGCACAGATGTGTGTTGGCTAAGGTGATGTTCATGATACTGAACCTGCTTCGTGTCCTACCAAGAGGGCTCAACTCATGCTCCTGCTATTCTTGCTCTCCTGGGCCCATGCTTCTGACTCCTGCTGGCACTGACATCTTCTGTAGATCAGCCTTGTCTGTCTGTAAATGTTTCTGTGCACACCTTGCCATACAGTTAAAAGAAACAGCAAGAGTTTTCACTGAGGTTCACAGTTCTCAGCCAAGGCAAAGGCAGACAACAGGTTATTCTCTCCAAAAAACAGTGGTGGCAGAGTCCTGGTGGTGTAGTCACTCCTCACCCTAGCCCACACTTACTACTGCATTTACTCAGTGTGTCTGTAAGAAGAATTTCCACACCTAGTTTGGTTTTGTGAGGCTTTATGCACATACATTTCACCCACTGTTTCTCAGAGCATCTTGGTTAGATGGATTCCCATGCATGATGAGTTGGAGGGGGCTTTCTTGACAGCATCTTGCATCAAGCTATTTCCAACAGTTACATGAGGCCATAACCTCACTGAACTCAAAGATTATGGCTGACTATTGAAGACCAGGGTTGTGTCCAGCTGCATCAGCCCAGAGAGACACTAGCTGAGTAGAGACATGGAATTATTCCCACGTTTGCTCCTGTGGTGATGTCAATCCTCCCAAACCCATCATTGCTGTGTTAAGGTGCAGTGGGTAGGCATGTGTCTCTTCAGCTGCTGTCAATCTGTCGCTCACTTCCAGCAGGGAGATGACTAGCTTGTCCCTTCCTTCTCTTTCACTCAAGTTTGAAGGCTGCTCTTGTGGCAAACAGAAGGCACACAGCAACAACTTTGTTTTAATAATCAGTTCAATTTTTTGTTTTCTCCATTTAAAATGGAGAAAAAAATGCCCTTGGAAACTGCTGAGTGAACAATAATAGATTGTTTGCAACAAGTACACAACAAATTAAAAAAAAATAAGTGTGAAAAAACTCAGCAATCCCCAAAAATTCCAGGAGAAGACCAAATATTTCAGACAACGTCTGCTTGGTCTTTGCCTCTGGGTGTGAACTATTGTCTTGAAGAGGCCCAGAACTGATAACTATTGTCTTGAAGAGGCCCAGAATTGATAACTATTGTCTTGAAGAGGCCCAGAATTGATACTGGCTGCAGGTTTCCCTGTTCATTTCCTTTGAGATGCCTCTCTAACTGACGTGGCCTGTGCCCTCTCTTCAATTTTGCAGGTAATTTTATGGCCACAGCAGCACTCTCAAGGGGCAGACACTAACGTGGAGAGGGGCTATGCCCATGCTAAAATAAATAAAGTCGTGCCAGGCCACAGACAAGGAAAACAATCCTTTACTCTGCAAAAAATGGTTACAGCAGCCCCTGGCATGCTTTTGTCCTGGACCAATTAACGCTGTCCCGAATGGTTCTTGGGTGCAGTTTGGGAGTTAAGATGTGCCAAGAAACATTCCCACTTGGTCTGTTGGATGAATCCATCCTGTTTTGAAAGCTGAGGGAGTTTAACAGATGAATACAGCCAGACCATATCAGCTGGCCTCTGTGTCTGGGAATACTCCTGGGCACATTTAATTTACTAGTGAAGATGTAGCCAGAATGTCTCTTCAGGACCATCCATTACTTATATATCTGTGTGGAAGTCGATGGGTTTTTTTGCACTAGTCTGATTGTATCCCACTGCCTCTGGTTTTAAAGCTCTTATTTTTTTCTTTTGGCTGCTGTAGTTGATCTGGGACATGATCTGCTCTCTCCATAAATCTGCGCTGTGTCAGTTTACTCAGTCTTCAAAGATGCTCAGCTTCCAAGAGCTGTTGTTCTTTCTTCTTTCCACTCTGAGGTGATTAAGCAACCCTTATTATAGCCAATTAAAAGGCACCATTTCTCTTTTGCAGCCTATGTGTTAATTTTTTTTGAACAGCTTTTTGTTCTTTACTGCCTCTCTGACATGGTTAGATAGTCAGCACAGTCATTGATGACTGTGTATGAGTATGGATAGCTGGTTAGGAAAAATCTGCTGGTGGCCACCTCATCTTTAACTCCACCAGTGCCTCCCATGCTCCTGAGCTTCTTGGAGTGGGATATTTCTCATAAGAACAGTGGGGAGCATGGTGGAACTGCTCTGCACAATGTGGCTGCAAAAATCTCTGTCCTTCCAACTACCTTTGTGCTGGTAAGCTACGAAGTACCAGAGCCAATATTATGGCCCTAGGGTCAACATTAAGTGTGGCCACATGCATAATTATTGAATTCCCTTATCCTCCAGACCAGGCTGGTTGCATCCAAACTGGAATGGTCACAGACCATGCTAACCCTCACACAGCTCCTAGGCACTGTTTTGGTCAGTGTTAGTTGACCTAGACAAAAAAACATGTCAAGTATTGTTCTAGGAATGTAAAATATGTGTGACTGAGTACAAGGGCTAAGACACAAGCCTTCACAAGTGCAGGCACAGCCTCAGTGCACCTCTTTTTAAGTCTGATGGAAAACTTCTGTGCCCTACAATGTCCCAATAGGTAGAGTTGAGCCTGGAAAATTCATGGTTAAAACATTTTAAGCATGGGCAGCATATCTAACATGCCATCCCTACCCCAGCCCCAGATGAAGAAATGTCTGTGTGGCAGTTCAGACATTTATTCTCTTTGTATTTTTGTGAAAGAAAGAAAACCAGCCCACTAAAATCTCAGAGGTTGTTGTTCCTGGGTGTAATGTTCATAGCTAGGTTCTGAGATGTTTTGTCCCTCTTCAGTCCCCACTGGCATCACTAACACTGAGAGTGATTCCCCTCCTATGGGATAGGTTTGGTGTCAGGGAGTAGAAGGACTCTGAAAGGTTACAGTTTCCTTCATATCCTTCTTATTATCTCTCTGATATGGAATAAAAGCAAGAGCATTAACTAAAAAACCCCAAACCACTGGAGGAAGCAAAGGAAATGGCTGAGTGGTGTCTTCCTGTTCTTAAAGTGATTTCTGTTGGATAGGGCAGGGAGAAGGAGTCTTCAAAATAGTAGTTTTCATTGATGCTACTTGCTCAAATTGTATGCAAAGGTAGAACCAGAACTATTCTGGTTCACAGCATATTCACACTGGAGTGTCTTTGCACTTCTTGTAAACCTCTTTTCACTAGCTACTCAGTGGACAGAACTGATATCTCAGTTTTGGTGTTTATTCCCAAATTTACTGTGTACAGTTTGGGATTACCTGGAAAAATATTAATCATCTGGCCTTGAATAATATAAAGAACCTGATTATTACACGGGGCTATAGCTGTCAGTTCCCAGGAAAGCTTTGTTCCCAGCAGTGAGAGAAGTTGAAGCACCAGTCTGGATTTGAAGGCTGGACCTTTTGTAGGTACATCCTCAGCTCCCCATAGGGCTCAGTTTCTAAATGGTAAAGCTCTTTTTCTTTTCCTACACTCTTTCAACTCTAAGCCATGTGAGGAGTGTCTGAGTGGCAGCTTTTTTTCAGAGCATCTCAAAGAGGAGTCCTATCTCTATAGATCCTTGGCTGTCACACTTTCCAAGCAGGTAATCTTAATCCATCCTTGCTCCAGTCCAGCATTGTCAGTTTGCACAGATCAGCATAACATTCACTAAATGGTCATGGAAACACAATTTCAGTTCAACACAGGATGCTGATCACCCCTGATCATCCTATTCAAGATGGCTGGTAAGGCCTGGAGTTGAAATGTGGTTGTGGTACCTCAGAGATACGGTGTAGGCTTTGATGATACAGATCTGATCAACATCCATATGCCACTTAGATGCCTGCTGGATGCTTGTGCAAAGGTCAGGTGTCTTTAGTGCTCTCCCAGAAGGTTTTTAATGGAGTGAGCTGCTAGCTTTGATACTTTCTCCTAATTTTATAAGGCAGAATTCCCCCTCCCCCAGGCAAGCAACCAGCCTGCCACTAGCTATTCGCTTTAATATTATGATGAAGCTGGAAATAAAACACAGCCATGGACTGAACCCACTAACCCTCAGTCCAAAGGTATTAAGGCTGTTGGTTGACAGAGACAATATCTAGTTCTTGGAAATGTTTTGCTTCTAGCACCCTGGATGATTAGGAAGAGAGGACTAGGCAAAAAAAGATAATGATTGCGTATTTGCAGTGGAAATGGCAAGTGCAATTAGAATTGCCAACTGAGTTGTGATCAAAACTCTGATTAATTACTTACTGCCATTTCACAGAGAAGAAATTAGTGCGTATCTAATTGGCGTTACTGAAATGTATTCTGTGTCTCACTTGCATAAATTAAATGTAAAGAACAAATCTACCGCATGTGTGTAAGAGAGAGAGAAAGAGAGGGAGCAAAAGAGAATGTATGATACCAGGCAAGACCCTCAGGTGAATTAAATCAGGACTGCTCTGATGAAGTCTCTGGATGGTGATGCTTGGACCCCAGATGCTAAAAGAAGTACTTTGATTTGGGTGTTTACTGAGGGTTTGTGCTACATAAAGAGAGGAGGTCAGACTAGAGGATCACAGCAGCCTTTCTTCTAGTCTTATCGAATCTCACTCTATCAAAACCAGTCACAGCACTATCAAATCCTATTTTCAGCTCGTGATGCTGTGGCATCAAACCTCCCCCCCCAGTACCATCAGAGACTTCCTATCGTATGATTTTTGTTTGCTTATTTATTTCAATTCCAGCTCTGCACACGCTCTAGGCACATACACAATAATGGCAATTACACATTGTACAAAGCACATAAATAATTTTAGTATGAAAGAGAAGGAAAATTGCAGAGCTGTGATTCCAGTGCTTTAATCGGCAGGACCACATTATGTCAATGAAGCAGGGACACGGAGGGCTGATTAGATAAATTCCCCCTTGCAGTTCCAGCACCCAGCGTTGAAGCGCCCACCATGTTCTGAAAATTAAATGTATGCATTAAAAATGTATCTGCATTTATTTTCCCTCTGGTGTCTTTTTGGGTTTTCTGACAAACAGAACCTTATAGAAAAGAAAAAGCATCCCTGGATGGGAGCTTTGGCAATGCATTTGCTTTCTATAAAGAAGTCAGCTTGGTACCTTGGTGGAGAGGGCTGTCAATGTCAGTGGGGGTTAGATGAACTTCCTCCTGCCTCCTGCCCCTCAATTAACGTTTATTCTCCAAGCAGAAATGGAAGAGAGGTTGCAGAAGTGGTGAAGCAAACAGACTCTCTCATTTTGCTAATCTGTGGAATTTATTGTTACTTTGAAAGAGGTTATTTTCCTAACCAGGGGCATAATTCTGCTTGCATACTATAGGTGTAGCTGTACTGAATTTAAAGGCTCACTCCAACACCCCCCAAAATGGCAATGAGATCAAGGAGCTATGTTAAATTTCTTGCAGTGCCTTGCCATTATCCTTGCCTTTTCTAGACTTTTGCCTATCCTCATTACAGTGGCATGTAAGTATATGTCCTAACTCTGAAATCTCCCTTTTTATTTCTTATTCTTTTCATAATGAACTGGTATCCCACCTCTTTCATAAACAAATATTTCACTTCTTCCCACTTGAGTCTGAAAGGGCACAGCCATCTCCAGTCAGATGTAATGTTCTTTCTTTTCCTCTCTTCCTATCTCTGTCTCTCTTATCTCCAGGATCTTCTTTTCTGTCTCCCTCTCCCTCCAGACAGCTTTATTAAATTCAGATCTCTACTTCTGAGGCCTCTGTGTCTGAGCTCCCACTCCATCTGAGCGACTGAGAGCAAAAGAATAAAAAAGTCAGGATTCCCTGATGTTCCTCCTCCCTTCAATGTCCTTGGCAGCACAAGGATCCTTTCCACAGCACATCCTTCTGGTTGGGTATTCAGGTTACAGACTGCAGTGCTGCCAGAATTATTAACCCTTTTTGGACCTCAGGGAAGCACAATGTGCAAGAAAAAGTGATTCATTTTTGATAACCGATGAACACGTGCTTGACATAACATACCACCCTTTTGGGTAGGATTTGGACTGGAAAGTGAGATCTCTGCTGAAAGCTCTTCCCTGGGGAAATTATGCAGAAACAGAATTCCTGTGGCTTTAATGGAGAGTGGTTATAGCCTAAATGTTCTGATAAGGCAACACAAATTTGGAACTGGGTTCGACCAATTTTCTACCTGCTGGATTATTCTTAGTACCTAACACTTAGTATTTGGTACTTAGTGTACTCTGAATCTGGAATGAGCCTTTCCAGGTTAGTGGGATACAAACATGACCTACAAGGCTTCAGCCAAGTGTCCCTGTGATTGCCAGGTGAGGATGTGAAAACTGAGCAAACTCTGCTAGACGGGCTCTTTGTAGGCTCTTCAAACTGCCTTGGCTCTTCATGGCACTCTGGGAGCTGAGAGATGTTCTCTGATGGCCCAAACCAGCAGAAAGACCCATGCAGGTTCCTGTAGGGAGCCTGCCAGCTAAGCTTTTCAGTCAGTATGCCTGGAAAATGAAATATATTCTGATATTGTTGATGCTAGGCAATAAACAAGTGAAAATCATGCTTGTGCTCATATTATATATCTGTCTATCAATGCTTGTCTTATACCAAAAAACAGACCCAAAATTTGGCAATTCTCTTCATAAAAGTTAAATTATATAGACTGTTACATGTGAAGGGCATCCTTTAAATACCAGCAGCATGCCTGAGCTAAACAGCCTTTGGGAACCCTATATTGCTCTGCCTATCTTAACTCTGTTTCAGTGCTCTTGCTTTCACCAGTACTAAAGCACTTAAAAGCCTCAAAGAAACAAATCTGTTTAATGCACCTGTCTGGTTTCCTATGCACAGCTAGCTTATTCCCACATGATAGCTTTCAATGAAATTTCATAGCAATTGAGTATTTGCATGCTTAACCACATATTCAGGGCAATGATAAATAAATACAGAGTACCCCAACACTAAGAGTCTCAAAAATGTTATTAACTGTCATGTTTTAGGTCTTGAGCATAAGGTAAGAGCCCTTCATTTATTTTTTTAATTTTTTTAAAATTTTTTTTCACAACAAACTGGAGGATGAAATCATTGCCTCATGTAGGAATGCAGCTTTATAATTTTATTCTCAGATAGGGTCAAAACATCAGCTGTTTTATATTGGCCTAAGCATCAAGCTGTCATCAAATAGACCACCTGAGGAAGCATCCTGCTGGGATTGCATTTTAAGCATCCAAACAGAGACATCCAAACCTTTGCAAGCTCAACCACTAGAAATTACAGGGAAAAGCAGAGAACAAATGGGCTTTGGGTTCAGTCCCTTCAAGCACCATATGATGGGCTGTTTCTTCTCTTTTCTGTTTCCCATTGCAGGCTGGGATGTTTTCAGACTAAACAAGTCCCTGTAACCTAAAACCTGGCCATCATTTATGGAAGTACCCTGTGCAGCATGGTTAATAAATAAAAAGTTAAGAAAAATAAAAATACAACCTTTCCACTATTAACAAAAGGCTCTTCAAAGCTACTCTTTTGCTCTGGGCTTTTATAATAATAAGCTGAAAAAATACATTAGAGAGCAGACTCCTTTCTAGCCACTTCATATTTCATTTTGCCTCTCACTTGTCTATTTATTTTCACGTCTTTCCTGATTACTTCTCAATTGTAGAAAGACAACATTAAGCATGATGATTTTTAAATATACTCCCTGGCCAAAATAACTCCAAAGGCTGTCTGAAATTTCAAATATCTCACTAGTAAGTCTGGAATAAGATGAAGAGGGAGTGATGCCTACTACTTAGTGCAGAATACTCAGGACTGGGTGGGTGTTTGCAGTGTTCCACCAATACAGTTACTCTTTTTCTCCATGGACACCATATCACACAACCAGGATAAATGTGACTCTGAGCTCATCCATGAAGATGAAGAACACTGTCTGGTAAAGTACAAGAGATGCTCCAGCTCCAAATCTACTCTTTCTCTGTTGGAGCTGTTGAGACAACTTTGATGGGATAAGGAACAGGCCTTGGACTACCTAAAACAAGCACACATGAGTATAACAACTATTTACAAAAGTAAGTCTCAAAGCTTCTTCAGACTATTTTGCATGATTTAGATTAGTGGTGAGACACTGGCCCAGGCTGCCCAGAGAAGTTGTGGCTGCCCCCTCCCTGGAAGTGTTGAAGACCAGGTTGGATGGGGCTTGGAGCAACCTGGGCTGGTAGGAGGTGTCCCTGCCCATGGCAGGGGGTCTGAAACTAGATGATCTTTGAGGTTCCTTCCAACCCAAACCATTCTGTAATTCTATAATTCTGTGATTCTGTGAGAGTGTCATTAGGATCACAGATCTTCTTCAAGTGATTTTCAACCCTGGCAACTTCTCTGGACATACTCTAAACTGGGAGTTTTTTCCTAATAAACATATGAAAGTCTAAAATATTGATATACTTCAATTCCTGATAAAGCCCTCAGAAACCTGATCTAACGTTGTAGTTAGCCTTGTTTTGAGCAACAGGTAGAAATAAATGACACCCAGAAATCTCTTCTGACCTGTTTTTATCTAAGATTTGTTGTAGGCATGGTGTTTTAGGGCTGTGTTTACAGATACATTTGATTTTCTTGTGTTGTTTGAAACCAGTCTTCTCCTATCGCTGCACCCGTGTTGGCTCCAGAGGTTAGAAATTACTTTTACAGGCTCTTGTTGTGTTTGCTCATATCTCTCTTCTGCAATAAATTCTCTGTTTCTGTACTTTCCAAGGTATTTTGCTCAGTGTCCCCTCCATTTCCCGTGTGAGCTGTACTGCTCAGGAGCAGAGAGCACTGTGGTCTGCAGGGTGACTGTGCACCAGGTTACCACACTACTCTTCCAGTGGTTTGGCAGTTGTAGTTACAAAAGCCACATACACATTTTGCTTGTTTTCAGGGATTTATAAAAATGTCATTTTCAGACTGTTAGAACAGGTATAGAACTAACTTTCTTATTTTCCAGGTTAACATGGTGGTGATTTCATCTTCCTTCTTTCTGTCTTTCCCCTTGTTCATAACTGCACAATACAATTACTTTAGAGGTGTGTACAGAGTTATTGTTTCCCACTTACTTCAGAAGGGGAGCACCTATTGCCCTAGCTGTTCTGCAAGCCCCCTTAGCAACATCATTGGGCTCATTTCACTTAACTTCAGCTGTCCAAATAGAGGCCTTCAGTCCAAACTAGCTGCCTAGATTTACCAGTAGTGACAGACACCTTCAGAAGTGACACAATCCATCCAAGGGAAAGCAGGAATGAATGACCCTCTAAAAGTCTCTCCCCTCTCTCTCTCTAATGATTATTGTCTAGATGAACAGCTTAGACTAGACAATTAGCTTAGACTAGATGCTTAACATTTAGGCAGCTAAAATTAATGTGATGAATCCCATTCTACATGCTCGGATAATGACTCTAGCCTTTGTATCTCAAATTTTCTCTCTTTGATATGTTTTCATAGGTGTTCAGATTCTGTGCTATACTTTCAGATTAATTTCAACTTCCAAGGCTTAAAATACTTGCTTCCCATTACTGTTCATTGCCATAAATATGTCATGGCATAATATAAGTGTCTGTACCTGTGAGGAAATCCTTCTGCTTTAAGATTCAACTCCACAGCCCACACAGGACTAATATTGCTGAAAATCACCCTAATAATGTCATAGGGCCTCTTGTACTTGTGAACATTTTTGTCATGAGCACAGGCTCATGGTCTGCACTTTCAGCCAGGACATGTACAAATAAGATTGTAACACTTCTTTAAAACTTACCTGAAAGAAAGAAAGAAAAGAAAGAAAAGAAAGAAAGAGAAAAGGAAGAAAAGGAAGGAAGGAAGGAAGGAAGGAAGGAAGGAAGGAAGGAAGGAAGGAAGGAAGGAAGGAAGGAAGGAAGGAAGGAAGGAAGGAAGGAAGGAAGGAAGGAAGGAAGGAAGGAAGGAAGGAAGGAAGAAAGAAAGAAAGAAAGAAAGAAAGAAAGAAAGAAAGAAAGAAAGAAAGAAAGAAAGAAAGAAAGAAAGAAAGAAGGAAGGAAAGAGGGAAAGAAAGAAAGAAAGAAAGAAAGTGGATATGAGGCTGCTGATAAAAATATATTGGAGGCTTTGAGCAAGATGGGGAGAAAGCTCAAGAAGTCACCTCACTCATCCATTTGTTCTAAAGTGGTTTCTGTACTTGTCGTGGTTTGAGGCTGGGCAGCCACTAAACGGACGGCAGATGCTCTCTGTTAACCCCTCTCCCTTCCCAGACAGGGGAAGGGAAAGAGGAAAAGGGAGAGAGACTTATGAGCTGGAAATAAAACTAAAGCAGCTTTAATGAAACTGTAACAATAAAAAGAGAAATATAATAATGAGAAGAAAAATAACAAACTATTTACAAATATGTACAAAACTGGTATTGAGCTTTTCCCCCTGAATCACGCGCTCCCCCCAGTAATGCTCACATCACCACTGGTGCTGCGGAGCAGCTCTGGGAAGATCCCAGGCTGGGCTCCTGGACACAGCAGCAGGTGGGAGCTGCATTCAGGAACACACGGATCAGGGACAGAGCCTTCCCAGGATGCTGGACATAGAAGATGACCAAGGGCAAGAAGAAGCAAAGGGCAAGCGAGAAGAAGGGCCTTGCCCCTGTGATCCTTCAGCTTCATACTGAGCTTGATGTGTATGGGATGGAATACTGTATTGGTCACTTTGGGTCACCTGTCCTGTCCGCTCCTCCCCGCAGGTGTAACCCTTGTGCAGCCTGACACTAAGGGGGCCCCCCAAGGTGTCACTGAGAGAATTCAGCAGTGACCTTGGTCTCTATAAGATTAAGTATAAGCAAGAGCTTTTCTGCACACCATTGTACTGTGAGCTCAGTACTAACTATAAACATTGAGCCTTATCACTTCTAGGAGCTGACAGTCTGAAAAACATGTTGCTGACTCAGAAAGTGCAGTATTAGAAGTGACTTAACTGAAAAGTAAAATAACTGAAAGGAAAATTGGTTCTGTTTTAGCCAAACCAGGACAGTACTCAACACTGCCCCCGAGATAAATTAATATAACCTGCTAAAAGAATTCTTAAATCACCTTAGTTCCACCAGCTTCCTAACAAGTTAGTTTCAAAGCCTTGCTACTTTATTTTATTTCTTACTAGAAAGTTGTTTTTCTAATTTCTAACCTAAATTTCCTTGGTTAAAATATTAATACCTTTTCTTGTTCTCTCTGCATTGAACATGGGAAACCAACCTTCCTTCCTTCCTGATTATTTTTATGAAATTATACTAATTATACTCCTATAATTTTCTGAAATTATAATAATTTTACTCCTTTAATATACTAAGTGAAATGTCTGCAGCCTTTCTGGGCTGAACTTGAGGTATTTGAAGTATATTGGTTTAAATGGTATATCAGGCTTTTCAATAAATATTTTTACAGAAAAATTTCACACGGTCCAAAAATATCATAATTTCTCAGGTTAAGCTGAAAAATTAGCAAAATGTTGCTATTTAGTCAAAATTTTTGATTTGTTAGTGAACAAAAAAAGGGAAAACAAATTTAGGACAAATGCTGAGCACTGTTCTGTCCTCTCCTTCACCTTTGCTGTATAAAAATAATCACCATTTTTAAGTTTGATTCTAACCTGAAAACTTCCAAAATCTGCAGGTATTTGGCATTTTTCTTCTGGCCCACTTCTGATGGAAAATCATGCAGTCTCTTTGAGAGTTGGTTCCCAGGACTAAAGAACTATTCTCATAGGGAAGAAATTATAATAATAATAATAATAGTAAAGTGGAGTTCCCTGCAAATTTTATTTTGAAGCAGTTCATTTTATCCCTCGACTTTATTTTTGTAGAAAAAAAGGATGATTTGTCTTTGCAGTGACTGCAGCCCAAGGAGGGAAAGAGAAGCTGAGAACCTTCCCATCCATAACAAAACCTGGCAGCAATGGTTGTAGTAGAGTTCAAGTTTATTTGACTAATTCTTTCACCACTTGTCAGAGAACATACTTTTGTTTGTGGTAACAAACTGAGCTCTTTCCTCCCCCATTTCTCCAGCGAGCAGCACAAGCACTTGTGTGGAGCACACATTACCACTAACCGTTATGATGTTTGCTGTCAAACTCATTTATTTATGCAACTGCTGTGGAAAGGCCTGGGGCCCATAAGCAGCCTTGAAAGATTTCAGAGCCCTGGTGTGGGGTCATGAAAAGGAAAGTGTTGGGGAGGGGGTGAAGCCTCCACTGGTTATGAGAAAGGAACTGACACAGGAAATGGTCACATATGGCACAGATTTATTGTGTCCGGGACTTCCCATTCAAAACTCATTATATCCACAGCTCAGAGAAGTGCATGGCACAGCCACATTCATTTTTAGGTCTAGCATCTGATGAAATTGCTGTTCTGCTTTTGAGTGGTGGTGGTAGTTTTGTCATTCCTTGGCCAGAGAGACAGTGACTGGAACCACACTGGTAAAGGCTCTGCCGTTCGCTGACCCTTGTGTGTGTGTTGAGCCCCAGGTATCAGCTTGACTAAAGCTTCAGTCAACAGGGCTGATGGTCAGGAGGAGAGAAAAATCCTTCTGGGCTTTAAACACACCTAAAGAAAATCAGAATTATCTTAAGGGAAAATATAATGGGAAAAGCTTTGGTAGATACATGCCAAACAAATCAATACTTGCAGAACAGCATATAGAATCATAGAATCATAGAATCATTATGGTTGGAAGGGACCTCCAGGGTCATCAAGTCCAACCTTTATCCCATCACATTCCTAATCATTAGACCATTAGACCATATTTTTTCAAAGGTGAAATAATTTGGACCAAGAGATGCTTATCTTTGCGTTTTTCTCTTTTGGTAATCTTTCCTGGGAGACAGGATCCCTCTCACACCCAACTGTTGGCTCTTTGAATGCTGGTTAATGAATTCAAGAGGTTTGTGGGAGTAGTTTGTGTATGTTATCTGCTTCATGAGAGCATCTCAAAGCTCCAGTCAGGGCCCTGGGTCCTATTGTGCTAGGTGCTGTACAAAACGCCATTATTTCCACTCCTTAGCTGTGTAAAGATAGACCTCAGGAAGGCTATGGACACCCACATTCTCTCTCCCATGCTGTCCTATAAGTTCACTCCACTCAGTCCCGTTTGCTTCAGTCCCGTGCCACTCTTGATTGCATCACAGTAGAGTTTAAGGTAATGAATCCCACAACATCTTTTTCTCCTTGATTCAGGGTTACAATTTAAGGGTGCTTAATCACCACACTTTTGGAGACTTTCTGAAAATGTATGGAATTGTGAAGTATAGATGAGTTCAGCTGTGTAATCCTTTCTGTCTCCGTGCACAGTATGTCAGGCAATGCTTTATTTGTCACCATAATATATTTATTCCCTAAATAAGCATTATGGGAAACTTTGTGTTGTCAGGATGGCTAAAATGACTGAATTTCCTTAATCATTAATGATAATGCAGAAAAAAAGCCCTCCCTAATTGTGTCTTTCTGATTAAGTTTAATAAAATGATGGACAAGCTCCTCTGGGCCACTGCTGACAACAGCAAGAAGGGACTCAATGGGGTCTGCCTCTCATGAGTCAAGCAATGCTAGGTTATGAACACTGGAGCTTCCTGGTCACTCCTGTTACATCATGAGAGAAACTCTAACCTCAGTTTGATTCAGCAGTCTTCCAAACAATTGGAGGTGGCCATCACCTTTTGGAGAGTCAGTGACTTTAACAGTATGGGTGTGCTATGCCAGCTGGCATCAGGGATAAGGAACTGGCCCTGGCACTGGTTATTTTATTAGTTCCATTGTGTGCAATGCCATAGCAGCTCAGTTCCATCCTGGTCATCTGGTAGTCAAGGTATTTCCAGGTGTGGTCACCTTGCAGTGGCAGCAGGGCATTTGAGAAGTTCTGTGGCACTATAAGAAACATCCCTTAATTCAACCACGACACAAGACTTGGGCTGGGCAACCTCATTAAAGAGCACTTCAAACTTACTGACCCACCTCCTTTGAGAGGGCTCAAGATGTATTCTCCTGGTTAGGTTATTCTCCTCCCCAGCTTTTTGCAGTCTTGCAAGACAGGTTTGATGTTTTCTATTGAGCACAAAGACCAAAGATGGTCTCTCTGGGACCAGAGGTTCCTGACCTGGAAATCACTGAAAGCCTGTGGAGCATTTTTCGTGAGCATTGTTATTTGCATGCCTTGTTCCCATGCTCTTTCTAGATGACTCTTTCTGATCACTGTTGGAGAGCATCCTGGCCTCAGTGGTCTCCTAGTTTCTCTTGTTAAGACTTTACTTGTGCACTTATGCTGAAAGGTCAGGAACTAGCTATTAATGCAGTCTTTGGGAACTAGAAAACTGAAGTCTTTAATTAATAACTTGGATAGATGTACTGTAGTCTGTAGTGTATGTGCCTCACCTCGTGGGCATGAGGGAGCTCTGAAGGGTGCTAACATAAAAATATATAACCATATGAAAGATGCAAACAATGCTTGATTACACAGTGAATAAATACTGGCAGTGTGTGTGGCCATATCAATGCCTATAAACAATGAATGCAAGAACAAATATTTCACGTTCTACACCTGTTTGTCTATGGATTTGTATCTGGAAGGGAAGGGCCAATACAGGTCCTGTGATGTGAGCTTACACTTCTGTGTTTCCTTTCAGTTGGAGCACTAATAACTGTTTTTTCTCTACTTGGGCACCTACTTTTACAAAACTTTTAGGATTGTCGTATCTTTGAGTTCACAAATGTGACTGAAATTGGCCAGGGGGTTCAAAGTTTTTTATGGAGGAACGATAAACAGGAGAGCATAAAAACCCACACAGTGTGATCTGATGTGACTCATTTCCTTCGAAAATAATTTTCTTTAAAAGAAAGAATTAACAGCCTAAAGCAATCACTCAATTTTTATTTGCACAGCCTATGCTATGAGTATGTATTTAAGTGTATCTCTCACACATGTATGTGCACAAACACACGAGCAAGCACACGTGCCACTGTGCATTCCTATGTGTGTGTTCCCAGCACACACCTTGCAACAAACCAGCCACAGACAAGCCATTTGGCATTGCATATCTCTGTGTTTCACCCCCCAAGGGAACACTGGTAAACTCAGTTGAGTAATATTCCTAATTCACAGTCAGTGGGATTTCTAAAAGTGATGGGGGATGCCTTGTCTCAGCATCCACTGAAGGTGACAGGCTTGCTTTTCCTTACCTATATAAAGATTTACAAGACTGATATCAACAGAGCCATCGCTTTCAAAGGATGAGTGCGTAGGCAGGACCCTGTGCCAGGGATTAGACAGGAGAATTGGGGCCAAAGTTATTTATGGGAACATCTGACCTCAAGAAACATAGAAAAACCTTTTGTATATCAAAAATGACTGACCTCAGAATAATTTACCTTCGCTAGATTTCTAAGGTCCTCTCGCTGGGCTTTTTTTTTAGAAATTTTTTATTTCACATTTGAATGTCAGCAGGTCAAAAAGAACAGTTAATGCTGATGAATATTTCCCCCTCAGCAAAGATGCGTGCTGACCAGCCCAAGGCCAATGAATCGCAATTTCTAAACAGTGTCCCATTTATCTCTCCCCTCCCCCTTCCTCCCCTACTTGCTTTTATATTTTTGTAACTATAATTGTAGTTAAATTAGAAATAACTGACGGGCAAATCCAGTCAGATGGAAAGAAAATTGCATGAGATTTATTTTATTTTGATAAAAACCCGATGTTGCCTTTTGTTTTTGTCAAAAAACGACTATATTTTTCCTTGTACCATGAATTGTGAAATCTATCTTGAAATGGGTAAAAATTATTGAAGGAAATGGTGGTGTTAACCTGAAGGGGAAAATCATTAATGTTGATGTATTTCATTCAATTTTAAATGTAGAATTTATTTTATTTTATTTTATTTATTTGGTGTTGGGGAACTAGGGAAAAGGCAAGGGACTTGCAAAGGACTCTGTGTGCCTTTAAGTCAAAACATCTATTTTAAAAAATGCTCTTCCCTCCTTCCCTCCTGCTCCATTTTTCTAAATAAATGATATGAGATGGTGGTGGTGGTGGTGGCTTTTTTTCCTAAGCAAAGAGGACCCCCTCGGCGTATTTTTCTTTTCAAATGTGAAATGAGGTGGAAAATCCTCATTTCACGACAGGAAGGACAAATATTGACACAAAAGTTAATATTTGTCAGGAGCCCTAGAAGCAACCTGAGTGCTAAAATCTCATATAGATATATATGTTTGTGTGACTCCATGTGTGTGTGCATGTATATAATTAAATAATAAACAACTTGATGGTAGAGGAAACCTGCAGAAAGCAAAGTCTGCTCTCCAAGGCTGAGGAAATAACTGGAGACAGTGGACATACACACTCTGCATGTATTATTTATCTCATTCGTGGACTGACCAGGCCACCACACATGTGACACACATGTGCAAGCACCCAACACCTCTTCCTCTGCTCAGGTGCACACAGCTCCTGATGTGACACTCAGCCTCACCCATGCACACACTGCTACAGATATGAGCATCTTTTCCATCTTCCCCACCCATTTGTAGGGTCTCCAGTTGACCTAAACATCAGGTTTCTCTTCCTTTTTCCCCCATTATTTTCCTCCCTCTCACACACGCGCGTGTGCAAACGTAACCCGTTTAATCCAATTTCACCCATTGCGGGGGGATGCTTCTGGAATTTATCACTGTTATTGTTCACTGCCAATGTAAATAGCACATGTCAGCTCAATATTCAGTGGTCACTCAGTATTTATTAAGTCCTGTCCACTCTGGCCTTTTTTAGAGGAAAGCCCCGGGGCAGATTAGCTGCTAGCCCTGACACACCACGTCACTTATCTATTCGCATTGATTATGAGAGTCAGCTGTGGCCAGGACTCACTTTTTCCTTCTCCTCTCAGACCCCTCTTACAAGCACCCCTGCTTGGATTTTCATGAGGAAATAATCAGATTAGGGCTTCAGCGGCGAGTTCATATGGAGTTCTCTTTCTCCAATGTGCTACTAACTGAATAAACGTGTTTTGTGGTAAATTGTAAATGACATTATGATTACTAAGGCCAGCATGGGTTTCATTTAAAAGTGATCGAAATTGCAGGCTGCAGAAATTGTGACTGGCAGATAAGGCCATTTGGAAGGGGACAAGCAATGATGCGTGCGCGCGCATGGGCGTGTGCAGGAAACCCAGCAAACCCGCTTTGCAAAGCAGGCAAAGTCCTGGGAAATCACAAAATATCAGCAAATCCCATTTGTAGACAAGAGAAATGTCATCGAGAGGGGAAGATGGGGGTTTCCAGGAGAGCAGACGAGATCTGTCAGCCTTTGTGGGCTGGCTGCCTGCTGCAGGGTGCATCCTGCCGGCGCTCCAGGACAATGCTGGATGCCTCTCAGTGCACTGTTTCCACTTCTGCTTCTGAATGGAGTTGCTGCTCCCTCTCCCTTTGCCCTCAGCACATGCCAATAGCAAAATGCTTACACTGATATAAAAAAATAGGCAAGAAAAAGGGAAAGAAAACGGTAAGCTGGTGTCTAAAAATAGGGGCTTTTGCACAGATCCTATTTGTCTTGGACCTCCTCCCTGAACAAAGCTTGACATTTATGTAATCTCATTGCTTTCCTCGGTGATGTGCAGAGCGAGGGCTCGTTCTGGGAAACACTCACAGACCACGATCTGCACACGAGGAATCCCCTTGAAATAAATCATAGGTAAGTGTCACAGGAGCCAGGCATCGAGATGTAACTATAAGCAGAGCCCAGACTGATTTCTCTTAGTTCATTTCTTTTCCAGGACTCTGGTATTTTCTTCTAGCAGAATTTCACAGTTATAACGTTTCCTTGATAAGGGGAATGCCTTTTTATTCACCCAAAAGCTTATGACTCTCAAGTATATTGCTGTCCCTTTGTCTTTATCATTAACGCCAAGCACTGCTGATCTGCACACAAGTACCCAGAGCTGAATGAGGCACACAGAGTTAGTTTAGACATTGGCCATGTTTAGCCTAACACTTTTGTGAGAGCAGCAACAAGGGAAGGACCAGGCTTGGGGAGGGAAGGAGGATTACAGCTGGCTAAAGCAGCAAATTCCTCCTTTGATTTTATTTTGAAGAGAGGAAGGAAAAACAGACACATATCTTTTCCTAAGATGCTCCAGGCAGAAGTGTTTATGTTTTTGGTGCCTGTATCTGAACTCACTTACTTTTATTCTCTCTTCATAATCAGTGATGAACTCATCATTACAGCCTGAAGCACAACTTCTCTCATCTTAAAGCAGAGACATATATTTGGTCAGATGGAGCATACCCTAACTCAGAAGACTATATGGATTATCTCTTCTGTATAGATTCTTCCAAAAAAGGATCCTCTTGGCTTGTCTCCATAGACACTTGCAATGGGATTGCAATGGGATTCTGTGGCAAATTCTGATGTACATGGAAGTGTCTTAGCTCCTGTTATGTTCAGTGAAAGAATAACTTAAGTGTCATCTGAAGTGCCTTTGGCAGTCCCATGGATCATGTATTACATCTACAGATGTTGTAGCTACCTGAAGAAGTCCAGGTGACATTAGGTACTTCTGTTTAAGTGACAGGATCCTACATATGGTCAGTAAAGTTAGAGGATCATAAAGGGAGATTCATCTGACAAAACAGAGGTATTTTAGGGTGACCTTCATTGCTTTCTGAAGTGCTTTGTCTGTATTGACAGCTGGGGAACTGGGGGTGTTTCAGTTTCTATAAATGTGAGCCTAGTGTGATTTCAGGGGCTGTGGGGTGTCCCACCAGGCCTCCAGCTGCCATGCTAGAAGGTCTTCATAGGCTCTGTGTCACGTCTGCCAGACTAGGCAGATTTCTCAGATACCCCAGGGCATCCCATGTGATACTGGATGCCTGCCTGTGGGCAAACTATTGAAACTCCAGATCTCCACTGACTGCAATGGGAGCTTGGACATTCAGAGCATGTGTCAGTGTCTCCACTATTTGTTGGTGTCTGAATCTGCTGTGTACTTCTAGCTCTAAAACTCAGCGAGGTGGTTCACCACTGGAATAGATCAATGATGTTCTGGTCCTTTCTAGGTTTTCTGTTTGAGATACAATCCCTGTGAGTGTGATTACAGGGATTTGTGTAGAGTTAAATTATCTTTCCAAATAATTGCAGTTATGCCCTGATTTGTTATCCTGTTACAGGCCTAGAACCACAAGAATGCATGAGGACATAAGGATGAAAGTGATTGTTCAGACCAAAGGTCCATCCAGTGTTTAGCATCATGGTTTAACCCCAGCCAGCAACTAAGTACCACACAGCCACTCGCTCACTCTCCCCTGGTCAGATGGGGGAGAGAAATGGAAGGGTAGAAGTGAGAAAACTCATGGGTTGAGATAAAGACAGTTTAACAGGTAAAACAAAAGCTGCATGCACAAGGAAAGCAAAAGAAGGAATTCATTCACCACTTCCCATCTGCAGGCAGGTGTTCAACCATCTCCAAGACAGCAGGGCTCTATCACACGTAACGGTTACTTGGGAAGACAAACATCATCACTCCAAACATCCCCCTCTTCCTTCTTCTTCCTCCAGCTTTATATGCTGAGCATCATGTCATATGGTGTGGGATATCCCTTTGGTCAGTTGGGGTCAGCTCTCCTGACTGTGCCCCTTCCCAACTGCTTGTGTACCCCCAGCCCACTCACTGATGGGGTGGTGTAAGAAGCAGAGAAGACCTTGACTCTGTGTAAGCACTGCTCAACAATAAACATCTCTGCATTATCAACACTGTTATGGTCACAAATCCAAAACATAGCTCCATACTAGCTACTATGTAGAAAATTAACTCTATCCCAGTCAAAACCAGCACAGCCTGCTCTTTCAATAGTGGACATAATTTGATGTGTAGAAAGAACAGGGTAAGTGTATATGGTATTTCCCTGTCATACATTACCCATCTTCAACCATTTTTAGCTCAAGGACATCTTGAGGTAGATGTGGTTTCTGCCTATTTAACATCTCTTAGTGTCCAGGCTTCTCTTAAAACTGTGTAAAATTTTAGCACCAACGATTTGAGCACTGAATGTCACAATAAGCAACTATACCACAAACAATTGAGTCTATGTCTGAAACAATTTTTTTTGTTTTTTCTCTCCCTATCTCCCCCTGTTCCCTTTCAGGAATTTACAGGGATGACAGCAAGTGTACCTTCAAGCCCTCAGTACAAAGCTACTTCTGCAAACAGACAGATCATGCATTTGTCATTCTAGAAAACTTAGACCCTGGTGTGGTCAACCAGAGACTGTTTCCAGTAGTAGCAATGACTGGCAGTTTTATGGACACCTTCAGTGATGTGACTTCTCATGCATTGTGTTATCCTGCAGATCATCGTTCTACTTCCTTTTCTGTGTTGCCATCTACCAAACTCACTACGATTTGCTTCCCAGACCTAACACCTCTGACTTTCAGACTCTACCTCCTCAGTGGCCAAAATGAAACCAGACTGCCCCTTGCTATATTCTACGATGAACCCCTCAGCCTTCGTGTTTTCATTCAAGGGAAATACGTGTCTCCAACCCCATCTTCTTTCTCAGTTCATGAAGCTGCGGGAGCCAATTACTTTAGCTTTGAAGACAATCTCCTCTATGTTCTCCTGCATGAGAAGGAACCTGTAGAAATAGTTGCTGGCCTTTCCATTCTTGTGGCTTTCACTGTAACTGAGCCTGCTGGGGAAGAGAGTGAGGCAAGTATAATACGTCGATTAGCTGATTTCTTGAAGGTTGGTCATGATCAAGTCAGAGTAGTCCATCATGTGCTGGGAGGTGAAAGCATGTTGAAGGTAATCTCGGCCAATGCTAGCAAAAAGAAATATTGCTGTCCTAACATGGCATTTTGCACGACCTTTCATAGCAGATCTGGCTCACAGAAGGTGGGAAGAGGACCAGTGAGCACCCAAGCCCTGCAGCCATCTGAAGTGGCTGGTCCATCAAGAGTGCTCATAATTGAACTTAGTGATCCACCAGGCCATCCAAGAAATGAGTTGACAAGTGACAGCTTAAAGAGTTTGTCCAGAACAATTATCAACACTCATCAGACTGGTGACCTTCAGAGAGGCCTCAACTTGTCCATTGATACCATCATGGTGACTCAGCCTGCCTTACTGTTTCCAGCAGCAGCTAACAATAGGTAAGTATCAGATGCAGTATCAGCAGATACTGATTTAAGTTTAGTGAGGTAATTTAACCACTAAGTCTGCTTATTAAGACAGGGAGTAAGTTCTCCATTGAGTGAAATATGACTAACCATGCTGAAACACATTATAAATTTTCCATGATAGACCTATGCCAAAGTGCTACTGGTCTCCCAAGTGTGAATTACCATGCTACTCTGTTGGTGCTCATGAATCCCTGTAGTGCAGAGATATCCATGTTGATTTAAACCAGGAACAGAGTCCCTGGAAGTCTGACTTGGAACTATGAAGTATTGGGTAAAGTCAATGTTTCTGAAGAAGTTCAGACTACAATAGCTCTTAAATTTTAAACCATTAATTCTAAATATATTTATAGATTAATGTAGCACCAGAGATGTGTCATGAAAGACAGGTTGTTATCCTAACTGACTTGCACATCTAAACCTTGATTCATGTAGTTCTTAAATTTAAGGCCAGAAATGACTCTTTAATCTTCTGTTTCAATCTCCCACATGACACAGGTCACTGCTGATCACTTTGATACCTCAGCATTGACCTTTTTGACTAAATTCTAGAAAACCATCTGCTGCTGAAGATACAAGAGCTGGACACATCCAGTACTACCTGAATATGCACCTAGATATTGGATGCTACTTCTGTTTTTATTGTCACAAGTACTTGCCCACCTTCATCAGCCTCTCTCTCCAGCTTCCCATGAGAGTTTTGTGTTCTTTCCTTCACTGTTACATCACCGAGTTTCTGGGCATTGACTTTCCCCTCCTCCAGATACCTCCAGAGTAATCAAATCACTTAGCTGTCTGCTTTTTAATAAACTGAAAGGTTTGAGTTCTGGTGAATGTTTCTTTCCTTCTCTGTCTCTGTTTTCTGAATCCTTTTTGAAGTGTGCATGTCTGAAAAGCCAACAGCTTTCCTTCATATCAGTGCCATACGTGAAAGTGGTATTAAATCCCATTTTCTACTAGCAGAATTCAGTCATCCCATTAGCCCATTTTTGCACAGAAATAGGAGAGGCCATGTTAGTCTGTATTGTCTAATTCTGTATTGTCTAATTCCTTTTCAGTTCTAGCTTTCCAGAACCAAATCCATCCAGTTGGTTTGCCCAGAGCCAACACACCATGCGACCTAGGTGCCTATGTTTGACTGTTTTCTCTGTAATTTATCAGCCCGCCAAGCCTTCTGTGCATTTTATCTTTATATTTGTTTCTTGATGTAGACATAACATCAGGCCAGCAGCTGATTTTGACAGGACTCCCCTGTACTTTATCATGATTTCCCAATGGGACCTACCTTTTGAGCTCTGTCAGTTACCTAGTTCTCGGTCATTTTTTTTATATAGTAATTTTTTATTGATGTTCTGTACAAAGGCTCAATTTTCAAAGGTCTTTTTTTTTTTCCCTCTCCTCCACAACAGCAAACCACCCTTTCTGTCCCTCCTTCCTCTGTCCCTGACTTGCTCTTTTCAGCTTCTTACAGCCATTATTTGCATGACCCAGATGGCAGCCCTTATCTGCAGAGTGAGCTGTGAGGAGCAAGGCTAGGAAGGGAGCAGACAGCAGTGTATTTCAGCCTCAGATCCTGAATCTGTATTAAAAGCATATGGGAAATATGAAAAAGGTAATATCCCATCTGTTTTTAATAGGGAACATGGGATTTGATGTTTGGCAACCTTATTGTGTACTCTCTTGATATTGCATAATGTTATTTTTTGATGTTGTGCACTACTGAGCCTTACCCAACTATAAGCATATTCCATCTATGCAAGAAAGAAATTGGATTTGTCTAAGTCTTGCTGTCTCTAATTAATACCATATCCTCTGACATTTACCACTGACCCCTGTACCATCCTGATATCTCTTGGCTGTTAGTGATAGAAACTACTATTCAGACGCTGAACTTTTCTACTAGGCACTGTGTGGCTTATGGTAGTGAAGCACCCACAGTAAGGACAGTGGTCTGTGACCACAGGAATCTTTGTTTTGGTTTGAGTTTTAGTTTGCTAGCTTTGGGGTTTCTTTTGAAGCGGTGTTATATTGGGCACAGTGGGAAATTATTATTTATAAGATCAAATCTTAAATCAGGGATAAACCCTGAAGATATACAGAACCCTATTAAATACCTATAGGTTCCTGAATGAATCAGTGTAACATCATGGCAGAGGAAGCAGAGATCAGCTAAAGGAGAGGACCACTCTCTTCTGTGTGCCTGGGAAGAAACCTTGTGGCTGCCCTTTTTTCAGGCACCGATGATATCTCCTCCATACCGGGGACAGCTCTCCCATCTGAGGCTTGTCTTCCTATCTGTGCATGCTCTGTGAAACCAGTCTGAGCAGCAAGGATCAGGGCAGGTCCCTGGGAGGGAGGCTGTTTTGTTATAAGCACAAAAATAGTGCTAGCTTAAAGCCATAGATTCACCATCTCAGTAAGAGAAGACCTGGGACGTATATTCAAGAGAATACTGACATCACCAGATCATAGGACCAGCTCAGAGCTCATCCACACTTAGCTGCTTGGGCTCCTCTGCAGTGTTATTTATTGCTCCCCATCAGTCATAGCTTTTCTGGAATTACTCATGGCTGACATTTCTGATGCAATAAGGCCACAGATAACTTGTGAAATGAAATCAGGGTTTTCCTGTTGGGACATGTAGTATCCCCAGTGTCTATCTGTCTCTCTTTAGGCAGCACATGCTAGCACAAGAAAGGATAATGGAGCTGGGTTGACAAGCCAGGCTAAGTATTCCTGTGTATTTTTCTGCGGAAGGAGAAGAGAAATATTTTCACCTGAGTGGTGCAAAATCCAATCAGGCTGTCAGATATACACAGAACCTGCACTCCTGCTGGGCCAGCCTCCCTGTGATTTCAGACTAGTGGTTCCTCTTGTGTTAAAACAACAACAAAAAGATCTTTGATCAGCAGAGGCAAGGTGTTCATCTTTACAGACCAGGACAGTGAGGCTGAAGGGAGCCTTGGAAACCTTGTTGCAGCCTTGCTCATGTCACATATGGATCCATTTTCCCCCTTAACAATTGACAGGACCTGCAGTAAAAGTGATGATTTACACGACACGTGAGCATGGCAGAGAGGAGCTGCCAGCTGTGTCTCTGAGGGGCTGATCCTTTCCCCAATCTGCTTTATTTAGCACGTGAGCACTGTCACCTCTATCAGCAGAGCTTGGCTGGCATGACATTTGAGTGAGTGACAGCCATGACAGCTCCCAGGTCAGCTGGCTTTGCCGTCGCATCGCGCTCTCGACTGCTGCTGAACGTCGGATGGGAAAGGGAGAAAAATTCTTCCACAGGCTTTGTTAGCAGAAGTCTGGCAAGCAAAGCGTTAACTGGCTTTGGGTGCTGGGTCTTTGTGGAGATGTGCCCACGTATATATAAGTATACGTGTGTACATATATACACACACACACACACACCTCTGTTTGGCTGTAGGACCTCGCGCCCGCAGGCCACAGTCACATTATCATCTGGAAATTGGATAACGACAGCACAATGACAAATCCAGGTTGCTTGCAATAAGGTGCTAATCCCTTTGCTTTAATATCGGAGCAGCGTGTAATGATGTTTGGACATCACTCCAGTTTACTGACGACCCCACTGGGGCTGGCAATAGAAGCGTACAACTGTCTAACAAGCCATCAGGTGACCGCCGTCGTCAAAGCAACGGAGGATGCAATCTAATCTTCCCTCCATCCCTTCCAGCTCCCAATAAGGACCAGATTATAGAAGTGGCCCATCAATGCTTGGTAACTCGAATCAATTAACGTTAATTCGCACAATGCTATGATGTATTGTGATCACTTTCATTTCGGAGAAGGGGGAAGAAATTGCTATAATTCACCTAAAATGAGGTTGTCTATGGTGCTGAGGTATTAATTGGGTGTCCATATTAAATGGAAAAGGAGCACGGCAGTGAAGGAAAAGTGGATGAGTGACTCTCTTGGCTGCTATTGACCTATCAGAAGAAGACAGTGCCCTTTTCCTTTGCTTTTATCTATTACAGTTTTCCCTATTGCGTGTCAAGTTGATGTATTATAAAAAATTCATTTGGTGACCTTTCACCCCCCTAGCAGATTAAACAATTTCACTGGGATGGCATCATTAACAGGGCCTTGCATTTAATGATGATTTCTCTAAAAGGCCACAGAGATTCGATTTTAAGCTAACAGATTTATTGCACTATTATAACATATCGTAAAAAACTGTACCACCTACGGTCTGGTTTTAGGATAGAAACTGTTTAAGAGTTTATGTGGAGCTTAAAGTGGTATTACCTTGGGATACGCAGCAGCGGCGAGGCTCTGACCTCCGGCAGGATGCTGTTTACATTTAATAAAAGGCATTTCTCCAACAGTAAACTTTGGGAGCGTGTTATGGAGGAGGCCTGGCTTAGCTCCTCACCACTAGCAGGCTGCTTTGTAAGCAGGGGTATTTCCACTCATCTACAGCAATTAGTGCAAGTCACTAATGAATTAGGAGGATGTTTCTCTACTATCTGATACATCGGGTCTATCCCTCTCCTTCTAAAGGCTCCTGGTGATCCCACCTCACCTTTGAGTGGATCCACTAAGTCCTTCCAGTCTTCCTGTTTTAGTTTTTTTAAAGTGTCTTATCACTCCCAACTGCAGGAATCTGGACCCCACCAGCTGCATCTACCAGGCAGCTGCTGCCTTCAGGTTTTGGTACCAGTGGGATTGAAAAGTGCTAAAAGAAGGTTGTCTGAGCAGGGGAGGGAAGACTGCCCTTATGGGGGAGACATATCTGTGTGTTCCTGGTCAGCTGTGTTCATTCTCTGTGACTAGATTTATTGATTTGTAAGATGGGGAAAAAAAATCCTGACAGCTAGAATGGGAACCTTTTGGAGCTAGGAAATGGAGAAATAGATGGTGGTAGTGCCCCAAAAAGCTAATGTCAGAAGAAGCTGGTCCCTCTATTACTTAATTATAAGATCTGCAGGGGGAGTCAAAGCTCTGAACAGTGCAGTTTGAAAGGGCACAGGTCTGGATAACCTCACCACCACATGCCATGAGGATGCACTACTCACCCAAAGGTGCTAAAATCCTCAGAACTCTCCTGGTGAATCTGCACCTACTTTGCCTTACAGAAGTCCTCAGCTTGCCTATCTCCTGCCTTCACTGCAGCATCTAGTTTCTTGTAGCCTGTCTTCTCTTCACCAGTTGTCACCACCTTTTCAAGAACAGCAGCAACAACAAAATATCTTTGGCTTGAACATGGTGCATTTTGACATATTACTCATTCCTCAAATTCTTCCTAATCTCCTTCCCCTTCCAAGGATATACTGGTGCTGCAGCACTAGCATTGCAGACATACCCAGACAACTGTTCAATTGGTTTAATTGCCTATGTTTATTAGGAAGTTAAATATCCCAGGGACTATTCTCTGGCACTGAGGCCAGCTGATATGCATCAGCCTGTGTCCATAAAATTAAATTCCCTCACCCACCGTTTCAGGGTGGCCAGATCCAAACTGCCAAGTGAGAATATTCTCTGACTGTATTAGCTCCCAGACCATTTGGGAGTTGTCCTGGACTTTTCTGTTGAGACTGGACCACAGCTTGTGGTCTGACGGTAGGGGTGATCAAGTGTCAGTGCCAAGGCTTGTTCTTTGCCATTATTTAGTCTTCTAGCACAGACATATCCATCAACTTCAACGGACCCCTTGACACAGGCTCTCAGTCTGACCTTGTTCCCCTTGAAGTCGATTGATAATAATGGCTATTAGTACTATTAATATTATTGCTATTGTTTTTGTTGTCATTATTATAGTGATTATGATAATTGTAATTATAATTTAATCATAATTTATTTATAATTAAAATTATAATTGTAATTATAATTAAAATTACATGCTTTCCTTGATTTCAGGGGCTCTTCCTTCCCTCTCCCCCAAATCTCTCCACCTAGCTTCTCCATCACTCCTCAATACCTGCAGCAGATACTCTACTTTCTATGACCTCTAACTCCCTTGCTGCTAAAGAGCAGACACTTGCTCTCCCACAGAGCCTCAGCATGCTCAGCAGACATGTTGGCACTGATGGTGAAAGGATCTGGGATCCCTGTTGACTAAGGTATCACGAGCAGCACTTTCCAGCCCGCTGTGCTCGCATTTAGAAGAGCTGCAAGACACTGAGCACCGGAGCTGCTCCCCATTGAGCACTGCCAGCAGGGAATGGCAAGCCAGTCTGCTCCTTCCCAGCGTGAGGCTTCAGGCTGGTGACAAAACAGCATGCTCTTCATGCCCATCAGGAGGAAGGCAGGTCTCCTCGCTCCGGTCCATGCTAGGCTACAGGCACACTTGTCTGTTCCCCCCCTCCCAGCTGCAAAGCTATGCCAGGAAAGCTTATTTTCCTTCCAGGAGAAATTGCCAGGGGAGCAGCAGGCTGCTGCTCTCTCCTCTGCCTTCACAGTGATGCTGACTCGCAGGAACGTAGCTCGCTGCGCGCAGGGTTCCACCCCAAGGCAGGGGCTCCCTCGCAGCAAGAGCCAGGTTGGACTGTGAGGGGTATAGACTCTGTGCTGTGTTAGCAGGATTCAAATCACCTGCAAACAGACATTCATTTTTAAGCATGCAAGTGTGTTTTTGTTTTCTTTTCCTTGCCATTACTCATCCTAGGGAGGTCTGCTTCCTAAAACCACGTTTTGCAGCAGTCTGACTTCAATTGTGAGATGAGCACAGGTTCACCGTGTAGGGCTTGGAGTGTGGAGGCAGGGAATTTCATGCCAACATTTTTTCTGTTTGTTGGCAGTTTTCAAGAAGTCAGAGAGAGAGAAAGAATTAAATTATCTTCTATAAGCCAGGCCAAGACTCACCTAAACTTGACTGGACTCAGCTGGAGTCAGATATGGATAAGAACACTCATGAAACCACTGGTGCCTTTGACATGAATTTCAAATATATCACTGCCAAAAAAACAAGATAAGAACTGAAACTTTTTGTTTAGAGTCCTGAGCCAGCTCTTGGACTGCAAGTGTCCTTAAACCTTTACTTGGCCTTCCCAGTGGCTGTGGTTCAGACCAGTATTTCCCATCACGTGCAGTATAAACAGTTTCTGGTTTGTGATGCACGGTAACACCCTGAAAAAAAAAGAACTAACCACCAAAACCTAAACCAAGAAATAGAGTTAAGCCAAAGGAAACTTATTGTCAGATATCTTCTGTTTGTAAACACCTTTAAGCAAACACTAGAGATGAATGAATAGATTTTCTACTTCCATTTCAAGACAATATCAAACCTCCAGTCACTTCACTGCAATTGCAAATTAAAGGGTATATATATATATATATATATGAGATATTAAATGACACAAAGCACTGAGAGAGAGAATGATATGATACAGGTTCAGAACAAAGTGCTGATTCTTTATTCAAATGCAGAAGCCTTCTCCTGCAATGCTCTAATTTAAATTTAAGTCTGGGAAAAAAAACAATGTCTTTCAGTGGGGCTTCTGTGTGCTGCTATATTTCAGCATGGAGACTTTGCAGATAATGAAGGATAAGAACACAGGTACAGCAGGATAAAGAAATGCAGTAAAGCACCATAAGTGCTGTGCTTGTGTAAAGGAATTGAAACTTTGTGTGACACTTATTGCCACCTGCATTTCTAAGGTAGCAAATCCCATGAATAGAAAGTAATATGTCATTCCTAGGTAAGATATGAATTAACTCTGGGACTACTATTGGGTTTCTTCATAGCATTAATTTTCTGTTTTGTTTGTTGTTTTTTTCCCATTCCTTTACATGTGAAAGAAATGGAAGCAGACAACATCCAGACACACCCTTGTATGTGAGACCGTATAGCATCTCTGTTCAGGTGCAGCCCTCAGATGGAGAAATCGAGAAGCAGCTTCCTGTACAGCCAAAAATCATTTTCCTGGACAGGAAGGTAGGATTTGCCCCTCTGTGGATGGGTGTTTCTGTTAATTCTGTACCATTTTGACATTTCCAAGCAATCCAAAAGCTATGAGACAGACCTACATATGGCATAGAACAGCTCTACAAATAAATATGGCAAAGGATAGCTCTATAAACCAGCAGTCATTGGTATTCTGGGAACATCTTCCAGGATGGACTCTCTTCACATTTCTCATGTTTGTCCTGTGAGTGTTAGATTCGTGCTGCAGAAATGATTGTGTGCAGTTTTCTGATTTCTGCTCCTAAAGCTCAGAGGATGTCATTGAGGAATGTGGGAACAGCAACACAGTCATGAAGGCTGTCAGTGTCAGATATGATGGAGTATTCTGGTCTGCCCAAGGAAGTCCACATCATACAGAGCAGTGCTGTTTAGAGATTAGCATGTTTAAAACAAGCTTGTGGGATTGAGTGCACCCTCAGCAAGTTTGCCAGTGACACCAAGCTGTGTGGTGTGGTGACACACTGGAGGGAAGGGATGCCATCCAGAGGGACCTTGACAGGCTGGAGAGATGGTCCCATGCCAATATCATGAAGCTCAACAAAGCCAAGTGCAAGGTCCTGCACCTGGGTCAAGGCAATCCCAAGCACAGATACAGGCTGGGCAATGAGTGGGTTGAGAACAGCCCAGTAGAGAAGGATTTGAGGGTGTCTGTTGATGAAAAACTCTATATGAGTCAGCAGTGTGTGCTTGCAGCCCAGAAGGCCAACAGTGTCCTGGGCTGCATCAAAAGAAGTGTGGCCAGCAGGTCGAAGGAAGTGATTCTGCTCCTCTACTCCCTCTTGTGAGACCCCACCTGCAGTACTGTGTTCAGCTCTGGAGCCCCCAAGGTGAGAAGGATATGGGTCTGTTGGAGTGAGCCCAGAGGAGGGCCAAGAAGATGATCCAAGGCTGCAGCACCTCTCCTATGAAGACAGGTTAAGAGAGTTGGGGTTGTTCAGCCTGGAGAAGAGAAGGTACCCAGGGGACCTAATAGCACCTTCCAGAACCTGATAGGGCCTACAAGAAAGCTGGAGAGGGACTTTTGACAAGGGCATGGAGTGATAGGATGAGGGGAAATGGCTTTAAACTGGAAGAGGTGAGATATTAGAAAGAAATTCTTTACTGTGAGGATAGTGAGGCACTGGCCCAGTTTGCCCAGAGAAGCTGTGGCTGCCCCCTCCCTGGCAGTGTTCCAGGCCAGGTTGGATGGGGCTTGGAGCAACCTGGGCTGGTGGGAGATGTCCCTGACCATGGCAGAGGGTTGAAACAAGATGATCTTTAAGGTCCCTTCCAACCCCAACCATTCTATGATTCTATAATTCTATGTATCTATGACTCTGTATGACATGAGTTAATAGTGCCAGAGGTACTAACACACATCCTAGAAGCAACAGACTAGGTCCAATGAGTCTGTAGATGTTGATGGGGTTTTGGATAAGATTAAGTCCCAAAGTCAGGTGAAATCTGCATAACATGCCTCCATGCTATTTTTCTATTTCCTTTATTTTTTCATGTCCTCTTTCCTGTTTTCCAGCTATTTTCTGTTATGGAACCATTCCAATTTTGCTGGACAGGCAAAAGTATAGTCACAGAGCAACTAGCCGGAGGTATGACATTTTTACAGTGGTGACCATGAAGCATAGTCTCAAATCCAAGCTCAGACAACATTGTGGACATTATTTCTGGATGCAAAGTTGCATTGTGATAAAACCAGCTCTGTATATCCATTAGCTATGAGACTGATTTTATAACTTTGAGGCACAAAGCTTTCAGTTTCTATTTCACTTCAGTTCCCTACACATAGGCATCTTGTTGCATTGTAGGCTGTGGAATATGCTATTTGGCCTCTGGCTCCTGTAAAAATTTAAGACCTTTCCACAAATCAGCTCTGCTGGTCGTCAAACATTGTTGGCTACCTGAAATGACACTCAAAACTCATATCTAGGCCATTGAGCCTTCTCTTGAATTTCATACCCTTCTTCAGGCATGTCTCAGGTTCTCTTCTAGACTCAAGAACCAGTAGCTCTCTCAAAAAATAAAAACCCTGAAGGTTAATATTTTTGGATACACATAGACTATGGAATCCAGATCCTGCACACCTCTTCAGGATGGATAATTTAGGTATCAAGATTAGTTTCTTTCACTGAGTGTATGAGGATCTTAAATATTCAGCCTGACTAAACAGACAGACTGAATCTACTCAGTTTCTTTGAACTTGTGGAGTCATTATCTTCAGAGATATTCAAAAGCCACGTGGACATAGTCCTGGGCAACCCCTTCTACATGGCCCTGCTTCAGCATAGGGTTAGACCAAATGACCTTCAGAGGTCCCTTCCAACTTCAACCATGCTGTGATTCTGGGAATTTAGATGCCATAGAAGCCACAATGTCAAAATTAGCTGCTTCTCATAGGTGATGTGAATGTGACCCTAGATACTTCAAGTGAAGCAGCAAATCTTGCCAGACTTTATTGAAACAGACCTGAAGTTGCCAGAACTGGTTCCTCTGAGCTGAAGTTCATCTTGAAGAGTTATGGTGAGCTCTGTGACATTTGTAACAAGTGACATAGAGATGCAAACTGCCCTCCCACTGGTCATTACAAAATTATTACAGTTGGTAAAACCATCAAAACTTTATTTCTTATTTCTCAGGAGACAAGACCTTAATTCTTCTCTTTTGTTCTTCCTCCCAGGGTCAAAGAGTTGACAAACTGGGGCCTCCCTCAGAACCCTGGGTTGTATCAGCTTCCCTCAAGGGCTCCTCCAAGGCTGTGCTAAAAGGTTTGGCTGTGTTTTCTTATAGCAAGGATTATGGCAAAGCAAGTAGGCAGAGTGATGGTGATAAATTTAGGAGTTCTTCCTGAGAAATACTGGATTTGAAAGCTTGTCTTTGGGCTGAAAAAAGAAGGTTACAGTAGGAGTTTGGTGAACTGCCCAGTCATATGCTAGAGAAAGAGAAGTTTATACAAAGCGTTTTCATGCTCCTGTAGCTTAAAAGCTTGAAAAGACATATCTTAGATTAAAAAAAAAAAAGAAAAAAAGAAAAAAAAAGAAAAAAAAAGAATTAGAAATGCTAGTACTTGATTTTCAGCTAATGTTAATTGGGGCAATTTAGGCAATTTCCTTAGAGTCAATGACAACCTGTTTGTCCCAGCAAAGGCTCTGGTCAGACAGAAAAAAAATGCCTGTTTTTTGTAATAAGCATACTTAAACATGAAAATGTTTTTCACAAGGGTTCTAAAATTTTCCCTTCTGGTCCTCATTTATCAAAAGACCTGAACTCGTGATTAACTCTAAGCATGTGAGTATTTCCCTTGAGGTTATTGAGTCTATGAATATGCTTAGATATAGAAACTTGTTTAAGCACAGAGCTGAACTGAAAACCTGAGGATGATCATATGCTTGTAAACTAGAAAGTGGAAATGATATTGATTATAAAGCATCCTATTTTTCATTGCTAAAAATCCTTCAATGCAAGCAAACAATGCACACATTAAAAAGTGAGGTTTCCTATTAGAGGTATTTTGTTTGCTGTAAAGCCATTTGTGTGTTAACTTTGACTTGAAAAGTTCACATTTGGAGAAGAGAAGTGGCATTCATGCTGTAGATCAGAACTTCTCACCCTTTCAGTCCATGTTCCTGTTAATTAGAAATTCTTCCTACCTTGTCATAGTTCCAGATTTACAGGTTAAAAAAGTCCTTTGGTCTTTTCTGTTGTTTTTCGTGCCTTTTAAGGGAGGTACACCTCACAGGTTTAGGAACATGGCTCTAGATGAGAAAGGAGATGGAGAAAGGGAGGAAGGGAGAAAGCGAGGAGGGGAGGAAGGAAAGAGTAGAGGAAGATAAAAGAAAGAGAAGACAAAAAGACAGAAAAGAAAGAGAAGAAGGGAAGTAAAAAAAAAAAAAGAAAGAGAGAAAGAAGGAGAAAAAGAGGGGGAAAAAAGAAAGAAAAGTCACTGAAGAGAAATGCACTTCACATTCTTTAAAAGATACATGCATCAAATTAATAGTCAATAAACTCCAGCAAAGAAAGAACTGAGTAGTACAGATGTTCTGCATGTAATAGTTTGCTGCAGTTTTTCCTTTGACAAACGTCCTTATTGCACTCGTCTTTCGAAGCATATGAAAGCAGCATTTAATTGAAATGGGTCCTGTCTAGCACACTGAGGCTGCTTCATCTGACAGCAGCCAAACTGCCTCATGGAAAGTAGTTTAGCTCCAAATTAGCTTGCTTCTATGTTAAATACCAGCTTGCCTGAGAGATCTTTGTGAAGACTCCCATATATATCTGTAATATTCTGAGCTTTGAAGCATATGTGCCCAAAAGCTGAGATAGTCTCTGTTGAGAAGTACAGTACAGTACTCCAGGCTTCATCATATACCAGAAATGGCAATTATAAAGTATTTGAATGCAGCTGACAAGACCCTCTATAAAAGCAGTGTTACAACAAGTATCAGAGCCAAGAAAAGTCTTGGTAGTTTGGGCAGATTCTGTCATAAGGAGGATCGTATGCAGAGTAGATAAATAGATGACCCAGAATCAGGAATCAGGCTGGAGCAATTAGAGAAATCTAGATTCCCACATCTCCACCAAGTATAAATTACTGCCTGTTTATCACAGCTAGTCCTGGAGACTCACAATGGAATTGGGGGTTTGGTGTGCTAGATGCTGTACAAAAATAGAAAAAACCATGTATGTAGCCAAAACTAACTGGGATATTAGTAAATTAAATAGTACTAGATCATGGAGAGGGGAAACTTGATTATTTCTGGTGCTAGATCATTAAAATGTATGATTTTGACCAGGACCTTGTCTCAGGAAATTTCTGGCCATGGTTCAGAAGTCAACAGAGTAAGCAAGTAATCTCAGTAGGCAGTTTGCGTTGCAACATCTCTTTTTGGAGGCTGTAAGAGTTTAAGAGGTTTGGCCAGGGCATACCAGTTCTTCAGTGCCAAAGAACAGATCCTTGGCACTGTTTGTATCATATAGGTATAGGCATAAAAAGTGGGATAAAAACAAATTGTCCTGCCATCTGGCCTCCCACCAAAAGCCTTGTCCCCACCTGCTGAACACTCCATTTGTGATTGAAAGATGTCTCACAAAGCTGTTTGCTACATCACAGCTTCGATGTCTCGGACACAGGGGTGGCAGAGTGTAAATGTCCTCCTCACATTCAGATTTTATGTACCTGTGCTGCTTAACGGGAATAAAATGTCAAACCACCTGCTTCATAGAGCAAATAGTTAGTATGTGTTGTCTTGGAGCAGGCAAAAGTCTGTGTGTGTGCTCACTGGAGCATGTCCAGCACCCTAAGAAGTTCTGTTTTCTCACCCCCACCTGAACCAACATTTTGAAATTTGTCAGTCTTTGGGATTTTACCCATCTCAGTCCAAGAGCCTGAATGAAGTCCAGACCTGGTCAGCATTGCTCAAAGGCCAGGACTTGGCTGGTGCTCAAATACACACACAATAAAATAGAGATCCAGCTGTAAAATAAATTATAACTTTTTAAAAGAGGCTGAAAAATTAAAAACAATGGCAAGCGTAAATGTTGGGTCAGAATGCACTCCCTGATAACTTAGAACAAGAGGTAAAGTGGTGGAGACCTAGGCGTTCCCAGGTTTAATTTTAATGCTCCCCACGGAGCTTTACCCTACCAGGTTTCTAGCTGAAAGTGTCTCCTGTGCGACCCCACACCAGTCACCACAGATTTATTTTCATGACCAAATCCCTTTCAAAATGTCTGAGAGGGCTGGAGAAAAGTCCAAAATGATTTAACAGTAGGACAAGAGGTAATATGCCCAAATGATGATGTGAAACACCTATGGATAAAAAAAGGATTAAACCAGTCAGATCTTTTTCCTTAGCTGCAGTGGCTGCCTCCTTGAGACCATCCTTTTGGGACAGAAAATACTCTGTCTCTCACTATTAATCTCCTAACCTTGGTGACATTCTTAGTTACACAAGATATGAGTTAAATTTAAAAAAAAATGAGTATGTGGAACTTCCTAGTGGATCTATATAGTTCCCATCACCTTTGTTTGATTCCCTTGAATTCTTTATTCATGTTACACCCCCACGATACAGATATGTACAGTAAATGCCATTTCACAATGAGCTCAAGGGATCAATATTCAGGAGCTAAGGTTCTCCAATCCATCAGGAATTTGGTGTCTGAGTAACCCCGAAGACCCGACACTATGTGAAATTTCTGGGATCAGACAAGTTTATGACTAGGAAATACATTGGATTTAAGCTTTCTGAAGTTCCATTAAAGTAATGAGTATTCTCAGACGAGCTTAGGAGGTGCTTTTCTGGATGCTGTTAATTGCAATGCAATTTTTTATTACTCTGCAGGGCTCACTCAGGTGCAGGTCATAGATGGATGTGCAAGGTTTTCCAGCCTGGCTGTCTCCAGTTCAGGCACAAACTGGAAACTCGTGTTCACTGTCACATCACCTCCAGGTAAACTCCATTTTCTACACGGTTTTTGGCTTGCTAACTGAACTCAAAACCCTACAGGTGGTCTGGATTTGTAAAAAGGGAGTTAAGCTTTGTTTGAATGAGTGGAGCAATGCCCAGCCTCTAAATAGCCTGACTTCTGTTGCGTGTTCAAGTTGGCATAAACCAGGCAGCAAGAGAGCTGGGTGATTCCTGTGTTATTCATGTAAGATCCTCAAAATCATGACGAGTTAGCAGAGAGAAGCAGAGAAAGGTACCTCTTTCTTCCTGGATTTCCTAGCTATGAATCCCTAGTAGGAATAAAGTACTTAAGGTCAGCTAAGCTGCCTGAGCCAACTTTTTTCCTACAAATTCAGCCTTCTCATTGCCTCTTTTATTCCTGTTTGTGTTCAGTAATTTTCCATCTATGCTCCCAGTTATTTTAGTAGTGCTTTTCATCAAGTATTTGTCTGCACCTGGACATCTTTATGGGTGCAACAGCTTATGCACACTCAAAACATGCCTCCAGGACTGGGTTCTGCTAGGGATATCCCTAACGATTTAGAGAGGTGACGTTGGGACCTCCATGGTCGTGGAACTTGCACAAGGTCTCTGAGCAACCCAGTAATGATAAAGTGTCAGGTGTTCAGAGTTAATTTCAAAGTGGAGTAGGTACAGATTGGGCATTTTTAATGAGGAAACTTCAAGACAGCATGACTTGTTTCAGCCAGACAAAGACAGAAAGGGCAAATACATCAGACAGGTGGAGTGGCCAAGTGGAAGTGGCTAATGAAAAAACATGAGCTAAAAAATTAGAAGAAACTTGCTAACATTTAAAATGTATTTTTCTGAATGGACTATCTTAATAGTTAGGAATAGAAAGAGCAGATCAAAGTAGTTTTGGATGGCAATCAATACACTTATGGATGATGTTCTACCACACGGTACACACAATAGCATTGGATAGGATTCATAACTCAAGAAATCCCTTCCTATTTTGGGATTAAATGAAGATCCAGATATTCTTTTCTAGTGCTCCTCCTAGTCACAAGTGGCTCATCAACATGAAGTACTGCCCATGGCTTTGCAAAGGGACAACTGGGGTGCAGGGATTACTTGGAAGTGAACCTTAAAAGGAAGGGTGTATGTCTATTTTTGAGGGCTCATGCTGTCGAACACCCACAGGTCCCAGTGCCTTCACTTCAGTGAGAGCAGATGGAAAGTCAGCACCTCACAGGATACGACTCTTTAATGGGAAGTACAGCTTAATGAAGTGTATTTTGAAGCTTCTTCAGGGGAATAGCAAAATTTTCTTTCCTCTAAACGAAGGTCAAATGTAGATCCCTTTTATGAAACATTTAGCCAGTCAGGGTGCTGTGAAGAGATGTTTACAGCTAGGAGTGCAGACAGATGATGCATCTGTGTAGGTATCACCTGTAGAAATCAGAGTATTGTATGCTTTTAATATGCATTGCAAAAGTACACACCAAAGAAACAATCCCCTTTTGCTTGTTTGTAATTGGGAACCACGCTGGAGATGGAATAAAGGTTTTTATACTGCCAGACTCTTACTGAAAATATTTTCTCGTTGGTTGAGGTAAACAAACAAAAAATAAACAATCAAATAGTAGATGTTTGGGATACATTTTCATGACCAGGTTTTTGTGTGTACCCAGGCACAGTCTGTGATTTGGAGATAGCTCAGAAGATGCAGCTGATGTTGAATGCAATATTCCAAGGTGCTTTAGTGGTGCTTCCTGTGGAGAGCAGACTATTCGTAGCACTGCTGCATAGTCTAGCTCTTTGTTTTACAGTAGTATTCACTTAACTGATATGGATCCCAATGAACTTGATCCATCCACTTCCCATCTAAACCAACAGCAGTCTACTCACAAACTGCTAGAGTAGTGCAAAACACCTTTAAGCACCTGTCTGTGTAGAATCCTTGATACCTGTGAGATTACTTCTCTCCCCTCAACTGAAGTTTATATGTGTTTGTACCTGCAGGCAAATTTTTCCCAATTGGAACATGCTTCCCACATTGTTCTGATGAAGCTCTGCTTTGTTCAAGTGGACAATATTGACAAAAATCTAATTAGTTTCAGATAAAAGTACTTACAGCTACTTACCTTTGTCTCCAAGCCTCCATCTGACAGTCGTCCTGTTTTTTTTTAATGAAATGATGAAAAAAAGTGCTTTTAGATTTTTATTAAAACTGGAACTCAAATAAATAAAAGAAATATCCAAAGTGATTAGAATTGTGAGGTTAGGGCTGATAATGAGGCAGGTAGTAAGATAGGTAATGAGTTGAGGCACTAATCCACATCCATCAAATTGCTCTATAGAGACTACTAGGGCCAGTTTTGTTAAACTCCTCTCCTTCCCAGGCACATCTGCATTCAAAAAGTGTCTTGTATGTGGCCAAGGTAACCACAATCTCTCTATATTTCTTATTTTTAAGATGTCAGTATTAGGCATCTTCCATTCCTTGAAGCTCAGATGCTGAGACTCAATGAACTCTTTACCATGGAAATAATGAGTAGTGACTGGCTCGATTCTGACTTCATTTACAGAAAACTTTAGGATGTCTGGATGAACAGTATTACCTAAAACTTGTGTGCATCAAGACACTAAATTTTTACCATGCTAACAGGAAGGACATTGATTATTTCTGTTTATAATGCTCATTATCAAAGTGGTAGAAAATACTAGTAAGTTTGCTGGGAGTTTTCTGCATCAAGGATTTAAACTTAATGATAGTGAATGATTCATATGAGTCAGGTACAGCCTGTAAAAACTGTGTATGACTTAGCACCTTTCTTGTGCAACCAGCTTTGTCTTGCTAGGCAGAATATGCACGTTTTCTACCTAGACCTGATCTGTTTGGCCTCAGAAAGAGATACTTGTCTGGGTTTGGCAGTCAGCTGGACAAATTCATGGAAGAAATATTAAGGACTGTTAAATATGAAGAGGCTGGAAGCACCAAATGCTTGAAACTTTGGATAAATATTGTTACATATGTGGTTTTTCCTGGTACTCAGTTCTAAATAAGTATTGTTGGCTCATGTTGGATGTGGAGATAGACGAGCTGTTCCTGTACGAATTTTTAACAGTAGCATCACTCTTGAAAGGCTATAACCTGGTGTTTAAACTGTGAAATCCATGTCCTTACTTTTTTAATAAACTCTGACTGTTTTAAATTCTCAGGGGCTAAGTTTACCGTGCTGTCTCAGCCATTTACCATCTTCCCTGTCCTCACGGGAGTGAAGGCCAGCATGATCCTTGTTGTCATACTGAGTTCAGCAGCATTAGCATTCATCTTCACCCTCGCATTCTGCTGGTTCAAAAAGAGTAAAAGCAACAGTAAGTTGGAAATGTTCACTAAAATGTATACTTTCAGACTCCCTGTTTTGTTTAACAAATCTCCAGAGTGACCACAACAGGATTCAGACAATGGTACTTAGAGAAAGCTCTGAGAAGTTCAGTCATTGACAGCACAGTTTGTACTTTCAGGGTTGTACAGTTTTGTGTCTCTAACAGATGCCTGAGCCCTGGCTGGAAAAAGTTTTAACTGGATGTGAAACATGCTGGAAATCAGATTTCTATAGTGCAGGCAAGGAACTGAGAAACAAAGGAAATACTGTTTCAGTGATCTGTTCAGCCACTGCATTTTCCTGATGAAGGATGACATAGCAAAATATTGCTGTGGGGAGGTCATGCAAAGCCCTGGTGCTGACCAAGGACCAGACATATCCCATACCACACTATCAGCATCATACTAGTAAAACTGGTAATGGGAGGGCTACAGGATCTCTGGAGTTCTCCCTCAAGTGAATCCACACCTCTGATGATTTACCTTAAGCTTGCTTTCTTTTTAACATTGACCTTAAAACAAATACAGCTACCTCAGGGAGGCTTTTTGACTGCAGGAGGCATAAAGTTATTTGAGTAAGAGAAGTTGTAAAGATAAATGGACATGACTGTAACTGTTTGACAGATTGACTGCCAACCAGCCACCTTAAACTTCTGCATATGTTGAAAGTTACCAATAACTTGGCCTTTTGGATATGCTAACTGAAGGTGGGACCTAGCCAAATGTACAGGTAACCCATAGTGGAAGAGTAAATGCACATCCAGGTTAATGAGACACCTCCCACTAGTTTCAAGACCTTCTCACTAGTTTCTCCAAACCTTTGCTTTCAATAACTTTGCAAATTCAGGCTAAAGGGTCTTTCTCCTAAACTGCACCATGAGCACTAGCTGCAATAAGATCTGAATTTCCAGTATTGTTGAACATGGTGACTGGATAAGGAAATATTTTACTGAAGAGAACAGGTGGGATCCCTAATGTCAATACACAAGATGGTATGAACAAAAACCAACTCTCTCTGATTTGTGGCAGAAAGAATACTTCTAGATTATCTCTTAATTCATCAGAAACCTATTGTTTCCTGAATTAATAATTACTGTTGATCTGAGGATGGATTGAGAGTGATGCAACTGTGTGCTTCATTACAGAAACGAAGACTGAACGGGTGAATGTACCACAGGCAAGTACCAAGGGACTTCATAAACAAGCACAGCCTCATGCAGCTCACATCCAGCCTTGCTGTAATCAAGGAGAAAATAAAAGTAGTGTCCCTGCAGCAGAAGGTGAGACTGCAGTTTGGCAATAATTTAAATTTATATACAGTTGAATATCAACAGAGCTGCTTCAGGTCTCTCAACAAACAGTAGATTTCTACAGGATTAATGGCACAGCTCTTCTCACAAGGTCTATCACTTTATTATCTCCTCCTTCTTCTCCCTGGTATTTTTCTATTTGTCACAAACCCCATCCCTGGAAATATTCAAGGTGAGGTTGGATGGGGTCCTGAGCAGCCTGATCTACTTGAAAATATCCCTGCTCATTGCAGGGGGGTTGGACTGGATGACCTTTAAAGGTCCTCTTCAACCCAAACTGTTCTATGATTCTATGATTCAATATTGTGTGAAATCCCAGCTCCACTGAAGGCAGTAGCACAATCTCCCTTATGCTCAATGAATCCATGATTTCACCTAATGTTTTTGGAATAGGGCAGAGACTGGTGTTCCTGCAATGGCCCCAGCTTGTCTGGAGCAACAGATCTCCCTGCCCAGGTCTCCAAGTGCTGCAGCAATAACTGTGCAGTGCTCAAAAAGCTCTGGACAAGATTGCAGGCTGTGGAGGACTGCAGCAAGGTACACTGGAGGTAGGAAAAAACACTCAGGGCTCATTTGCATGATCTTCATTACCTCCACCAAGCACTCGACCTTCATGCCATGCTTTCTGAGCAGTGAGTCCAAGCCAGCACCCCAAAAGCAGATCCATTCCAACCCACTCCTCTCAGTGTTCTCCTTCCCTCCTCAGGGTCCCTGCCACAAACACCACTCTTCCACACATCTCCTTGAGACTTGTCTTTTCATCATCTCCTGATCAAACACGACTTCTGCTGAGGTCACAGAAAAGCAGACAGCCTCAGGGACTTGTGTCTGGTAGCATAAAGCACTGGCTTCCCTCTCTGCAAGTGTGAAATGTTCTTATAGTTGGGTTTAGTTGTTTTTTTTTGTCTCACCTGCCAGCGGTGCAGATCTAAGGGCATTCAGATAACCCTGCAGAAAACCCATTTTAATCTGTTTTGGGACTTTCTTCTTCCCAAAGTCTGTGGATTGCATAAGGGGCAGGGAGAGGCGAGCTGGAGTTTTATCTCCTTTTAATTAGCATCTATCACAAAAGCAGGGAGAGAGAGTGGGAAGGAGAGAGGAAATTCTGCAGTTTATATGTTTTGATATTTGCTGTACTCCTCCAAAACACAGCGTTCAGCTGTGTGCCTTAGGATACATATCTGCTATAAATTCATTTTTTATCTAATTTGTCTGAGATCTAAGCTTCCTGTGGAGGTCTGAGATCAAAGGATCTGATTCTGTCTGATGTCGGCTCTGACACATAATGCGTGCTGACTTAGTTCTGTCTATAAACTCGCAGTGGGAGGCTGCCATTCTCCCTTGGCACCTTTACATAGTGAACTTTCATTTTGGCTGGGGAGGCTGACAGGTAGAGCGTTGATTGGAGGCATCATGTAAATAATTCATGGGAAGATTTTTTTTTGTCAGAAAAAGGCAATCTAGCCACTTAAAGTCTTTTAGGAATAGTTGCAAGACAAAAAGATTCCCCAATATATTCAAATCTAAACAAGGATAACAATATCTTAAGTGAATTTAATGCATACGACTTGGAAATGTCTAATGTTTGATTTTCTCTTATTTAAAGTGCTGTTGGTTTTGGAGAGTAAGAGAGAGAGGAAATCAAAGCTGCTGCCTTTTTGTTTAGTTTCTCCTTTATAGCTGTTCCCCCCATAAGAAATCCCACCTTTCTGATACAATTAAGTGTTTGAAGCCTTTATTGCTAATCACCACAGTAAGTCTTGCAAAGTAGAGTTTTTTTCTGTAGATGCTTATGCAGTGCAAAGTCCAACGGAGGTAGGGGCCTATGCAGGGGAGAAGGGATTAAGATATTACCTTGTCTGACCTTGGTGTAACAAAAAAATCTCATCTTCATATAATTATCTTGTTCTTGAATGAAATCAATTTGATTGACTAATGCACAGTTAACAGAACAGCACTATGAGGTGGAGGAACATGATGTTTCTTTTTGGAGTTTATTCTGGTGTTTCATCACCTTCACCATTGAAAAGTTGTATCCTGCAACACCTTATATTTCCTAGCTTCAATTTCCAGTCCTTTCAGCTATTATACCTTATTGATACTTATCCTGGGCTCCTTGGCCACCATCAGCCAGGAATCACTGCTGTATTCCTGAAGAGGTTCTCCCACTCTGCAGATATGTTCTGCATCCCTTGCTCCTAGGTTGCTCGGATCAGCTCCTCCTGCTTCCTTTCTACCAGTTTGCCATTTTTCCCACCATTTACAACATTTCATCAGAGTCAATTTTAATTTTAATTCTAAACCACTGGTGGAAACACTGAATATCATCAATTTCAGTGGTAGTGCCTGGTATTGCCACACATCCCCACCTCTGAGAATTATTTCCCGTATATAATTACTACCTGAGCTCTGTCTGTTAGCTGGTGCTTAATCCAGTTAATCGTGTGCTTTATTGATATTCAATAGTTTGTATTTAATTTTAAGAAGTCAGGATATTTTAGATTACAATGTCATATAAATCTCAAGGTGGTATTTCATCCTTGAAACTGCTCATATCCAGAAAACTTTTATCCTCCTCCATTAATTCAAATTCATTTTAAAAGATGTATTTTCATAGTTGAAAATGGCACCTTTGAAGATGAAGAAGGCATCAACACATATCAAGAAATAACAAGAAACTTTATTATAGAGGATCATGACCTGATCATCTTGTTTATAGAATCATAGAGCCAAAGATCATTGAGTTCAACTGCTAACCCAGCACTGCCAAGTCACCACTACACCATGTCACATCTACACATCTTTTAAATACCTCCAGGGATGGTGACTCAATTACTGCACTGGGCAGCCTGTGCCAGTTCTTGACAACCCTTTCAGGGAAGAAATTTTTCCTAATATCCAATCTAAACTTGCCCTGACATAACTTGAGGCCATTTCCTCTCATCCTGTCACTTGTTACTTGGAAAAAGAGACTGATCCTCACCTCACTACCCCCTCCTGTCAGGGAGTTGCAGAGAGCAATGAGGTCTCCCCTCAGCCTCTTCTTTTTCTCCTGACTAAACACTCCCAGATCCCTCAGCTGCTCCCCATCATACTTGTGCCCCAGACCCTTCCCCAGCTCTGTTTTCCTTCTCTCGACTCACTCCAGCCCCTCAGTGTCCTTCTTGGAGTGAGGGGCCCAAAACTGAACACAGTATTTGAGTTGCAGCCTCACCAGTGCTGAGTACAGGGAGGATGATCCCTTCCCTAGTCCTGCTGGTCACACCATTTCTGATACAAGCCAGGATGCTGCTGGCTTGTGTGACTACTGAAAACTTACTGACAACTTTCCAGTAGATTTCCAAGAGGTATAAACCTGAAACTGAAAGCTATGAATGTACAAGTTGAAAAAAAAGCATCACTTCTTAACAGGAAAAGTGAGTATAACCATGAAGAAATAAGGAAATGGTAGAAAATAAGTAAAGATAGGGGAAAACTAGTCCAGCAAATAGAGTTCCTATTAATGAATTGTAGAAAGGGAGGAGAGAATGAATGTGAGAGAAGGTCTGAGAAACCACAGGGCTGAATGTTGCAGGCTGCTAAGGGTTAAAATAGAAAGACAAACCTGAAAAATAAAGAGTGGCAGCAACACATTTTCTGGGATCATTTGTGGTAAGGACCTATAATACATGCTGGTGAATGGACTACAAAAGCCAATGTTACTCACTAACATGAGATGTATGTACTAGGACTAGTTCTGAATTTGGAACGAGCATAAAAGGTTTGGGTCTGGGCTGATTTAATTTTATTTTCAGGGGTAAAGGGAGAGTATTGCAAGAATTTTACCAATGTTTTTAGCATCCAAATGAAGCAAGCTGCCAATCGTGCTCTGACGTGATAGCACATCCTGTCAACTCAGAAGCCATCTGCTGTAACACTACAAGTGATTCTGCCTCTGTGGTTGATAAGCATTTAGTTTATTAAGATGTAAACACGTTTCATTTTGCATGAAAAATGTACAGTATATATTTTGGTTTTCCTGCCTTTTTTTAATGTCATTCTTAAAACAGCGTTACAGGTTACAGGCTTTGCCTTGAGTAGGATTCAAATGTCAGAAATAAAAACTTCTACCTTATATTACAGCCTGATGCATAGAGGGTTGATGTATTTTATAGATATGTAGTATTAAAATTATTATCAATCTTAGCAATACATCGCTTATTAACCAGCAGTATTCTATATACTTTATTATTAAGCATTAATCAAAATATTTGAAAACCATTGGAGGATGTTAGTGTATCAAACCAGCTGTTTTAGTAGATACATATTTATTTGTGGAAACAGCATAAAGCTGTTCAGTTTTAACAACATTTTTCTGTGAAATTAAAATAAGTGGACAGTTAAAATGACTTCCCCACCAATAACTGCTTTTTCATTAATGCCTTTAACACACAGTAAAGACAATAGAAAAGTAAGGAAGATCATAGAATCATAGAATAATTATGGTTGGAAGGGACCTCCAGGGTCATCAAGTCCAACCTTTATCCCATCATATTCCTGACCATTAGACCATGGCCTCAAGTGCCTCATCAACCCGTTTTTTGAACACCTCCAGGGACAGCAACTCCACCACCTCCCTGGGATGAAGGTAGGGACTTACCATGATGTTATAGCACAAACAAATCTTGCTTTCACAGATATGGAAGGAACTGGAGCAGTGGACCATGCCAGAGGGCAACTGGAGGAGCTGAACCTGCAGCCCTGTGAAGCCAAGTCAGTGAGAAAGATGAGCACTGTCCAGTGTAATACAGGTAACAGAGGCACCTTTTCTTCAGCTAGGAACAGTGACTATCACCAACAGCTACATGGAGGAACATGTCCTGGTGACTCTCTGGAATTTCAGCAGCCAACAATCCTGGGGTGCTCCAGCCAGAAGGATGGCCCTCAGCCTTCAGCGGGTTATGACAAAAGTGAGAAGTCTGAAAGGATGCCCAAACTTCAGAATGATATTGGAGAACATGTTGCTGTGGTAGCAGCAAAGGTGTAAGAGAAGTGATGTGAGGTGGCGGACTACCAACAAAGCAAGCTTTGCCCGTCCTGCAGTCAACGTGAAGCTGAGTCTTTTGTCTCTCTGGATGGAGAAGAACACACACATATTAGCATGGGGAACCAGGCTGCCAAGCTGCTCATGTACAAATGAACCTGTTACCTGGTTCTACAGCTAACTGGGAGACTCTGTCCATGTCTATGTCTTTGAACTAACTTAGCTTCCAAAACAGGGTGGGTGCATCCCAACTGCTGGTTGAGAGCAGTCCTTCTGACACCTCTAAAACTCTCCAAGAGCTGTTTGGAGGAGTGCTAGCTGGTTTAGGCCAAAAGTATTCAGGGATTAACTTAATTCAACACTGTAAATGACTGCGTTTTGACATTGTTTAACATACTAGCACTGATACAGTCTTAGTGGCTAGAGCAATGCTGAATGGTACATAGATATACATACACATATATAAGAATTTCCCCATTTCTTCCAATCTTGCCCTTATTTTGATTTAGTATGTGCATAAGTCTTTCCTTTTTTTTTTTTTTTATCAGAAAAACTATTTACCTTCTATTTTATTGTGACTTGAGTAAGTGCTTCCATTCTTCCTTAGTTAAACCTGTGATGCCTTTTTTTTTTCCTTAAAGTACTTTGGCAAATTAGATCTTCACCGTGTCATTATTTTCTAACACTCTTAAATCAGTGGCTTGTTATGAAGACTGCTCTTTATGAACGACAATAATAATGTGGATGTTCTTTGGTTGATCAGAGAATTCCTCTATGCTTTCTTTACTGAGCTGAAAGATGAAGGACTTTATTATGACCTCTCTGTACCACAAAATTCTTGGTTACAAGGTGGCCTGGTGGCACAAAATAAAATTTATACCTCTCTACAGAAAAAAATATCTAAGCAGGAAGACGAGGTTTCTACGCAGATCAACAGTGGAAGAGAAGATAAGAAACCCTAATTTGAAAAAAAAAAAACATCTCACAACCACAAACCAGTTCACTTCATGCTGAAGGAGCTAAGGTGCAGATGCTGGTCAGTGAGCTACACAGTTCTCTGGGCACAAAAATAGATTCATCAGCATTGGCTGCTGCACTATATTACGTTTATAAGCATTTTCTGGTGAAATCAGACTGATTCCATGGTGAGCCAGGCTTCTGGCTGACTGCACAGGAGCTTTTCTGGCTTAAGAAATTTGAGGATGAGGGTCTTATTAAGTGTGATAGGTCATCTTTGTGACCTCTTGCATGTTATGGAAAAGCAATTTCTTACAGTATTTTCCGCAGAGGTCAAAATATTCTTTTACATGAATCAACATGGTAGATCACAAAGCCTCATGATTCCAGGTCTGAATAAGGAGATATACCTTGCAGAGACATCCAAGTTTACTGAAATGAAGGACCTTCCTTTCCTGCACAGCTGACACCCAGTTTGAGATGCTTTCACATGGCAAGAGATCCTTTTCCTACTGCAGATATGCAATACTTCCATCCCCCAAACTCCACTCCCCTTCAGTAGTTCCACTCCAAGTAAGTGACTCTATTGTATCCAAGCAGTGTGAAAGAGAATAATCTATATTTACAAATGTCAAGATGTATGCAAATAATATGCAAATAATATTGAATATAAATGATTTGCAGAAATTATACAATGGAGTCTTCTTTTTTGGGGAAAAATAAATTAGACATGCTGGAAACAGTTAAGGGCATAATTAATCATTTCATTAATAATCCTTGCATTTATCCATACTTTGTTTACAGAATAAATAATGTCTTGCATGTCTAGACCTCTAATGGAATAAGCAAGGCTAAAAAATCTTTAACTGCAGCATTCTTGATCCTGATTTCTCACACCACCATGCATTAAATGAGTGAATGGTGGAGCATGGGAAAGAAGTGGGGAGAAAGTGAAACAAAACACGACGAAAAATCAATGCAAACATGAAGTGAATCCTGAATAAGTAAGAAATTTAGGGGATCTTGTGTTGTGTATCCCAAAAAAAATCAGTGTGATGATCAGAGAGAAAAAAGATGTGACTGAGACCCAGTGGCTGAAGGACATGGTTAAACATTAAGTAGTATCTTTTGTAAAATTAATTTATTTTAAACTGAACACGATGGCACTTGGATGAGATGGGGTCCTACTGCTCTGTGGTTGATGCAGAGCCAGACTTATTTTGAAAACTTTTCCACCTGAACAAGTAAAGCATTCTCAGTCCTACATGGAACACATGGTTAGATGAACAGACATACCCAAGCTGCTTCAAGATGTCTTGGGCAAGGCAAGGAAAGAGGATACACACCTCATGTCCCAAGCCAAAAGCTTCATTATACAATAGTTCAAATACCAGCTTGGCCCACAGGCACCTGCATGTCACTACTGCCTTGCCAGCAGTACTTTTGGTGATCCTGCTCAAGACTCTTAGTCTTGGTATTACTGAGTTCTCCTTAATCCTTACACTATGTTTAAGACAACAGTGGTTTGCACCTTTACATGGATGTTTTAGGGGTAAATTTGTGTGTTGAAGCACTCCTTGATAGGAAGACATTATAAATTCCAAAATTCAGAGTGAGGGCAGAGTAGGGTAGGGATGGAGTGAAAGGAGCCAGAGGAAAAAATGATAGTGTGTCATGTGGGTTACCCATGAGGGATGGAGGTACCTTGATAAACTTGAGGTTATTAAAAGACTTCTAGCCCAGCTGCAAGGGATTCAGCTGAAAAGTATTCACTGTTTCATTCTGCCCAGCTTATGGGAGGACACATAAAAAGACATGGGCAGGATTTCAGCTCAGCTTTTCAAAGCAGCCTATAGGCATGTCATGACAAAGGCTCGTGCTCTAGCACAGCCCACATCCAGGCCAGCTCTGCAAAGGACACTAAGCCTTTTCAGACTTACCATAGCACTAACCTCCCCACACTGAACACCAATGAAGCCTTCAAAGTGCAGGCAAAACAAATGTAAGAAGTCTCTGTGTCTGCCTATGTAGATCCATCCTCTGAGACTAAAAGTCTTTCTTGACAATCACGTTAAATGCCAGTGACATTTGACAAGTTTGGCTCCTCTGCAGCCAATGGCAAAAAATTTCATTAAGTTTGCTGGATTTTGGGTTTTCTCCTGCTTACATTTTTCTCTAGTCTCATCTCCAATAGCATTTGAGCTCCTTTATTGATATAAATAAGAGTGTAGCTTGAAAGGATGCCTTATTTTTAACCAAGCTCTCCAGACTTGTCTAAATTCCTAGACAATGTATGGTCAAAATTATTCTTCTTCATTTTTTTTTTTTATTTCCTCCCATTTTGTGGAAGTGGTATTTTTCCCCTCTTATATCTGAAGTAGAGGAGTGCATTACAGACAAATTTGCCTAAGGCTTTGGGCCAGAGTTGATGAGACTTCACGAAGATACAGGAACAGGCACATGGATAGAAAAAAAGAAAGCCTGTGAAAAATTAAAATGACAAGCCTGGTTAGGGAGCAGAGATAACTGGTGATGTAGTAAAATTAATTACAGTCTGGGCTGAAGGAATTGTGAGCCTAAGACAAAATTAAAAAAAAAAAAGAAAAAAGAAAAACCGAATAACAGCAATGAGATTATAAACCCTTTCATCATCTCTATATGGTATAACTCCCAATCCCTATTTATTATAACATTTATTATGGCATTTATTTCTATAGGATGAGAGGTATAAATGGCAAATAAAGGAGGCAAGTGTCCAGTCAGAGGCTCAGAGAAAAACCTTCTGATTCTGCAACGAATAGCCTTATTAAGAGTGAAATTTCAAACACACAAAATCTACAGTGGACTAGGAATTCTGAGAGAAAGCCTTCACTGGATCAAGAAAGCTGCATGATGCAACATTCTAAGATTCACCAGATTTTTAGATTTAGTTTTTTGCAATCATTATGCATGTGACAGGACTCAGCATTATTCCAGCTTTGTGCTTTCCAAAGTGTGGGAAATGTAGGGTGATGATTTGTTGGTGACCATTATAGAGATGATGGCAAGACCAAAAACCAGATACACCGTAAGATCCTTCCAAGATTTCAGAAAACACCAGCAAAGGGTGTTTGCATGGGAATTTCTCTGGTACATAAAAATGGTGTGCTTTTGAGGGGTGGAGACAGGAGGTAGGTGCTACCTAAGATACAAGATTTCACATATTATGTGACATGACAGAAGACAACCATGGTGCAATGTTGCAGTGGAAGACGGTGAAGCTCCTAGGAGCATGAGGCCAATCTAGGAAGCACCTTTGGTAGATATCATAGCTGCTTTTCCCTGGCTCAAAACTCTGTGTGTGTGTGTGTGTGTGTATAGGTCTGGAGATGCCAAGAAGCAACCACCAATCTGCTACTGCCTCACCAAAGCATTTCAAAATTTTTAATTTTTAAAGAAGGAAAACAGAGTAACCATTCCATTAGTGAGTTTTCCAAAAAAGGAAAATAGAAAGACATGGAGAACATTTCTTTTACATTATAACCAGCAAAGAGCAGAAAACAAAAAGGGAAGAAGGAAAGAAAGAAAGAAAAAAAAAATACAACACTCTCAAATTAGTTTAAAATAAATTATTATAAGTTGCTCAGTTTGTCCTTAGCTTTATGCTCAAGGTGAACATTTTGGCAAAACACACCCAACAAAACTGGAAGACAGTGTGAGAGAAAAATCTGACTCTATTTGAGCTTCTGTTCCTCTCTTTTGGTGCCCAGCTCAGTGAATCATTTTCTCCTAAAATGCTCCTAGCACACTGTCAACTTTGCCTCAGATGTTTCAATTCAAAGCTTTTTCCTCACATTGCAAGCTAAATGAAAAAATAGTCCCTATTACTGACTCAATTTCCAGTTGTGAATGAAAGCCATGGCAGAAGATTGCACATCAACCAGGTAAACCTCTGAATAGCTTCCATATTGGATCAGACCAGACCCTCATACTGAGGGCTGCCAGTGTTGGATACTTGGAGAAAAATATAAGAAAAAGGCAAAAATGAAATGGGCTTTCCCTGGATTCAACCTTAAGCAAGAAGAGATTTCTGGGAATGGTGGTTGCTCCTAGTGACCATTGGATGGACCCATTGTCCCTGAACATTTTCTGAATGTGTAGCATGAAAGTCATGTTACCCTGAATTATTTATACACCATGTGAAAAAAAAAAATTCTGTTTTTATTTTAAACCTTCTGCCTGATATTTTACAGGTTGTGTTGCCTGATTGTCTACATTTAGTCTTTACCTGGTGCTAAACTGTAGTATTTGTTCTACAACCTGATGATCCATCCACAGCTGAGGAGGGGAGTCCTGAGAAGGGAAATCTGGGAAAAAAAGGGAGAAGCCCCACAGGTTGAAGTAGAAACATATTGAATGAAATAACAAAACTTATACAATCACCAAAAAAAGTGTACAAGCTTATACTCAGCCTGGTCCTTGGGGTCAGTGACAGAAGCAGAAGGCCAAGAGAAAGTAGCCCCAGGAAGAAGAACTCCACCCTCAGTGGACTCCCTCCTTTTATAATGAGATTAATTTAAGTGGTGTGGGATACACCTGAGTCACTGCCTTGAGTGGATCTCCCAGCTGACTTGGGGCTGCTCATGGCTGCCTGCATGGCTGGCCCATGGGTCTGCTCCTGGGAGACCAGGACACTGATAAATAGGGAGTAATGCTTATTCACCTTGCTTTTTTAGATGTCTCACACATTCTTCATGGCATTAGCTCTTTTCCACGTTCTGTGGGAGTCCAGTGGGATGCAGGAATATGACTTAAAATTCAGCTGAAAAAATAAGGAGTAGTACCAAACAGGAACAGAAGAGAATGAGAATATGTATTCAGTCATCCCCCAAAAGACCTTCTTGCCTCTGGATTTGTGCAGGTCCTTATGCATGCCAGTTAAGAACATAGTCACCCTAAAACTGCACTGTGCACAGCAGTGGGAGGTAACTCCAGTGTTTCCAGAGAGGGATTCAGTTTTCTCTGGGAAAAATAATTTCCCTGAGGCACTAAATGAAGAGTGAGACTAGGCTGACTTGGACCCTGATCCTGCATCCTCTATTAGAAACTTAAATTCAGTTGAAAAACTGAAAGGGATGAAAGGGTTTGATACTAAAACCAGACACTTCAATATGGGATCAGTAGGGAGAGAAGAGCAGAAATGGGTGATATGGCCAAGATAAAGGGGTGGAAGACATCTCCCAGCACTGTGGAAGATGGGCTCAAGCCAGATCTCACTGTGTTTGTCGGAGACAGGAGCTACATGCAAGCTGAGCACGGAGCATGCACTGAAATGCTCTGTTGCTTTGGGTGCAGGTCATTTCATTCACTTCCCAGTAGGTCATTTATCCATCCCCAGGGATGGGCTAGGTGTGGTTGGACTAATGTATGTTTTCCCTGTTGATACACCTCTACATTACAAAGTATATTAAAGATGAAGCCAGTGCCCAAGACATGCCAAGTCTTGCAGCCATCAAAGAGAATGATGCTAAAAATATCTCACCCTTGCTCTCCCTCCCCCCTGTCTCCTCTCTCCATGTCTAGGTGCTGACAAAAGTTATTTGTCGTATTCCCTTCATTCAGTGAGTGACAGGAGACTGGTGTCAAGTGAGAAAATGAAATGTAAATTTTATTAAACACCTTCTCATCTCTGTGTATCAATCCAGATTCCAGCCTAACACAGCAAATCAAATCCTGTCTTCACCAGGCCTGAGGGCACACAGAGAATCATTTCTCCTTAATACCATTCCCTCCTAGTAAAATATTTTTCTGTTTAGTAAATGAAAATTTAAAATGCAAACCCTATTTTAATCCCAGAGAAAAGATGTGCATTGCAGGGAGAAGGATGCTACATTCCATTCTGTTATGCCTCATGCTTTCTTCTTGTTTTCAGGCAGCAATGCTGATTATCTGAAGCATAAATTGCAACTCCCTTTTAAGACTTGCCCATTGGGACTTTTTATCTTCATGTCCACCACTGGGTTTAGTAGTTTACTAGTCCAGAGATGATTCAGTATCCACTTGTCTAATCTAAAATTGTATGGTAAATTATATGAGGTACTGAAGTCTGAAACACTATTCCCAAGTGAATGGCATCAGAAGTTCTTTGCTGTGGGTCCTAATACCTCTGTTTCTCTAAGGATGAGAGTCTTGGTCCACTGTGAGAGGTTAAATTGTCAGAAAAGGAAGCTTTTCATTCAAGGCTTCTTGTTGCTGAGCAAAATCATGGTTGATTTGACTTCATTGATATTCACAGATGTGCATAAAATAATTTGTTTCTTTTGGTAATGGTGTGAAGACATTTATATCTGTTTGTCTGTGTAAAGGTGGAAATTAAGAGGGAGTCAATACACATACGAGACAAACCCTTTACTCCGAAGAGGTGGCATTGGAGAATATTTTTATTGTAGTCACTGATCAACCAGCCCTCTGTCTGCATGTTTGATGCTGGAAGCACTAAACTATTGCTCTCTGAGACACTCAGTGGAGGAGCCAAAACTGCCTTTCATCTACATTCATTACCCCTAAATATTAAAAGTTAGTTGGCTTGTCCAATCTAGTTCTCCCTTGTGTTTGGTTGATATAGACAGGTACACACTTAGGAGGGTGCTTCACTTCACTTTTCATCCACAGCTATCACAGGATGGGCCAAATCACCCCCTGGAAGTGCCTGTCTCTCTGCATGTGTTACCTGAAGAGCTTAGATGAGATGGTTGACTTCTAAGACTTGTCAAGCAGGCATTTCAGCTTGATCTGGCTGTATATTTCCTACTTCTAGTGGGGTCTTTCTCTGATCATTTCACAACTCATCACGAGTTATTTCCTGATGGGAAAAGTACAGTGGAGTGCACAAATAGTGCACAAGTAGATGTCTTGTGGCAATTTCTCCTTCTGAAAATAGTTCCCTGTATTTGCCCCACTTAGCAGTAACTCATCCAGCACCAGCTTATCTCGGAGGTGGGGGTCCTGGGGCTGCCTTGTTCCCCCACCTGAGGCAGCCCCTAAGAGGTTACAGGGATTCAGGGCTTTGACTATCTCATGGTCCTGGGAGTTAACCACAAGGTCAGTCAAGGTTCCCAGCTTGCAGGTCTGACAAGAACTGGCTACACTTCATTTTAAGGAGGCTGAGGGTCTATGCAGTCCCCCAAAACTCCAGGAAAATTTGTAGTAATTCTGAAGAAAACATTTTTGAAATTTAAAAGAAATTTGACATGTATAGTATTCTTTTTTTAAATTCAGGTTTTCCCTTCAAAAAGAAACAGTAGACTCCTGCCAGTGTTTCCTAACCCCTTTTGGAGGACAAGCTGTGCCATTTTTCATGAATCAGGGATAGATGACATGAAGCAAGAAAGAGTTAAGCTTGCACTAGGACCAAGTGGAAAAGAAATCAGAAAAAGCACCTGTTTCCCCTGGCTATCTATCCTCAGACTACACCATTTTTGTTATCTAAGCCTGTCACAGAGAGGAAAATGGAGACAGGCAACACTGAAAAAGTAACACAGGGCAAGACTCACAGCTTATGCATTAGGTTGGATATCAGCTGTCCTCAGTTCAAGTCTGCATCCTGCCACCAATTCCCCGCTCCGACCTTAGGCCACTCATTTAATGTCTCTGCCCCTCAGCTCCTCACGTGCAAAATGAGAATGCTAATACAGCTTTTCTCCATACCTCAGCCCACTTTGCCCACTCAGGCTTCAGGGTCCTCAGCACTGAGGCTGATTCTAATTAATTATTTTCCAAGTGCAGTTCAATCCTGACATCCCAGTTGCCATTGAAACCACCCTTGAAACAAAAGAGTAGTAGTGATAATAGTAGTAGTGGTAGTGATAGAAATGAAGACATATAGTTACAGAGGGGTAGAAATAAAAATATGGAAAGAGAAATAATAGAAATTAGAAATAGGAATAGGAATAAAGTAGAAATAGAAATAGAAATAGAAATAGAAATAGAAATAGAAATAGAAATAGAAATAGAATTAGAAATAGAAATAGAAGTAGAAATAGAAATAGAAATAGAAATATAGAAACAGAAATAGAAATAAAAATAATAGAAATAGTAAGTGCACCTAGACTGGTTTCACTTGCAAGCAAGGTACTGAGGGTTAAAGAAAAAAAAAGAAGTGCAGTCCGTGCAGAAGAGCTGTCATGTCACACAAATTGTCAGCTTCCCTAATATCACCAATCCCTCCTCCACCTCACCAACTTAAATTCCCCCATGCCTCAAGGTAGATGGCTGTTGAGACTCGGTGCTCTAGATACATCCACAGCGGAGATCAGTCATTTCACACTGCCAGTGGGCTTCTTTACTATTCTAATACAGAACCGATTGCACACTATGACTAATAATGTTGGCTGTATGAAAGAATTATTTATATAGAGACTGAGAAAGGCCTCCTTGGATTTCTAGACAGGACAGTCTTGATTTGGAGAGAGCAAAGCATAAAATAACTTCGGGGCCATTTCAGATTGCTCTAGTCTCCAGGAGACAAGTCAACAATTGGTGCTTGAATTTGAAGCTGCAGATGTATATGCTAGGGCAAGCCCTCTTCCCTCATATCCTAGAGTCCCCCCATCCTCAGAAGTAAAGAAAGGACATCAAGGGAATGCTGGTCAACACAGACTTATGGAAAATAGGTCTTGTCAAACTAAATTGACAGCTCATTTTCTGATGAGATTACAAGTTCAGTAGATAAAGACAGCAGTAGGCATCTGTGAAGCTTTTGACTTGGTACACCGTGACATTTTGATTACAAAACTAGAAAAAAAAAATACACAAAATTAACATGGTGCACCTTAAGTGGATTAAAAATAAGCTGACAGCCTCAAAATATGTTTATAGAAGTTGCTGCCGAGCAGGTCTGTTTCTAGTCTGGTCACAGAGGGATCAGGTCTTGTCTTGATGCTATTTTAGCCATGTTTTATCTATAAACACAAATATAAAAGTTGGTAGCCAGCCAATTGGCTAACGAGAAGGAGATTCAGGGGATGATAAATAAAATAAGAGGACAGATCCCTTGTGTTATGTGATCAGTGGATCAACCATGTTCAGACAAATGAGATACATTTTATTATAACACTAGGAAAATTATACTTAAGGATAGAGGCTGTATTTACCAGGCAGAGCTTCTTTTCTGACAGCTGGTGGCTGAAAACAGCTTGTTGTTGTGACAGATAATAACTAAAGATGATTTTTGTCAGGATAAAGGTCTTACAAAGGACCTAAAGTTATTTTGCTGCATAGACACAAAAGCTTTTAAATAAGAAGAGGGTGCTTTTATCCCAGGACTGATACTGCTTCTGTTTTTGATGCCTACAGTTCAAAAAGTTGTTTATAATTTTGTAGAGGGTTCACAAAGGGAAAACACTTTACACAGCAAAAATAAAATCAGGGATTTTCACTATTAAACCTGCTGAAAATTAAGTGCTCAGTGTAAATTGGTCATTTAGGCTTTTTCTGCAGCCAGCGATGGGTACCTGCAGAAGATGCCTCACCTTGCATCATTTACTCTTATCTTAGCCTTACAGTGGAATAAAACACCTCTGAAAGTGCTGATATTATGACATGGGCACAGCCTAAAAATACCTGTAGGTGAAACAGAATTTTGAAAATAAAGAGGCAAAACATCATATCTAGGCAGACTCGGAGTGGAACTGAAGGGTTGTTAAGAGTGAGGGCATTAGTAAATTATTTAGGAGTGGAGGGAGGAGTTGTGGGAGATTTCTGCCACACTTTTGACTAGAAGACCAAACATTTTTGCTTGAATGTTTCTCTGCGCCTCTACATACAATGTACCCAAAAATCTGTGTAGCTCAACAAAAATGAACTGAGGGCTGCCCTGTGACTCGTGCTCTGAGATGCTTTAAGCACCAAGAGACCGAAGGGGGTGCCAGACTGCCCAAAGGCCTCTGCAGTCCCTCTCTGCACTCATCATCATCCTCAACAGTAGCCAGAAGATAACAACATGGTCCCTGAGGATTTCCTCTGGCTCCTGGACTGGCCCAGGAATCTCCTTTTGTCTTTCAGAAGATGGCCCATCTCGTCTCCTTTTCCCATCCCTCTTCACTTCTCCAAAGCCCTGGAAAGGTCAGGAGAGCAGGAAATGTTGCTGGATAAAAGGAAAATATTTCTTGCAAGATGAATGGTGGGGGAGATATGAAGAGTAAAAAGGGAAGAGAGGCTATGTGGGATCTCATCCCTCATCCTGGGAGAGGTGTGCTGAGGGTAGCAATGCCTTATCCCATGACAGGAGAGAGCCCAGGAAAAGAAGCACAGCAGCAAGGATCACCTCTGACACCACTTTCCAGTCCTCTTTATCCATGCAGAGCTGTTTCAATCCTCCAATATTAAGAAAAATCCCATACAGTTAAGTCTTTCCTGCCTGATTACACCAATTTACAAAGCTTTGGTAATCAGTCTTTGAAAGCTCTTGACTGCTTTGTAATAAAATTAAGGTATGTTTTGCTTATGAATCTCAGGACTTGCTCCTCACAAGGTTCCCCTCAACGTGAGAAATATTTCCACTGAAGTGCTAGATGCTATCTCTGAAGAAATGATAAATAAAGGGTGTAGCAACAGCCACCTGTGTCTCTTCTGCACTAACTCCAAAGCCCATCCAGGTCCATCAGGTCCATTCTCTGGACATGCAGGCTTAGATAAGGTCTAAAAGGTAAACGTGATTAATTTACCACTTATGTTTATCCTGAAAATAATAAAAAAAATATTAACAAGCCCTCTTTCAAATTCATCCATTAGGTTAGTTCCTTCCCAGATCTATGGAGTACAGTTGTAAACTACGAACTATAATGTCAAACACATTTTAGTAACTCAAGAAGTGCAGCTTCAAATAACCTTCCACTATTGTAAAAACCTAAAGCAACCACTTAATGTGCATTGAACATTATAATGGACAAATTGGAAAACTTGAGCTCAGACATAAACTTGCTTTTCAGATTAGCTCTGGCCTTACTCTGTTCAAATGGACAGAAATTGGAAAGACTTGCATTAAGCCATCAAATTTCTCCTTTGCTCTACCAAGATATGACATATATAAGGCTCATTAATATTGCTTAATAAAATAGAAGTATTACAAGAATGGTTATAGATTAGAATCATATTCTTGTATTAAGATTGCTGCAGAGGCTAAGCCAGTACTGTTCTGATTTTAATCACCATGGGTATTTCAGAGATAAAAGAAAAACAGGACTATCCTTTAAAACCACTGCACATATACTCCCCACACCTCTCAGGATGTTTGGTTCAGTGAGGCAAATATCCTTCATCTCAAGGTTTATTTATTGGTTTATGATATTCCTGGGTTGCATAATAGAGAGATGTCTACTAATGCTCTAGAGAAAGCAGGATTTCTCATGAATTTTATACACATAATTTCCTTTGGGAAGTGCTGAGTATGATACTTCCTGAAGGACTCTGTGGAAATTTCATGTAAATAAGGCAAAATGGATTCATGGCTCCAGCCTGCAGTTATCTTGTGAACAGTGTTTTGTGACATGAAAGCACTGAGGGCTTAAACTGTGGGCATTTTCTTCACACACAATGGGCCGTGTTACATTGAAAGGACTTGCTGGTGTCTGCTCATAAGGTGACTGATCAAAATATTCATAAAGATAAAATTTTGCCTTTCTGGCACCACATGGAAGACTCCTCTGCAGTTTGCAGTGGTGCATACAGATTCAGTTTGGACTAACAAAAGTCCCTAGACTTTATCATGAAGCAACTTCTAATATCATCATCATTTTGAGGGCTGTGTGCTGTGTATACTCTCTGCTTATACCTTTTGATCAAGGGTTTGTGCCATTTGGTGTACAATTATATTCACCTCCCCAGGGATGCTTCTTGAAATTGAACCCCAAATGAGGATCACCAACATTTTTAACTTTCTTTTCTTCTTGATGGAAAATTAAATATTCAGCTACATCTTAACAGTTTCACAGGGACTCTTTGTCTTTCTCATACCTCTTTGTTTTAAAATTTTCTTTAGAAATCAAATGCCCCAAACTTTCAATGGTTCTCTGAATACTGATATTTTTTGAGGACATCGACCAAAATTGTCTATTTTCCAGCAATTTACAGACAAAAATTCTTCCTGTCTGTTAGATAGCTTTCCACTCAATTGAGTGGGCATGGGAATTCATGGTCAATGCACTCTCTGGGACATACATTCTTGGCTTGACTGGGAAAGGTGGTGACATCTCCTTTTACAAAAAGAGTTAGAAGTTTGCTGCTATTGCTAAGTCTCCCCACTGACATCTTGTCTGCTGAATGAAGGTGCAACTGCCTTCATTAATTAGTCTGAAGTTTGTGTGTCCACTGGGGGCTTGAAAAGATGTAATTTGTCTTTCTTCCGTACCCAGTCTACCTGTAGACACCCCTCCACCAACAGAAACATCTGAATTTTTGGATGTGTATTGTCAGGCAGGATGTCTCAAATGATTGCTTATTTCTGCCCATCTTCCCCAAACAGAGGGGAAAAAATAAAAAAAAAAAAAAGACTGAATAGTATAGATTCAAAAGCAGGGGACACATAGTGAATTGTACAAAGAATGTATCGAGGGAGAATTCCTTTTAGGAGGAACCATAGTTCTACTTTTTGCTAAAGATCCCTTCACTTTAAAAAACAATGAATGTACAGACAGGTTTTGAGCTTCTGGAGTAGAGCAATGCTTCACTGTCTGTTGTAAAAATAGATAAAAGGTTAAAAATGAAGAAAAACCCCTGTCTCGGTTTTATTTTATATCATGAAATATTTAAGAGAGACTGTGAAATTAATAAGTGACAATTCCTTTCAAATTTCATACAGGTATTTGACATTGCTTTATGGACAAAAAGCTACAGTTGATATATTCTCAACAATTATTCTGAATGACAAAAGACTGGAATTTTTTGGGTTTAGGCTGTGTAATGATCCTATATCCCTATATTTCTTTTACTGGTAGGCAAGCCGAATCAAAACTCAAGATTTTGTCTCTAATAAGCCCTCAAAATCTTCAAGGCAATAGATTTACCCCAAGTTTTGTTCCATCTTCTCATGGCTTAAATTCCTATTCTCAAAATGCTGCCTGGAGACCAATGCAGTGGAGAAAAATAAAATAGAATAATATAGAAATCCATATTCAGGACAAATAAATGAATCCTCAGAGGGGGTAAGGAGGCACAGAGGAGCTCTTCTGATTTACACCAGCTGAGCATGTGATGCCAAATACCACTAATGAAGTCACCAAGCCAAATAATGCACCCATCCTATTCCCTTATAGTCATTCCAATGCCCCTTACAGCTGTTTCCAACTGTGTCTCTGATCTCCTTGCTAAGACATTTAAATCTCCTGTTTCATTTGCATGGTTATCCAGTGAAATAGCTCCTAGTGTTTCTTTTCTTGTTTGCAAAACTGAAGAGAGGGGGGAGGAGAAGGAGGGGGAAGAGATGTAAAAATGTGAGGATTTATCTACATGCAGGGAAATTATTCAAATCTGACAACTTACTTTTGTTCCACAAGAGACTAGCTTGGAGGCTTGGACTCTCACGGGGGCAGATAGCCTTTTTAGTCAAGTCTTACCATAATTAGTATTTCATTCCATCTTGTTTGGCGTCCAAGTGTTGCGCTGCATTTCCTTATGATGGAGCTAGCTGCACTGAAAGGACCACAGCTTTGTTTCATTTGCAGCATTTTTTTCTAACCCATGAAGAGGTTCTCAGGTCAGCAGATCAAGAACTCGACAGGAAAACTATCTACAGGGCAGTTGGGTTGTGGAGCAAAGTATAAGACTGGGCAGAGAACCAGGAAGAGACATCTCGTGATGAGGACATAAGAATTACTTGGCTTGTCCACAACAAAGATTCATTTAGCCTTGTGACTAATAGTGGCCAGAGTGCCAAGAGAACAACAGAAGAAGTAGGACAGCAAAGACTGATATTTCCCCTGTGTATTCCCCTACTCTCCTGTGACTTGCAGCTAATAGGAAGCTATTTCTATTTAACATTCCTTGATGATTTCTTGCCATTTATTTGTCCTACTGTTTTTTTAATCTGTGTAAGTTTTAAGTGTCATCTTCTTATCATGCACCAACAAATACATCAGTTTACTGACATATTCTTTGAAGAAATAGTCCTTTTGACTGTTTCAAACCTGTCTCCTGGCTTTTTATTTCATATTTTGCAGTCCTTTTACCGGAGGAGAGAGTGAATGGTCATTCTTTGTCTATCTTGTCTCCTCTTCGCCCTCTGCACATCCCTTTCCAGGCTGAGTTGGTCTGTGGAATTTGTGGTTCTCCATCGAAGAGAAGGGGACTATGCACTAAAGCAGGACATTTTGTAGGACTTAAGAGCCAAATTTTTAGTGGTGGTTCAGTACCTGTAAGGAATGTGTATATGTTGTTTAATATCAGCCTGTAAATGTTGAATTGGTATACTATCTTCTACTTTTACTTGTTGCACTCCATTTCACATGTTTTTCACCCCACTTTTAAGCTAAGCAACTGCTAGCAAGTCCCCACTTTTAAGCAGCAACCATTGAATTACCATTTGAACAAGTTTCTCCATACAGTGGTGGCTGCATCTGACCAGGAAAAATAAAGAAAACAAATAAAATAAATCATAAGATATAGAAAAGAAGCCATGTGCTCTATTCGCTCTCACACCATCTTCCAGATTCTTGCATTTCTGCTGATTCTGATGTTGTTTTACTCAGTCAGAAAGTTGAAATCCCATTTTTTCAAGGCAATTGCATCTCACAGAGCTCTGATTTCTGTGAGCAATAAGAAGCCCAGTCCATGTGTGCCCCAGCACATTGCTAATGGGACAATGGAAAGGCCATTCTCTTCCCTTGCTTTTTGTGTTTTCGGTGGCATTGCCTTTTTAAGAAGCAACTACTAATCAGACACACAATGTTTACAAAAGGAGGGACTCTTACAAGCTAAAGAAAAGGAAAAAAAGTCAGGGAAAAAGATGTACACTATTTACTCCCTCTGCGACAAATCGGCATCAAATTGGAGTCTAAGAAGTGTATATTAACATTCAGCTGGCTGTTACTGCGAGCCATAATAGACATGAGCATTGACTAGACCCAATATTAGTGATGGTACTGGGAAACCATCCTTGCTTTTGGCTGCCTGAAGGCAGTAGTGATCCCCTGCTTGTCCTATCTGTCAGTCTATTTGATCTCCAAATGAATTGCTTTTGATAACAGCTATATAAATGCAGAACTGTTCCGCTGGGCCTTCTTAAATGAGACTCCTCTCTTTCATCTCCCAGTCATTTCAAAAAGCAGATAGACTTGTTAGAGGTTTTTAATGCAATGATTTATGTTTTATCTTGCCTGGTTTGAGGCAGCATTTATTTAGCACTAAATTCTTCCCCAGCCTATATGCGAGGGAGAAATGCTTCAACACAATATTTGGGGCTTAAAATAGTGTGTCTATGAGCATATGTGTATGTATGCACATGTATGTGTGAGTGTGTACTCTGTTTCATCAGAGAGAAGTAAGTGATGTACTTTCTTTTAAGAAATTCAATGCTCCAGTTCATTTGGATCATTGCACCTCCAGCCAAATTAAGAGAAATAGGAAGGAAACAATATTTGAAAACCATCTAACATCATAATAGCATTCAGTGTAGAGCAACAACAAACACTTTGGAGAGGAAGAGAGTGAGACAAGTGGTGTATCTTTATTAGGTTCAATAAAAACAAAATCTCTGACTCTCTTTAAGCTAATAGCATTTCTTAACACTAGCAAAAGTCCACTATAGGAGTGGGTTGTTTATCTTTTGCATCTTTCATTTTATCCTCGTTGCTGAATGAGGATATGCAGTTATTTGGATCTAAAGATCAGGTAAAGAGTTGATTTTTAAGAATCCCATGTTCATTCATAAAGAAATTAGCAATACTCCTGCTGATGTCCGTGCAATGGAAAGAATTGAGATCCTTCGGCGTAATCCAGGAACATTCATCCCGAAGGGATGAGATAAAATTTCAGGCATGGACATGATTACTATTATTTTTCCTTTTTTTAATGTAATAGTGGTTGCATTGGAGGGACAACTAAACGTATTTATTCCAGTTGTGAAAGCTTAATTATGGTGGGTCATGCACAGTGAATGGAAGAGAAAGTTCTTTAAAGAAAGTTGGCCTAAATACCTTTGGAACAAGGAGCCTATGCTCTAAATTTTTGAAAGATGTGAAGCTGGCTGACCTGTCAATGGGTTATATAGCATAACATTCTCTCTAACAAGAAATAACTGATACATTCGAAAATCTCCTTTCTGCCATGGAAATAAATAACCCAATAAAATGGAAAAAAAAAAAAAAAAAAAGGAAAGCACGTGTAATTTAATCTGTTTAAAATAAGGTAATATCTTTGATGCAACAAGAAACTGAGCAGTAATAGGAAAATTAGCCTATTTTTCTTTGAAATGACAAAGCTCATTTTTTGTCTTGAAAGGAAAAGGGAGATTTGGGTTGGCATCAGGCAAGAGGAGACATTACTTTCCTCCACATCTCAACTTGGGGCTGAAGCATGAAGATGCTGTACAGGAGGCCTCCAAGACATTATTTACTCCACCAAGCTCAAATACGTATTTTATACTGGAGCTCAAGTGACACCTATGTTAGCTACAGAGGCTATTTAGGGATGTTAAAATTATAAATAGGACTTCCTCCTTTCTTTTCTGTTCGTGGTACTGCCTCAGTTAGTTAAAAAATCCAAGTGTTTTCTGGAACTAGAAAAGAGAAATCCTTAACAGCCTTATGGCTTAGAAACTATCCTGACAGCTCTTGGCTCCAGCTCAGTTAATCCAGGTTCATTGTGATCTTCTATCCAACTGAAAAATAAAAATACATAGTTTTTAAAAGTTCACTGTGGAGTACTGTTTTCCCCTTTTTAAGTGTTTGTAAAAAATTGCCCAGTTTAACATACATTCTCAGATAGTTTCCACAGTCTTATATTTATACTTTATGGAAAATAAAATTCAGTGGAGCCCAGCTCTACTGTGTTAATTCTGTTAGCAAAATAAAAAACAATCGCTGCCACTCTACAGCTTCATGATATAGTATATATCATACACATACTATATATTTGCTATATATGTGCATACATATATATATATATGCAGATGTCTGGAGATATGACCCTTAGCTTATGTGCCAAGTGTCCAACTTGCTGGTATTGTCTGCCAGGTGACCACTGACCATCTTCCTCAATACTGCACAATAGGACACGTTAGTCTGAATTGTTGAGACAGACACACACTCCTGGAATCTGCAGCCTGATGAATCAAATACACAATCACGGTACCACAGAACATTGGAAGGGACCTCCAAAGATCATCTAGTCCAACTCCCCTGCTTCAAAGCAGGATCCCCTAGAGCACATCACTCAGGACTGCATCCAGGCGAGTCCTGAAAATCTCCAGAGAAGGAGACTCCACAGCCTCTCTGGGCAGCCTGTTCCAGTGCTCTGGCATCCTCACTGAAAAAAAGTTCTTCCTCATATTTAAATGGAACCTCCTATGTTCCAGCTTGTGCCCATTACCCCTCGTCCTGTCACTGGGAATCACTGGAAAGAGTCTGGCTCCATCCTCCCTCAACCCACCCATTAGGTATTTGTAAACATTAATTAAATCACCCCTCAGCCTTCTCTTCTCCAGGCTAAAGAGTCCCAGCTCTCTCAGCCTTTCCTCACAGGGGAGATGCTCCAACCCCTCAGTCATCCTCGTTGCCCTCCGCTGGACTCTCTCCAGTAGGTCGCTGTCTCTCTCCAACTGGGGAGCCCAGAACTGGATGCAGGATTCCAGTTGTGGCCTCACCAGGGCAGAGCAGAGGGGCAGAATGACCTCCCTCGACCTACTGGCCACACACTGCCCTGTGCAGCCCAGGGTGGCATTGGCCTTCTTGGCAGCAAGGGCACATTGCTGGCTCATGGATAATTTACTGTCTGCCAGGACTGCCAGATCCTTCTCCTCAGAACTGCTTCCCAGAAGGTCCCCCCCTAACCTATACTGGTGCCTGGCATTCTTCTTCCCCAGGTGCAGCACCCTACACTTGCCCTTGTTGGACCTCATGAGGTTCTTCTCTGCCCAGCTCTCCAGCTTGTCCAGGTCCCACTGGATGGCAGCACAGCCCTCTGGCGTGTGATCACCCCTCCCAGCTTGGTATCATCAGTGAACTTGCTGAGGATACACTCTGTCCCCTCGTCCAGGTCATTGATGAATAAGTTGAACAGGACCAGACTGAGTAGTGACCCCTGGGGGACACCACTGGTCACAGGCCTCCAACTCAACTCTGCTCCATTGATCACACCCCTCTGTGATCTGTCACACAGCCAGCTCTCGATCCAGCAATACTTACTCATCTTCCTACCCTAAATTACTTCCAAACATCTAAAACAAATATGTAAAGAAACAGAAAATAGTGTTTCTTTGGATATCACAAATTCAGCTATTTTCCATTAATAATAAAAACTAGTTTCCTGCCAAAGGATACTTGAAAATGTTGTCAAAGCTTTACATGCCTAGACTGTACTTGTATTTATATTTGTATTTACATATGCAGATGTTATTGAAGAAGAAACCCCAGAAAATTCAGAAGGCATTTTTTTTCTGCATTTCATCTGTGGAACAGGTTGCCCAGGTACATTGTGGCTGCCCCCTCCCTGGAAGTGTTCAAGGCCAGGTTGGATGGGGTTGGTTGTGTTCTTCTAGTCTGTTTAGATCAGTGCTAAATCTGCAACATAGACAAATTAAAAAATTACATGTCAAGGAATGCAAAAAGAAAGCCAAGGTCTTGAACTTTAGTTAAGGTTAACATATAGATGTGATTTACAGAAAATGTGTCAAAATCTGCCCTCAGTATCACTGATCTAAGTAACTTTTCTGATTTCCACTTCGGCTTGCACTGCCACAGTTAAAGGCTATTGAAGACTATTACATCCCTAAGAACTTGATCCAAATATAGTTGAAACCATGAAAAATACCCTCACAAATTCTGCTCATCTTTGGATTAGAGAAGACCAGAAAGCATAGGCTATGTGTGTGCTATAAAATGAATTAATTCCAGAAAACATTCCCAGACCTTGAAACTCCACTGCTGATAGTAGCAAATTGTTAGAATGGTTATGGCTCAGGAGAGATAGCAGTAATTCCTGGATGTGGATCATGCATTTTGTCTGGGGCCACACAATGTTTTGGAGACCAAGAACTCTTATAATGAATGTGTCCAAATATTGTTGGCTTCAGGGACAGTGAATGGTCAGGGCATATTTAATTTACCATTAGCTGCATCACTAAGATTGCTCCAGGAGGAGGGCGTGAGTGATCTGGATGATTCCATTGGTCTTGTATGATTTCAAAGGAAGGTTTAAAATCCTTACATCAGATCTACAAAATATGAGGAAGGTGATACCAGGGTGAAACTTCTGCTGTTCAGGAAGTTTAACGTACAGAACAGAAGACAGAGACTTTCAGAAAAGTTGAGAAATTATGTATGAATTATATCATGAAGTGAAAGCACTATTAACCACTCTTGACAGATGAGAAACGACAATACAGAGAGATTAAATCCAGAATTTTATATTTTATTTATGTATACAGATATGTATATATACATACATAAATTTATATATGGGAGCTCCTGCTGCTATAGAGGACTCAATGTAACTGGGCAAATTTCTAAAGAGCACAGTATGCTGAAAACATGGCCTTAAGCATCACAATAAAAGCTAAGTGCTGTTCATGGCAGTAGAAAAACACAAAATGTTCCATTTTAAATGTCTTCTTGTTGAAAAATGTTTCTTAAATTGGAATTTTCTATAGGAGATGTTTCTTATGAGAAAAACTGTTTGCATTTTTGGCAATCAAAAATTGGCCAGAATTAAACGTGCTGGGGTTTTTTTTCCAACTATTGGCTTTCTGACAAAATTTTAAATACTTTTAAAGGCAGGGCTAAGTGAAAATACAGAATTTCATGTTTTTCTCTAAATGCTGTGAGAGAATAAAATACCTTTTCTGTCTTCTAAATATTTGACTTTCAGGAAGGCAACTAGGAAGTAGGTGAGTTTGTTCGGTTTAAAGCCTTATTGAAAAGGTGATGGGAACTTCAAGACCTATCCTAAGTTACATGTCCAAGGTGCCCAACACAATTGTAGAATCATAGAATCACAGAATAGCCTTGATAAGAAAAGACCTCTAAGATCATCAGGTCCAACCATTAACCCAGCACTGCCCAGTCCCCACTGCCCCATGTCCCTCAGTACCTCATCTACATGTCTCTTAAACCACTCCAGGGATGGGGACTCCACCACTGCCCTGGGCAGCCTTTTCCAATGCTTGACAACCCTTTCAGTGAAGAAATTTTTCCTAATATCCAATCTAAACCTCCCCTGAGGAGGCAAAACCGTGAGTCACTCTCAGTTCTTCTGAACAGAAGATCAACACCTTCCTCTTGATAGGACCCCTCTGTCCCTTTATGCAGAAGTTGTCATGCAATTTCCCATGGGTATTATGGAGCAGAAAAACAAGAATAACAGTTCATGTTCTTCTTCTGTTGTCCAATGCAATAGCTCAGAGAACCTTCACAGGATAATTTCCATACATGCCATCAGTGTATGCCCTTTTTTACCAACCAAGAAAGCAGACCCTATTCTGGCAGTATTTTTTTTTTAGTTCTGCTTTCAGTCTGCAAGGGGTTCAAGCAGTTAATTTGAGTTGGAACAGAGGGAGAGAAGGAAGAAGAAAGGATGCAGCACTCCAATATTTTCCCCTGTATAGCATCACTTATTAAAATCCTGTTGTCCTGACCATTGTTGTTGCCATTGAAGTCTGGTTTATTTACTTGAAAATCTGATTTGTTTCATTTTATTACTGTGTTTGCGAAGTAACTGATATCAGATTCTGCAGGAAAGAGCTGCCATTTACCAGCAGGCTGTGATGGCTCTGACGCGGTCTGCAGGACCGGCTCCGAGGCTCGCTCTGCCCTGGGGGCTCTTGCAGAAATAAGATTACTGGCAATAACTGCTTCAACTGCTTTGAATAACAGACACAACTCAGAGAGCATAAAATTAGCATAAACACAGCATCAGTGTGTTCCCTCGGCGGATGCGAGACAAGGCAGGATATGGAAAATTGACTGAAATGGGGTCAGGCGCTGCTGAAATCGGAAAGGCAGGAAGCGGAGTGGTGGCGTTGCTGCTAATAAATAAATAAATAAAATGGTAGCCACAAAGTTCTAATGATAACACGTTCAGAGGGGTGGGTATTAAAAATGCAGTATGGGAGTCAGAACGCTCTAAATGTTGTGTTTCCAGGCAAGTTACTCTTCACCATCCTTCAGCTTTGCGCTCCTGATTGGGTGGAGGGAGGGGGGAGAAATAAAAATAATAATAACAGCAATCAGCAATTAATAATAACAGCAATCAGAAATTTCCTGTAATGAATTTCCTGGTTTGGTTTTTGAGGGAGCTGGAAAAAGAAAAGGTGGAAGGAGGGTGCGACACAATAATTCGAGGAGGATGCCCTAGATTTATTAATGAGTGGTAGCAAATATTTCACAGCACTCCTCTCTCTTCATATTTATCAAATATTAAAATGGGAGGTGCTTACTGGCACATTCAATAAAGATGTACACTAAGAGGGAAGGTACAGCAGCTCTGATTTTGCAGTTTTAATAATGAGATGTTGCAGATATCACTTGCAACAGCTTTACCCTTAGAGCTCTGGATATCCAGACCCTCAGACCTGTTCATACAGAGAGCTGGAACCTCTCAGAAACCCAAAGGACTGAAAAAGACCCATAGTGAGTGTATTTATCTCATAATCACCTTGAGATTTAGAGATTTTAGGATATTGTTTTCAAAGCAGCCTTCCCTACTTTGAAGAAGAGATGTCAGAGGGTGACAGCCCATCTTGGTGGAGCATAGGTTATTTTCACTCATGACCTTGCTCCTGCTTCCCACTGTTGGGAGTTTGTCCTTCAGATGAAATGGGGGCTCTCTCAAAGCCTTGGGATCAAAGCTCTTTATCAAGCCAGCTTAAAAAGCAGAGCCTGAGACTCACTTTCAGGAAAGCACTTTAACTCATAGGTTACAGACTAACACAGTGTTCTGTGTTTCAACCATCTTCAGCCAATAATGAAGAAAATTTTTAAAAATCCCACATTTTTTTTGCTAAAATTCATCCCATGTGGTTTGGGAAGGTTGGCTATCTTCTTTTCTCTCTTTCTTTCTCTTTGTCTGTCCTTGCTCTCTGACTCCTTCTCTCATGAAGAAGCCTTTTCAAGGCCTTGGTAGGGAAAGATGGAGTGTTGTCAAATATTAATCTTTGCCTGAAAAATGATCCGTTGAAGGGCAGGAGTGTTACATGAGGTTTCTACTGCCACAAGTGATAGAGAGGATGAAGGGAAACACCCAGAAGTGGGTAACTTCAGGTAACCACCTTCAAGACAGTTAACTGTGGAAAAACATAGAGGAGAAAGAAAGAAGAAAGAGTCTGGGTAAGACCAAAGCATGGCCCTTGCCATTAGTATTTTGTCTTTTTTATTATTATTATTTTCATGACCTTTATAATTTCCTGAACTGAACTAGGATCAGAAAAGACTCTGAGAGAAACAGTACTGCTAGCTTAGCCAGCAATTGCCTTAAAAAAAAAATAAAATTAAAAAGCCTGCTATTGTGAGATTTCAAGGCCAACAAAATTTATGAGCAAGCTTTGGATGTGAAATGAGACTTTTGACAGTGTGCCCTTGTCTATAAAAATAAGCACTAATGACCCTCTGTCCCTTGCTAGTAGATTCAGAGGAAAGGGCAAGTTTAAAAAGGCCCGGGAAACTAAATAATGTTTTCACCCTTAAAGGTGGTCCTTTCAGGTCAGAGAGAAGACACGTGGTTGTGGAGCATGGGTAGAGCATGCCTGGGGACAAGTAAAAGACTTTGTTCTCCCCAAGGCATCAATCCAGCATCTCTCACCAGCCCCACATTCATTAAACAAATAAGCAGATGAATGTACCAGAAGAACATGCGAGGAAAAACAAATCAGACTTATAAAAAGTCTTGGAGTCCAGCCATGATTTTCCTATGGAAAAAAACTTAATTCCAGTCTCCTTCTCACAAAGGACCTTTTTCTCTCTTTCTATTGAGGTTAACCAGCATTTAATTGATTTATTCAGGAATATAATTGATTCTGATGACAGTGGCAGGACTAAGCCCTCAAAGACTGTAGCTTACTGGCATGCAGGCTATCATGGTCCTCATTCATTTAGCTTAACTGCTGCTCCAGTGTTAGATGCATAGTTGCCCTAGGCTCCCTCTGTAATCAGTGGAAAGAGACAGGCTTCTCCAGAGAGTGGTGCACATCTAGCCTGGGCTAAATTGCTATCTGACAGCACTTTTCTCAGTGACTGTAACTGGAATCTAGGATGACTATGTGGGATACCAGTCAAGCACTTAAAGCTTAGTTTACTAGTCAAACTACAGCCTTAGTAGCCAAAATGGTCTCATTGTCTCTTACTGTTTCTCTGTCTCCACTTGATCATCTCTTGTACCAAACATGGATCAAATCAGTTTTTGTTTGATTGGTTTTTTTGATGACTCGTGGCTTCACATAACAGAATCCTGGTCAAATACAAAGGCTTGCAAATTTTACAGTCATCCTCATCTTCATTGCATTGACTTCTCATGTGTATAAATCCAGATTTATAATTCAGCTGAAATTTAGACCTAAAGCGAGATGATTAAAAAGATACTGAAATCACACCTTTTCAAAAATGAATTGCCTAAATGTGGAAATTCACCCCTCTGTGCTTCCTTCTCCCTGTCTTTCACCAACGTTGGTAATTTTTACATAAGCTCTTACTTATTCTTAAAAAAAATAAATATACATCTTAAAGGAGCTCTCACAACCATTCAATTTTTATTTTAGTCTCTAGAGCTAAAGTCTGTGGCAATATAAGCTACCTATTCCGTGTTTAGAAATCAAACGTAGGTAGGGAGAGACATAAGATTCTGTTAAGAGAGCTGTATCACAGACAAATAAAAGAGTTACTTGCATCATTTAAGTGATGCCAAACATCCACTAAAAGGACATCAACAAAACCAGGAACTGAATGTAACCCAACATCATGAAGTGAAAGAAAAGTATCATTAGTTTATCCATTATTTACTGAACTTTTAGTTATATTTTGTACCAAATATGCCCCATTCTGTCCAATAAATATATAGACTAAGCTTCTTTTTCACCCATCATTTGATAAATATGTTCCAGTGAAAATTTCCTAAAGTTCCCATTTTTGACCCTTTCTATAGTATCATTGCTAACTTTTCCAGAAACTTCAAGAGCCAGCATTTGTCTGAACTTATCCCGTTGCCTACTCATTACAGACTTCTAGAAATGTTGGAACAGGGATGAAAAGAGAGAGACACTGTGCTATGAGGTTTACCAGACAACCTCAGAGGCTCCTATGACAGTACCTTTGAAGCCACTGTAATGGTGCCAAGAGCATCTTATTTAATGGCATTTCTGGTACAGATCAAATTTAAAAAGAAAAAAAAAAAAAAGAAAGCAGTTCAAATAATGTTTTACCTGGAGGTAGTTGGAACAGCAGAGAGAAACTCTTGATTTCTAAAGCTGTTTTTTCTGCTTGAATCATACTTTTATGGGTTCAACACAGTCAGCAATCGAGATTCCTTCCAACTTCTTGTGGTGGACAGAAGACTGAACCTGAATTCAACCAGAAATCACACTCCTGGAGTTCTACTAGGAGCTTTAAGGTAGAAAGAAACAGTTAAGTTATAACCAGTACCATCATGTGGGAGTCATCTGCCTGCAGATATATTTCTGCAGATCGGACATCTGTGCCCAACTGTGGCTGTATCCCAACTGCCTTGAGAGTCAATGAAGAGAAGGAAAGCTTGCATTTCCTCCCATGCTAAGGTATTTCTGAAATACATCAGATGGACAACACATACTTTTCCACGCTGAGTATGATGACAGCCTTGGCTGCCCTCTTCAGCCATAGCTGCCTGCAGTATAGAGTGAAGGGAGGTGAATCCCACTGTTGTTTCAGATGCAAATAGGTGTCAGGCTTGAACCAATGCCTCAAGAATTAAAATCTCACTTCAAAACATTGTCCTCCTTAAATTCTGGAAGCATAGATTTCTTTATCTGATTTGAAAGTACATAACAGTAGTGTATAAATTAGAATTTTAATCTCCAGTATGTCTTCTAAAATCAGTAACGAGAAGTAAAGGTACTTGGAGAGGATGACTGATCCCCTTTTAAATTATGTACCAAAAATTATGTTAGACAAATTGCTCTTAGGAAGTGCCTGTTCCTTTCCACTGACCATAACAGGGTGCTGGAGATGAAATTTAGTCTGGAGAAATTTTAAACACAGGCTAAAACTAGTCAAGTTTAATGCCATCGCTCACTTCAGAGGGGTTAATTTACATCTGAATATCTTTAGTTCTTCTTCTAGCATCACAGCAATGTTCTACCACTTGTAGAAAAACAAGAAATGAAGCCCAAGGCAGCACACCAACTGCTACCTCATGTGCTTTGAAGTCAAAGGTGGTAACTGTCAAGATGTTCAGATACTGATCAAGTGAATAAAAACAGAACAAAGTTAAGTACATTTTTGTTGTTCTTGTTGTTAACTTTATTGCTAAATTTCCTGACTCCGTGTGAGTTTGCTGAGATCTGAACTGGTTCTTTCTGTATGCAGAGAGATTGACTCCTGCTGAGGCTCTTACATATTTTATTATTTATTTTCTAGCAATTAGTCTGAACCACTGACTCAAACAGAACTAGCCAAGTGAAAAAGAAAATATAACAAAGTCCCCCAATATGTTGTCTTTGCCTAGGGCAATAAGCAGCTGACGGCTAATGGGACAGATGATGCTCCTCTTCTCAGTTCATCCATTTAGCTGCTTGTTTAAGACACAAGGATGCCTATGTGCCTTGACCCACACTTTGGCATTTGAAACTTTTATATGTGCTCTTGGTAAAGCTGGACAGATATTTTTCCTGAAAACACAATTTTTTCAGCAAAACCTGAAAACTAAAGTATTTTGCTTTACAAATGAAGATATTCAGCCTTTCAAAATTAAGTTAAATGTCCCTTCCTCTCTTTCTCTGGCTGATTACAAGGCTAGCTGCATCTCTGAATGCACTGCAAGCTCCTCTCCTGGAAAAGCAAAGAAGTAGCAAATGACAGTCCATCGTCAGCAAATGTTGTGGGAGATGCAGCATGGAGTTAGAGGGGGGAGAGAGCAATCTGAGTGCTGTGAGGGATGGTGGCATGCATTAATGAGACTATACAAAGCGAAATAGCTGGGGGTGGGGGGCAAGAATAGCACCCTGAAAAGAGATAACAGCTAGGTAACAACAACTACAGTTGCTTCTGGTATCAAGTATCCTCTCCTGAGACAGCTGTCAATCACAGGTGACATGTATTGGAGATACCTGTCCTCTTTGGGAAGAGCCTAGATTAAACACCCGAGTTTAAAACAGATGAAGTTTGATGACGTTAATCTGAGTCTTAACTTGTTAATTCTCCCAAAGTTGGGTAATGATCTGCAGTGTGGGGCCATAGATGACTAGTAATTTAATGGGATGTAGTTAAAGTCACTGAGTGAAAAAGCATGGATGCTCCCTTAAGCTCTGGTTTTACACACTGGAAGAAATTCCACTACTATTGCTTATCCAAATAGTAGCTAAGTATAACTACTAGCAGGCAGTTTATATTAACAACTTCAAGGCACAGTGCTTCTTAAAAACACATCAGTTTGCTGCACAAGTCACATGTCCTACCTTTTTTTTCTTACTCCTGCCCTCTGGTACATGTCAGTGCTGTTCCTGAGGTCAAACTGAGTGAGAATCTGATGGCAGGAATCAACACTGATTTCCACATTGACTGTGTTTATTTCTATTCATTCCCTTGGGGACTTTGAGGTTTGTCTGTTTTGTTTTCTTCTCATTTTCTTCCAAGGAACTTTACTGCTGCCTGTAAGGGAGACAATCCAGCTTTGCTAGCTGGCAATAGAAGCTTGGGGGCTCCCTGAATATGCTGAAAACTCCTTGCTTTCCAGAATATTTGTTTAAGAATAGTGAGTTTACACAGCTTGCACTGAGTACTTGGTGCACAAAAGGATTTGCAACTCTCAGGTACAAAGTACCTTCCCATTTTCTCTTCAAGAGCTGCAGTACTGTCCTCAGCATACAAACTCTTTCCCCTACAAGGCAGAAACTGGCATTAGAAATCCTTTTAAAGATCTACAGGAAGATTCCTCAGCAGTGTAATAAAGCATCAGGACTCAACTCCTAATCCATAAAGTGGTGTAGACTATCTCCTAATTGTGCCTTCAGGACAAAATCCTCTTTGTTACTCCAAACTCCCTCTTTACTCTGTAGTCCCTCCAGTCCCTCCAGCATGGGACAGGAAAGGCCCAGGCCTCAGAGAGGAGATGTTGATGAAACATCCCTTTATGCCAGAAAAAAATTGTAACCAGACTATTGGTCTCCTTTTAAAATGAATGAGGCTGAGAAATCAAAAGGAAATAGTGAAACATCTGACACTAAGTTAGTAGGAGGGACAAGCAGTGATGAATTATTTCTTTTAAGTCAAATTCTGTTATGTCTATGTTATAGGTCATAGAAACATAGAATCATAGAATCACAGAATGGTTTGGGTTGGAAAGGACCTTAAAGGTCATCTCATCCCAACCCCCTGCCATGGGCAGGGACACCTCCCACCAGCCCAAGTTGCTCCAAGCCCCATCCAACCTTGCCTACAATATTCCCAGGGAGGGAGCATCCACAACTCTGGAAAACCTGTTCCAGTGTCTCACCACTTTCATTGTAAAAAATTTCTTCCTTATGTCCAACGTAAATTTTTCAATTTAAAACACTTACATCTTTTCCTATCACTACAGGCCCTGGTAAAATGTTTTTCTCCATCATTTTCATGAAGTTCCTCAGCTTCAATAACTGCATGCCCACCTAACTCAAAGATGCTGCATTTCCAAAGTAGTTATCCACAACAAACCATTAAAAAGGCAGCCACTCTTGAGAGTGACCTCAGCTGGGCAACTAAAACCAGAAACACCTGAAATCAACAACTTCTGATCTCTCAATTAAAAAAGGAAGGAGGGAGGGAGGTTTTGCTTGTGCTCCATGAGTTCTTTATCCTGCTTGAAAGAGAGCTAAAAAGGAGGAGATTCAATGATTTGGTTCTGATTGGAAAACTGTCGCTCTTACTCAGATGTTCCTGTCCTCCTCCTATCTCTTTTCTCTGTTCTCCTTCCCAGGCATATCACAAGAAAACTACTTAGAAAACAGAGAGCTTTCAACTGTGGTCTCCTCCTTAATCACTAAGCTCAATGATCCCTATCCCCATCCCCATCCCTGCCTCTTTGTCCCTCCGCATTTTCATTGCCCATCACTTTCCCCAGCCACTCAGACCAGACCAAGCTCTCAACTTTATCTTGTCTTTGCACAGCTTTACTCTCTCTCACACATAGTCTCATCTTGCAGTGCTTCTGGGATATCACATTTAGTTTTGGGTTTTTCCTCTCCTTTCCTTGTTTTTCTGGGTAAGCTGAACTGCTGAAGCCACTACAAAGTCCTCAGCTTTTGGGAGACTGTCACCCAAGATCACCTTTCTGCCTCTGACCAGCGTGTTGGAGCTACCTGGCCAGAACAGGCACTCACTCTTCTGATGTATTAAATGTACTGTAACTGCCGCCACCACCAGGATGTTCAAAAATAAAAAAAGAGGCATTCCTCCCCCCACACACTGCTTTAACATCTTGGTCTCAAAAAGTGGTAATTAATAGATAAGAAGAATTTACATTCAAATATCAGTTTATTTGCTGTAGCAAGCTCCCTTCTGAACAATCTCTTTCACAATGCTCCCTCCAGATGATCTAAGCAGAACACTCTGCTTTTTCTCATCCAGACTGCAAGATGCACCTGAAACCTGTATATTTTAAATATGACTATTTTATACAATGCACAAACAAAGATGCTAAGAGGAAGGAGCAATGAAGAAAATGCAAGAAATACTTTTGCCTCATTCATTGATCACTATGACCTAAAACTACTATTTTTAGTGAAGAAGTTGAGCAGCAAAATGTGTCTCACAGTGGTAAGAAAAAAAAAAAAAAGACTGATTTGTGCCTGCGAGTCCTTCTGCGAGAGTGCATGATTATTGATTTTCTGAAACTGGCTGCCTCAAAGTGAGAATGCTATCACGAGTTCACAAGTTGCAGTACCATGTTAGTACAAAATGCTGAACATTGTTTTTCACATGCTTTAGGATTTTTATAGGCCATGGTCTAAGTTTATCCCAAAAAGTTTATATAGCTTAGTTTTCTCAAAAAAAAAAATAATTCATTTCTTTATATCCTGAGAAAAATAAAGCCAAAACCTTTTTTCCACTATAAAAATGAGATGCAAAAAAAGGCAGAGAAGTTTCCAAAGTTCCCATTCATTACCTCTAAAAAAAGAAAAAAAGAAGAAAAAAAAAAAGTTTAAGAAATCAGGAAGAGATGTAATTGAAATAAAAACATGGACTTAATTGCAACTTTATATACAAAGAAAATGATACTGTCAGTGTACTACCTCTTTGGCAAATATATCCAAACCCTCTCTTGCACAAATTAAAAACAAAGTATTGGAACTTTTAAAACTCAGTCTGATTTATTTTATATTTTTTTTTACACATACTTGTCTCACTAGATTTAGTTCAATGTAAGCTAAAGCAAAGAGTTTCAGTTTGATTTTGGCTGGTTTGTAGGGTTCCAATTAGTCCCAGATATATTGAAATTTAGAGTCTTTCAGAGCAGGGTGAAGGCATGTTTATTTTCATTTTGGAAGGAATGCTTCCCGTAAAAATAACTAGAACATAAATTGCTATTCCATGTTGTCATTTAATTTTATGCATGAGAATTCAGTATGAGATTTAGAAATCTCATGATTCAGTTCTCATGTCGTTGGGATTAAGGAAATTATTGTGAAGGAAGGCAGGATGAGGGCATAAAGCACAACAGATAATCTGAAATGATTCTCTATTTAATTCCGGAATAACAGTGCTCACACAAGGCACTATTGTGGAGTTGCCATTGGACTGGAGCCTATTTTGTTCAATTTCCATATACAGGGAAATTGCTCCCAACTCCCTCAGGCAGCTTTGCAGATCGGCTCAGGGATACTGAGGAAAATTAATCTGAATTAATTTTTGAAGTGGATTAGTTCAACTAAATTAAAATGCTGTGTGGACTCTCATTCAGAATTAAAGCGGCTTTAATTCAGTTTTGCTTCATTCAGTTTAAGCTGAAGCAAGACAGAGTTTAGGCTCCTTTAGAATTATGTCCAACTCAATGCAATTTAAATTCTCACCTTCAATTACTTGGGAGTTATTTGTCTGACTGTCCCTGCATAAACAATACAGGAATGTCCATGAAGAACAGTGCATGGGATGCAAAGATCTCTCTCCACAGATGAGATGTGAGCAGTGCAGTGGATTCCCTTCCCCCTGCAGCATCTCTCAGCATCTGCTTAGGAGGAACCTGCAGGAAGGACATTCTCAGCCCTGTTGTACATTCAGTCCTAGGCTCTTTTCTCAGCCTGGCTAATGTAAAGGTTATAAAATGTGAAAGTGTGAAATGGACTCATTTTCCAAGCATTTTTTATTTAGTCAAAGGATAGTTACAGCTTCCAAGTCACTAGTGATGTGCACTGTATTTCTAGTGTTGGCTTTTTATCCCTTTACAATTCTCCAGAGCCTTTTACTTGTCTCACCTCTTCAAATGAATCATTATATTAAAAATTATGGACTATTTTAAGCATAGAAGGCAGCTACTGAGGAGTGGGAGGAGCAAAAGAGAAAACCAAGGCCTTATTCAAATACCTTGGGAACATAAATGGACCTATTTTCTCATGGGCAAATTCCCCCTTCCATAGATGTGAGAGACCATGTTCATAGTGTTGGTGGGTTATTGCTGATACACATCAACAAGAAAATAGGGCATATCTACTGAAAAAAACCCTGACTCACATTAAATCAATTAAAGGTATTCTCCATCTGGTTCTACCCAAGGGGTTTGTACTGATTTAACTAAATTGGTTTCTAAACTGATTTAGTTAAATTGGTGCATAAACTGTGTGTAGAGCAGTCAGAAGTAAGTACAAAAGAGTCTAAGTAAGTCAAACAAATCCAAGAGAATGTAAGAGGAACAGTGAAAGAATTGAGGAAGAGATTAAGTGGCAGCCTAACCTTTAGGGGTTATGTGGAGTGATTCTGAGCACAGCTGTCGATCTGACAAAGATGTGAACATCTGTCTCTGCCCACGCTGACTTTTGGCCTTGAAGCACTGGGAGGTGCAGAAATCTGAGCCTGGAAATGTGAGGAACATGTTCAGAAAGGTCCCACACGGTGGTGCCAAAGCTGGCTGCTGTACTTGGAGCTTCACCCAGCCAATGCTGACCTACAGAAAACAAACCAAGAAAGTGGCAGAAGTGCATGAAGGGTTGTATTAGGAAGGATGGTTAAAAGATTCATAGAATAGAATCATAGAAAATCCTTGGTTGGAAAAGACCTCTAAGACTATCAAGTCCAACCATTAAGCTAGCACTGCCAAGTCACCACTAAACCATGTCCATAAGCACCACATCTGAATGTTTCTTAAATACCATGGATGGGGACTCCACCACTGCCCTGGGCAGCCTGTGCCAGTGCTTGATAACATTTTCAGTGGAGAAATTTTTCCTAATATCCAATCTAAACCTCCCCTGGCACAACTTGAGGCCATTATCCCTCCTCCTATCACTGTTACCTGGGAGAGGAGACTGACCCCTGCCTTGCTGCAACCTCTTTTCAGGTAGTTGCAGATGTCAGGTGAAACAGAGAGGAGGTAAAGGCAAGAGCTATGCAGGGCTGAACTTCTGTACAAGGAGGCTGTCCCATGGCTAAAACTATTCCTAAAGAGTGAAAGCTCAGATCTTAGAACCGCTGTTGAGTCTTCTTATCTGGCAGTGAAGAAAACATCTCATGCATCTATCTCAGTGCATCTGCAGTAGCCATCAGCACAGCAGCACTGGAACTGCTGTCAGTGTAGCTTAGACAAGTGACCTGAGCCCCTTCTAGCCAAGCCCTGGATGTGTTTTAGGAGTTAGCAGGAACTATGGGCCATTCCCAGTGGGTAGTTTGGGCGTGATCACCTTTTTCCAGAGGCTAAGAGAGTTTAATTGCAGAGTTACATCCAGACAATGCCAGATGGCTTCAGGGCAGAGTGTGTCCTGGAAACATTTAATTTACTAGTACAGATATGGCCTTTGTGCCTCAGTTTTCCAACCTAAAATGGTTATTATTTTGCATGTGCTTTATGTACATGTGTACAATTTAGGGAATAGGAGATGGGATAATGAATTGTATATATGAGAGATGTCAAAGACATATTACATTAATTTTGGCTTCCTGTCCTCTCTTGCACAAGGGGAAGAACCAGTCACAGATCATGTTCCTATGAGTGAGTTTTTACAGGGTGTTATTCATCTCACTTGAGTTAAGCAAGAGATAAAGAAGTTATTAACAACCTCATGTATCATTAACTCCCAGAACTGCTTCACCAAACCACCCTTGGGTTTTGAATTGGTATTACACTAGTAATAAATGCCAGCATTATCTCTTTCTTTTCATGACTTTTCTAATTATAATCTCCCTGGGCACATGCCCAGTTTTCATACAATTTTTGGACAACACTGAGGACATTATCAGTGTTTGTGATGATGGGAAAGAGAGGGATTATACACAGCATGCAGCTTCCTGGTGCTTCCTGATGTTTTGAGGTTGAATTCACATGACCAATACTGTTTCTTTTCTGTTCAGTCCCCATAAATTCTCTGGTTGGCACATTCCAAATGCCCATGGATATATTTGGTTCTTTCTGCTTCCCATGTAAGTCAACTTCCTTCCACCTACTTCTGTACTGGACACACACATGGCTAAGTCCATTCAAAAATGACCACAGATGAAAGCACTCACTGTCTGGATGTTCAGCTGCTTCCTACAGCTGGCAGGTAACCAAAGCATCTCAGATGGCTTGACATGTGTTTGAGAGGTGCTCAGATACCAAGTCACGGAGAACACATGTGGACTTATAGCAGATAGAACTTACATGAGTTTGTTAGTACTCAGATGGAGAGGATAGCTTCTTAGTCCTACTCTTTTTGTCTGAGATAGAGTTAATTGTCTTCATAGTAGCTGGTATGGGGTTATGTTTTGGGTTTGTGAGTAAAAGAATGTTGATAACACACGGATATTTTAGTTACTGCTGAGCAGTGCTGGATCCTAGTTCAACCTTCAGGCCCTGAAGGCTTCACTAAGGGTTGACCACTGAGGTATGAGTTATTGTGGTATCTTCTACAGTCTTCCTTACTTCTTCTCTGCAACATCAATAAAATATATGAGCAACTAAAAGAACAATTTATGGAGGGCCCATGGGCCTAGTGTTCTCCTCCTCTTACTTGCCTTTTCCCTCAGGAATAACTCCCCTGAGTAGCCTCGAATGTCTGATAATGACTAGCAACTACAGTCAGATGGTGAAAAGCAAGTCTAAAAGACGTGTCAACTACCCTTCAAATGCCTCTTCCAACTTTTATTTTTGGGTTTTAGTACTAGTTTCAGCAAATTATTGAGTTGTGGAATTAGATATCTCTTTAGTAACCATTGAAGCACACGGATCCTGACATGTATTTGTATGCTAATGTGCACACGTTCAGCTACATTGGTCCTCACATGCCCCTGAATGTGACTTTGTATATATATGAATTATCTTCAGATGAAGTATCGGCAGCATATGAACAAAATCCTCAGACTTATCAGAATTCGCCTAAATAAAGATTTCCTGTTTATTGTGTTTCCACCCCCACCTGAAATAAGTGCAACCAACTCAAGATGCTCAGGAATAAAGAACATTTGCAACCAGCTTCCTAAGACAGTAAAGTTTAATTCAGAGTTCATGGCTGGGAGTCAGGACATCTTGTTTTGTATCTCAGTTCACATCCAAATTTATTAGGCACGATTCAGATCCAGGTACAGAAACCTAAATGAAGGTATCCAAAATGAAAGTACTGATAGGAGCACTGATGGGCACAGTTGCCCAGATCTAGGCATCTGGTGCCATTTAAGACTGGCCAGCATATTCAAGATATCCACATGGGAATGAAATTATAAGAGCCCTCAACTCTTTGGGACTGTCAACTAGAGGCCAGATGAAGTACCCTGAGGTACCTCAAATTATCTAATAAAGAGACAACTGACACATCTGCTCACTCACTGTAATCAGTGGAGGTCCAAATTATGAAGCTGAGCAGTTCAGCTTATCCCAAAATAGAGGTCTACTTTTGAGAAGCTTTATAACCCTCTGGTCTCTATTGTCCAAGTGTAGGTGGGGGCTGTCTCTCCAGACTTCCAACTATCTCATCAGAAGGGTGTAAGTATTCCTTAAGTCCTTTGTTATGTCTGCCAGGCCCATGAAGATATCTTTTGGACATTTTCAACGGCACTGTATATCTATATAAGTAACTACGCAGGCAGCTGAATCTCCCCATGATTTCCATTGACTAGAATGGGAGCTTCAACATATAGTCTGTACCTACATATGTATACAAGTGTGTATGTATTTAAATGCAGGTGGTTAGACCTGGAGCTGAATCCCACTTCTTGTGTGATATCTGGAAAATCAATTAATCCCTCCGAATTTATGTTGCCCACAACGAAAGTAACATGAAAATGATATCTCCACAAATTCACGTGTGCACACTTTGTCAGGCACTGGATGTGTTTCCCCAGAGCACTGCCCCACAAAGCCTTAGGCAACATGTCTGTTATTTCAATGTATGTTTTTTCACATTACTGTGAAAAAAACTAGTGGCCCAGTTCTAGAGCCATGGCTCTGTCCAAGCCTGTGCCACCCACATACAGGGTAAGACTGGCTTACACCCAACAGAGCTTAGGGGCAGAGAAGTAGAGAGTAGATGTCTGAGGGATGACCATAACACACATAGGCACTGTCAAGCCTCTTGGAGAGATGTGCAAGGCAATAATGCTTGGGAAATACTTGCATTCAGTTCCAGCACTGGTTTGTGTCACTGCTGTTTTTCCTGGGCAGATTGTGTAGTGTATAAAGGTAATGATCTGCATCATCTATAGGCCAGTGCACTAAAGCCTTGTCCCAGCAACAGACCCCCACCAGCAGGAACTCCTTCCAGCCTCCCTATCTTTGGCACTGACGGAGGACTCTGCTTTCTGTCAGTGTATTTGTGCAGTGACACATATTCTCTAGTGATTAGATTAACGTTGGCAAAGGCAATATGAAAAACCCACACAGATTACCACTGTCACCCGCAGTAATTACATTTATTCATTTCCATTTAGCCAAGTTTTTACAAGCTGAGCAAGGGGCCAAATAAGCAATAAACACAGAGGCAAGAAATTAAAATGCTGATCCGTTCACTGTGAAAACAATCAAACCATCATCTTTCTTTAGGCAGCTCATTCATCATCCAAGAGGGCCACAGTGTGCTGATATGGAGGGCTGGAAATCTAATGTTATTACATGTAAATTCACTAACATGAAATTACTGCCCCTGATGTGATTTTACTAATAAATTAGTTCATTTCTACCTTTTCGCAAGAGACTTTAGGGACCGTGGAGAATTGTACATGAGTCTCGTAATCTTGCCTGCTTTATTTCAAGTGAACAGGCAGTTTAGTTCCTCTCTTCACCACCATTCCCTGCTTCTCCCTGTGGCTCTTGCCTTGGCTCTGTTTCATTAGGGGATAAATAGACAGTCATATTTTTACTGTCTTGAGGCTAGTTTTGTTGCCTTGGGTCCAGGAGAAGGGTAAGAGGATGGAGGTTCCTTGGCTTTGCATTTTACTGCTGTGGCACTGACTGGGAGGAGTGAGTAACTAGACCTTGCCTTAAAGATTTCTGAGCTGTAAAGTCTGTGTAAGTTGAGTTTTAGGAGCCTAAATTTCTTTTTTACACCAAAACTAGTGGGGCAGGAACACCCAGTTCCTAAGCTGATAGCAGAGTCACGGGGCTACGGTGAGTAGGATCAGACAAAGAAGCAGTTTATATAAGGAAATAATGAGAACAGCTCCATTTTTTTTCTTTAAAAATAGTTTTGCACTGCATACCTCCTTTAGGTTAAAGCACCAGCTTTCAAGTTACAGAGCTTCTTTGATGTGCAGAGGATGTAAATCACTTCAGGTCAGTGACCATACATCTATTTGCACATCATGGAGAATCTGGTCCACCAGCTTCAATAGGCTGCAGAGATACACAGAGAGCTGTAACAGACTCAAAGGCTTTGGTAGAGTTGACCCTGATTTGCAAAGGTGTAAGAGGAGAATAAAGTTAGGATTAACTTCCCATTTTTGCTCTGTTCAATTTGCTTCTTATAAATCCTTGGTGAGGGGATGTGGGCAATCTGCAGAAGGAACTGTGCATTATTCCTCCAAACATATAGATGACTCTTACAGCCTAACTCAGCAGCAATATAAATACTTTTCTCAGTCTACATCCATTGCTCCCTTTGAAGCCAACTGCAAGATACATGTCATTTAGTCCTGAATTTGGTCCTTTTCACTCCTCAGCTATAATACAGCAGATGAGGCTTGTGCTTCTTCTGTCACTGGTGGGCCAAACCAACTCCAGACCATCAAGTCTGCTTTTCTTTCCACCATGGCTTTGCACTGGTAGCAAGAATCAGTAATGAAAACTCACCTGCTGGTACCTATGAGATACACCTGGAGAAAATTCACATATTAAAGTTCCAGTTTTACATTGGGCAACTTCTAGGAGAAGTGGTTAGATCCTCATTGTGTTTAAATCTCTTAGATTCACTGGAGCTGTTTCAATTTATATATAAGGGGGGAAAAAATAAATAAATGGGTTTCAAAAGCAGCTGTCAGTTCTGAAATCTAGCTGTTTATTTGCTATGTTTTCATGCATATCAAGTGATTGAGTTATTTCATTTCCTCCCTCCCTCACCCATTCCAGCTCTGCCTTGCATGTTTAGCATCAAAGGCACATCTAGGTCTTGCTACACGTGCTTTATGGTGCTTTGGCCAAAAAAAAACCCACAGAGGATTTAGGTTCATTGTTGCTACCAGATAAATAAGGACATTTATCTGCTATAATACAGGTGCCAAAGAATTACTTGCCTAAGCCTGATCCAGTTATCTAAGCTCTTCCCATAGTCAATGGGAAGAGACAGACTCTGATAATTTTTGAGCAGATTATTATCTAGCAGTGCCTGAAATAACAGTATATATCAGTACTTTTTTTTTTTTCTGGGAATTTGAAGGGCCCTTTTGCTGTGGTTCTTTTGATCATCTCCACTCAATGTGCTTCAGTTCATGACAAGTCATTGGTTTGTTTGGTCTCAGAAGATACAAACAGGATTACTTTGAAATGAAAATAAACCAGAGGACAAACTCTAGAATTGTACCTGTTATTTTCTAACTATGGATAGGAACAGACTAGACTACAGTGAAAACTCTCTGAAATGCTACAGCATGGATGTTAGGATTGCAGCATGGATTGTTTCAATCTACAAATCCAATCCTGTTGGTCCAGACAATACACAAATATAGATACTGCCTATGATTTCCTTCTGCCTCAAAAAGTTGTCTAGAGCTCACTCTTAATTTTGAGATACTCAAGTAATGTTGAACCTCACCTTAGGAAAAAAATTTTATTTCCAGGTCAACACTTTGACATAACACAACATTAACTTGTGCAACGTAATCTCAGGACAAACAGAATCATAATATTTCATCCCTATTGCTAGGAGTGTGGCCACTGTAAATAACTGCTGACTGAAAAGATGTTATTTCATTAAGGAAACAACAAAAATTCCCAATAGTCTTTCTACTCAATAAGATGATTATCTGTAAATCAGCCAAACTTGCTGTCAATATGGACAAGCCGTTGACAAGTTTAGTAGTTTGTCTTATCTTGATTGTCTTAAAAATGAAATTATACAGTCAGAAGGACCTCAATACGTCAGAAGTTAGTATCCATATCACTAAGATTTACCTATGAGTCATGTCTGAATGAGGTTGGGATGACAGAAGGGAGGACAGTGATCAGGGCAAGGGCTGTACTGAAGCAAGGGAGCCTATTTCTGTCCTCACCTGCTCTGAAGTAAATTAGAGGGTTGCTCCAACTAGGCCTTTAGACTTTCATCATGATTGAACTGTCATGAGAAGAGATTTCAGGCCTATTGCAGCCAGTTAGCACTAAAGCAGGACATGAAGTCAAGCAGCAGGTCACAAGACCAATCCACTGCTGGTGGAGCTCCTCTGCAGTCTTCATAGCCAGGGTGACTGTGGCACATTGCTTTCATGTTTCAAAGACTGGTAGGTATTAGGGACACCTGAGTTATCATCAGGCCAGTCTTCAGACTAGTCTTGGATTTGAAGTGAAATCCAGGCAAGGGTTTTAGGCTGGGTTGAGCAGCACTGACACTCTTTCCCCTTCTTTTGCAAAACTTCAGCTCCAGTTATTTATATTATATGAAGTTCTAGAGGCATGACAGAGATTTAAACTTGTCTATACTAAACTCTCTATATATACTATTAGGCAGGAATTCTTAACTGTGAGGGCGGTGAGACACTGGCCCAGGGTGCCCAGAGAAGCTGTGGCTGCCCCCTCCCTGGCAGTGTTCCAGGCCAGGTTGGATGGGGCTTGGAGCAACCTGGGCTGGTGGGAGGTGTCCCTGCCCATGGCAGGGGGTTGGGATGAGATGAGCTTTGAGGTCCCTTCCAACCCAAATCTTTCGATGATTCTATGAAACCCAGAATGAGGCAGCCTTGCCCCCAGATGCCTAACCCTCAGTCAAGGTAGCTGAGAGAGAACGAGCTTGCAAAAAGGTATAGGAGATAAAGTCACTTGTTCAATGTTCTATACCTTGCCAGTGGTGAAGCCAGTGCTGACTCCAGGCTTTCTGACATCCTGTGCCTTGCTTTAGTCATTAAATCACAGTGCTTTGCTGGGAAAAATCTCAACATGCACATCAGCCTGCTCAGGTCCAAAGTGATGAAACATCACTCAACGCCAATCAAGCCTTGTGAGGAATTAAGACGAAGCTGTGTTAAAGTATCGAGAGATAGCATGTTTGCTTTCCTTTATCCCTGGGATAAATCCAGAAGCCTCTCCTTTGCTGATTTTGTATTATGCATTTGAAAGTGTTGTTGGAGCAGATCAAAACCCAAGGAAGCAAGAGGGGTATTCTTTCGTGCAAGGGTGTTTTGAGGCCTGGGGTTGCTTATACAGCAAAATAAAGCAGTGCTGGCTTCTTTCTTTTCTTGCAATGATCCTTTAGGAATTAGTCTGGCAATTCCAGTGCTGGAGAAGGGCTCTTCCTTTGCTAATCACCTGGCTTTATGCAGCTCTGAAACTCACTCAGAAGCTCCCTGTGTGTGCATTAACCAAAAGTACAGGATTATGTTTGTTTAATAATATAGTGATGTCTTGCTGAACAACTGTAATTTCCATGTACTTATTGATCTTAATTTATAATGCCATTAGCTTTCTAAACTGCCATTAACTAATGATGGGCTCTGTAGGCTTAACAGCTCTTTCAAATCAGTTGCTGACAAGTGGGCCCCAGAAGCATTTGTCAAAAGGGTAATGGATCCCTATCAGAGTGGCAATAAATTAGGTTATAGTCTTATCAAATTAAACAATGGATGAAGGAAAATTAGCTATCAATAAAAATCTATAAAGCTGCCCTGATTATTCCCAGTCAATTATATCAATTAGAGATCAAACAGTGAACCCCCTGCAGTACGTTAAATAGAACTAACCGGGGCCAAAGGCGGCCAAATTGTGTTACAAAATGCAACACCACGGGCAGCTGTAGGAGATAATCATTACTGTCATTGACAAAGGAGCTGCTTTATTAGAAAGCTGGATGTTGCCTGCAGGCAGGCTTCTGGCAAGAGGACAAAAGCTCTGCAATGAGGAAGGGGAAAGAGGCTTGAATCTGGCTGGCAGTGTGAGGAGAGTGTTTCTGGCTGATAGCTCCCCCAGCTTTTGTCATTTAAAGCAGGTTGGGCTTCTACAGATTCTGCTGAGACCTCTGAGGAGTGACTTAGTCAGGGAACTCCTTTTCTCTCACGCTTTGTTTTTTAAGGCTGTGTTATTATCTTCTTTGCACTAATGATACATGGTCCTTTAAAAATGTAAACTTGTAGTGCTAATAAGGTGCAGACTGTAACTTCAGGCACGTACTGAAAGGTGGTGCTGAGAGTCCATATCCCAACATCGAGCATATGAAGCAATGGATCATCAGAGACCTGATCTTAAAGGTCCCTTCCAACCCAATCCATTCTATGACTGATGCTGTGATTCCCCTCTCTGTCAGACAGTCTTTGCATCTCTGGTGGGAAAAAGAGTCTCCTGCCCCTTTCATATTGGGATACAGATGCCAAGACAACACTCCTTCATCAGGTCACTCTCCCAGGACTGTTCTAGGCTGGAGTGGTCTGCTTGTGTCCATGCTATGTTCTACCACAGCTCATGTCACACATGGGGCTGAGATCTTATCATTGCAGACTGACCATAGGATATGAGGACCCATGCTTTGATGTTTCTTTGATAGATGCAAAAGATCACCCAGATAGTTCCCAGAAGACTCCAAATTTTCCTCGTTTTCTCAGTGTCAGCAGGGCACTCCCCAGGGTGGAGTTTGAATTTTATGCTTAAGCACCAAGTTCCAGCAAGTGGCAGTAGGAGTGTACACCTACATGCCTTAAGCCTCCATGGGATAATGATGTTCAAGGGAGGTTTGACTCCAGCTCTTCATGTGGCCACTGGATGTGGCCATTTCTGTGAGGGAGTATGATGTGTGTATGTGTCCCTGCTCCTGGAAGAACTTTCCTTTAAGCTCACTACTGCTTGAATTTCAGCTAAGAAATGACCTGCTACTGCAGGCCATCAGCCATGACCTTTCTCCTACTCTCTTTCTGTAGAAAGTTATGGTTATTTATAGGCTTTCTGTAAAGTGCTTTATGTCTGTTAAGTGGGAAGAACAACTGGTGGATCATTTTGCTACCCATGTTCCCTTTGTAGCTGTCTATAGCTTCACAGGAGTAAACTCACTGACTTAGGTGATCCCTTTTAATTTCCCCCATGTATTGAAAATTTTCTCTGAACTGAAGTCTTGAGAAAAGGCTGGCTCTCCAGTATGTAGACATTAGACTTTGGGCTGCTGCTTGATCCAGGATAGAATTTGGCAATTATTCCTCTTCTGGACCAAGACCTGAGCAGCAATATGCTTTGTGTTGCTCATTATTGCCAGCAGGAGCAGCTAAGTAGAGATAATTTTGATTCTCCCTGCAGAAAAAGTGGGATCAGATTCAGGAGAAAACAGGCTTCTTTTTAAAATTAAAAACTGTTTTGCTGTGTTCTTTCTCCTCTCCTAAATAGATGCAGTCACACAAGCACATTGGTGCTGCATGCCAACCCCTCTTCACATAAGAGAACACAAAGAGACATAAGGCATCACTGCTACAAGCTGCAAAATGAGGTACCCATGAAAGGAAATACTGATATTAAGGTCACCAAAGTATCTCTAAATTAGCCCATTTGTGATAATACTTCACATGGCAATCCTTAATTAATACTGCAGTATTAATACTTAATCTGAAATCTTCCACGAGGCTCCTTGCTATTTCCTCCTTTAAACAAAGTGATGATCCAGCAGTACAAAAATGGTGCAGCACATTCATGGGTTGTGGTTTGAACCCAACAGCTGAATTCCTTCTACTATCACTTCCTATGACACAAAAGCTTTCTTTTGTTCCTTGCTTAAATTTTGTATTTAATCTAAGGGAAACAGAACTTTAGGGGTGTATGCCACAAACTCTGGACTAAACTCCAAAATATAACCAAGGTCACTCTAAACTTCACTTTTTCCCATTCAAACCAGCAGTGAAAGTCTGTGATTTATGTTCTGTAACACAAACCTGTAGGTATGTGCACGTGTGTGTAGTATTTTTGAAAAATTACAAAACAAAACACACCCCACACTCACGCTTCTTCCAGCAGAGGAGTGTTGAGAGAACAAAAATTGATTGATGTTATTCATATTGCATTAAGGAGTTCTGGAAGGCTTTCAAATACATCGTGATGAGACTAGACTTGACTAGAATACCTGTAATATTTCTTGCTGAGCAAAGCACTTCGTAAATAGAAGTGAAAATGATGAAACTTGGTCCTAAAGGGATGTCAGGATGTAACTGCTCAGATTTTTGATCCTGCTCAGTCTTTTGAATGTGCTTTACTGCATGCCTGAGAGTCACCCCTTTCAAGACACAAGATCTCCATCCTTTTTGAAACCAGGCATATGTGTCAGTTCTTGCAGGGCTGGCGTTTGACTGAGCATTGGTTTGTAGTAAAGCCAGTGAGAAAAGAGGAATGAGTTTCTGTTGGAATATCTCCCTTCAAAATTTCCACTTCAGAAATCCTGGGTTGTTTGGTTTGGTTTGGTTTTTTGGTTTATTGAGGTTTTTTTGTTGTGTGTTCTTTTTTTTTTTTTTTCTATAAACAAATGTCAGTATATAAATAAGCACAGGAGTCTCTCTTTTCTAGCTGTCATTAAAGCAACAAAGATGAGGAAAGCAAAATAAATGTACTTTGCATCCAAATTTTCAAGGTGAAAACATTCTGAAATGGAGTAACACCAAGAAAAATTTATGTATTTCTTTCACAAATACAGATTTTATGTAGAAAATATTTTTTAACAGGTCTTTAATTTTTAAAGAGTAGCTCGGTTTACTTCATATCCCACGAGGAAAGGGCAAGAAATTATGCACTAAATTTTTTGCAAGAAGGTCTGTGTTAAGCAGTGAACCCTGCTTTCTGTTCTGCAGATGGGCAAATAGATGCTCAGGACTGCTGCCAGTAACTATACGGAGACCTAATCGATAATAAATGTTAACTGGCAATATGCAGAGAGGCAGAAAGTCCAGTCCTGAGTATCTGAAATGCAATCAATTATGTTGTTCTTAACAGAGTTTATGTAGGGCTTGAGAAATTCAATTGTAGTGGTGCTCAGTAAAGAAAGACACTCAAATCTGAACAGTATTAGAGGATGGAAAATATGAGCAAAATTACTTTATGGATTGCTGTTGTTGTTATTAAGTCTAATCAACAGCTTGGTTCCTGTTTCTAATGTCACACAACCACACAGACAAGGAGGTGATATTAAATGTGCCTTGGGTTTTTCCTCTCACCTAAAAGCTGCTTTCTGGATGTGCTTGATAGTCTGTGCCAGGCAAGTTATCAATCCTATGGTCTTGCTGCGGATATCTGAGCTTCACTCCTAGCTTCACCTGTGCAACCTTACAGCAGTCACTGGGGATGTACATGGTAAAAGCTTTAATGTCAGAAGCAGTAACACAGATTTAGAGAGCTTGAAGTGGTGGAAGACAACCACCACAAGACTGCTTTCTGGGAATAGTCCCAGGTCTGTGATAACTCCCAAAACGTGCCTGAGCATTTTGGGGGTCACAGCTAGCTGGAGGAAGCACAATAATTTAGTAATATAACTGATCGAGGTCCAGTGTACAGGAGCATAGCCAGGAACTGTTTAGTATTAATGTAGCCAGAGATCCTCCATGGTATTTCAGTGTTTAAAAAACAGAAATGCCCTGTCCTAAGGCATGAGTTGGACGTCTCATGCTATTCAAGGTCACTCACAGAGCCTGTGGCAGAGCAGGGAACGAGCACCTCCTTTCCCAAATTTCCTTAATACTAGCATTTCTGATTTCTAACTCAAAACCAGTGCATACCCCTGTCAGAATGCAGGATTTGGAGCAGTGAAGAACTCAGTCTAGTGTTCAGGGGCACAGATTACTGCTCTGTGCACAGTGAGCGAGGTACCTTCAGTGATGACTTGGCAGTGCTGGGTTAATGGTTGGAGCTGATGATCTTAGAGGTCTTTTCCAACCAAGGCTATTCTATGATTCTATTCTATCCTATGGTTTTTCAAATCCTTTCCATATTCTCACTTGAGCCCTTGGAGCCAGCATCCTATAGATATTCCTGAGTAACCTATTCAACTGCCCTGAAAAAATTTAGTCTGTCAAATTCTTCCTGTCCATCTTAGAGATCTGCTCATCCTCATTTCCTGCTCTGACAGTATTAGACAGAAGACAAATGGGAGGCCAGAAAGCAGCTAATGATTCAAAGTTTCCTGGAAAAAAAAAATAAATTTCTAAAACAGCCCAAGGACTGAGAAATTTGGATTCACGTAGGCACGCTCTATTGCAGGAGCCTGGGTCACTAATCTTCCCTTTGAGCAGAGTACCTCTGCAATTTGATTCAAGAACTCCTTTCAGAGCACTGAGACACAGCATTAGATACCAGACGCAGAGAAAGTAGGGTGGGCTCATGGAGGGTGGGTGGGGGGAGGGAAAGAAAGTAATTTAGCATCTGGCAAAATGGGTTGTGAACATACAGGAGATGTTATACTGTTAAGACTTCTCTCTGTCTCCCTTTCCCTTTCTCTCTTTCTTTTATTAAAGGCCTAGGCAATTTAAAAATGGAGACAGTGTATCCCACTTAATAGCGCTGCTGTTAATCTTCTCACCAGTCAGCTCTCAGCTCTAAGTATCGAGCGCACAAGAACCCTCCTCCTGTCACCAGCTGTGGTTAGGGAGTGACTGTCCTCGGGGGCTCCAAGCCTTAAAAAAAAATAAATAAAAAAAAATTCACCACTGAGGAAAGGCAATAACAGGAGTCTGCTGTTGTCTAACCTGCCATATAAATGAAACAATCAAAGAAGACAACAAAGGAAACTCCACTAACATCCAGAGGCAAAAGCAGTTTGCTGTAATATATCCTGGCTTGGGGAACTATTTTTAGCCAAACCCCTCTTTTTTTTTTTTCACAGACACACACAATCTCTTTCTAATTTTGATTAAGAGAGGAGAGGAAAAAAAAAACAACACCAAAACTCAAAGACAGGTAGGCAAGAATGTGAAGAGGCAGCTCGTTACAAGAGAAAGCTGAATTAAAACAAATCCTTGTGTGTGTACAAAGGATAAAACCAAAAATTACTGTGGATGTTTAAATAAAAACAGTTTCTGATATTATCACTGTTCAGCTCTCTGACAGGCTTGGTCATTAGCAGTATTTAATATTTGTACTGTGTTCACATGTATGTGCCAATGGCCTGGAACCCTATTGTGCTTGGAGCTTTATTGGCATAAAAAAAAATAGTTCATCGTGACCGTAAATTTATATGTATGTTTATATATTTATCTACATTTATTGTATTTATTTGATGTGTACTGTTGCATACCTGCATGTGTGAGCAAGCACACACACAAACACACAGAGTGGCATATGTTATGTATATAAAGCACACATTTCAATCACAATAATGAAATCTAATTAAAAAAAAAAATAAATCTGAGATTTGGACTGAGGTTTAATTTTGAGATTTCTCTTTCCAAGCTTGGCTCCTGAGCTATGGTTTTCTCATGTAGTTATGGATCTCCCAGAGATAAAAAAATATACCCAGATATTCCCCATTTATTGTCAAGCCCTGAATCAACAGCATTAGAGAAATGAACCTGTGTAATAGCTTAAGGCCACGTGAGTGATTTATGGCTGGCACCCACAATCAACACCAGATTATCAGGCCACAGTTAGAGCATTGAGCTGGTGGGGACAATCCTTTAGTTCTTCCCCATGAATTATTTGCAGTCTCAGGACTATCTAACAAAGTATCCATGAGGATTATCATATCTAACTGTGTTTCTGTATAGATGTCATCACATCTAAGTGTAGAGGAGACATCTGAATTTGAGATAGTTGTCTAGACTGCCTTTGTAAACACATGGCTACTTCTCAGATGTAGTTCTTTCTTCTTCAGATGACCCTACCCCAGAAGAGTTACAACTCTCCACAGATGGTACCTAGAGATCTGTCTGCAATGAGCTCAACTCTAGACAGATGAACTTCAGCCATGAAGTGTTTTGGCTATAATTTGGTCCAGCTTCTATAGGTGAGGTGATTTAAATTCTCTAGAAAGATTATTCAAGAGTCTGAAGATTGCAGCACATTCACAGGAGATGTGTGAATATCAATCTGAAGTCGACCAGAGTAGTCTCCTTATCAAAAGACAAACCCAAGCTTTGCTCATTAACGTCTCTACCTTGAGTACAAAGTTCCTGGATCAGAATTATTGATGATATCTAACATGCATCCCTGAACTGGTTTCTAATCTCTAGAGGAGAACACGCCTTCACCTGCTGTTAGCATTTCCCACGCTAAGCATATGTGTTTTCTGGATTGCCATAGGGACACATCCGACCATCTCCACTGAATGTACAGGGAATATACAACCCTAAATTGGACACCCTTGGTCATCCCTTATGAATCAAAACCTGAAGTATTATCCATTTACGCCCCCAGGTCTTGAGGTTGCAGGTTTGATACCGTGTAATGGCCATGAGCAAAGTCATTACATAGCAAACCTTCAGTATAAATTCCTGTTAATTGGATAACAGCCCTGGGCAAAGCACTAGTTATTAAGGAACTTTAAAAGTAAGTTGGCAGCTTGAGGCCATCAGCCCCTTAAAAATCTACCAGTCATCTCCTGGAAAGTTAAAGTTATTTAACAAAAATACAGCCTTTTTAAAAAAATAAATAAATAAATAAAAAATAAAGTTCCTGTTGTTGCTGGCAGTCTTGGCTGAGAGCCAAAGCACTACAATGGTTTTCTCGCTGCTGGAAATAAAAACTGCTATCCACAACGGTGTCAGTACTTGGGAGTAATATCCTCTTGTTTTGTGAGAGGGTTCTAGAAAGTAACTGCACAGATTTCCTTAGAAATACCTTCACGTCAAAGACACATCCTTTGTAAATGGTCAATGCTAATTAATAGATCACCTTTATTAAAGATGAACCCATTTTTGCCATGCCCAGTGGGTAAATAATGGGCATACTATCCCCTCTAATATCCTCTATTAGTGTCCTTATAGCCATTTATAATTCAGAAGCCTTACATCCATAGCTCACTTATCCCTGCTATTAATCATTCATCAGTCTTTGATAAAATCTTGAGAAATCTATCCCTTTACATAAAGAGTGACCAATAGATTGATAAATCAGGTGTGGTGACTGGAAAGCCAAGTTAACCTTCTCTCATCTTTATCTGTCCCTTTTCAAACTTTTACAAACATATTTATTATGACTTCATACTGGTAATGAATATGGTGTGCTCAAGCTGTAGAGGTGAAAAAATTAAGGCTCTTGAGACTTGATTCTGCATGGAAAGCTGGAAAGCAAACAAAGAAAATGTGGGGAAAGGGGCAAGAAGTAATTTGTTATTGCAAGCTTGATGTAAACGGGTGTAAATAATTATGAATGCCTGGAACTGTATTCAGGCTGTTTTTCAAACAGGGCTATCAGGACACTTAAAGCTGTGGTGGAGCCTTCAGAAGTAACCACCTCCCATCCTTCTGTTTCGTATCCAGTAACAGGAGCGAGTCCAGAGAAGGGCAACGAGGCTGGTGAGAGGTCTGGAACACAGGCATGATGGAGACCGGCTGAGGGACCTGGGGTTGTTCAGTCTGGAGAAGAGGAGGCTGAGAGGAGACCTCATTGCTCTCTACAAACACCTAAAAGGAGGTTGTAGTGAGGCTGGTGTTGGTCTCTTCTCCCAAATTACTAATGACAGGATGAGAGGAAATGACCTCAAGTTGCATCAGGGGAAGTTTAGATTGGATATTAGGAAGAAGTTCTTTCCTGAGAGGGTGGTTGGGCACTGGCACAGGCTGCCCAGGGAGGTGGTGGAGTTGCTGTCCCTGGGGGTGTTCAAAAAATGGGTTGATGAGGCACTTGAGGCCGTGGTCTAATGATCTAATGGTCAGGAATATGATGGGATAAAGGTTGGACTTGATGACCCTGGAGGTCACTTCCAACCACAATTATTCTATGATTCTAGGGTTTAGGGGACGTGGCATCACTAATGAGGTGGGTACGTGATGGAGTCAGGAGCTCACACTCTATTGGTTGATATCAGCTGATCGAGGTGTAAAAGTTGACTCTGACAAGTGAGTTTGCAAGTCAAAGATGGGCCGAAGAGGTACATCCTTTCACTGGTTACTCTTGCCTAAAGAACTCGACATTTCTGGGCCGTAATGGTCCAGCAGGCCACTTCACCCAAGCTGATCACAGAGTACATACAAGTCAGCAAGCATTTACCGAATCCTACACCCTTTCCCCCCTTTTATCTCCCAGCTGTGTTTAGTTTTAAACACCACTTCTGCGAAACGCTCAACTTCTTGCTGTTAATTTCAAGCCCGGCTGACAGAGCTCAGCTCGGATCTCGTACCCGTCGGGAGCCCATAAGCAGTTTCCACTCACAGATCACACACAGCTGAGTGATGTGCAGAGACCCCCTCGTTCCCCCAGCCCTGCGCCCTGCGAAGTGACATTAGCGCTGGGTAATGGTCTGTAAATGTGTCAGAACTGTGCCACCTAGTGACACCGCTGCCTAGTTCCTTTGGTGAAGTCACACCGATCGCACAACGGCAAGCCGTAATATAATTAGTGCTAATTTGGTTTCTCGGTAGCTGGCTGCTGCGCAGCTCCCTGCTCAGTCACTCTGCTTCTCCAGAAGACTCTTCTCAACGTAGTAAGAGCTTCATTAGGGATTTTCATCCTCCATTTTTGATTGCGTTAGGCAATTATTATTTTTTTAAGGTTTTTTTTTTTTAAAAAAATAGATTTTATGCACATCAAAATGAATCTAAACTGCACGAAGATTTTAGCAGGAAACAATCTGTTAATGAAGTGTCTGAATTTTTTATACCTAACAAGTAGAGCTGACTGGCAATTTCTGGATGTTGTTTTTTTTCCATTATATACGACAAATTCTTTAATATAAGAACATTTTTCTTTCTACAAAGTTTCCACTTCCAAAAATTGTTGACTCTACTTTTCTGATTGCCAGTTCCTCCTGTTTCATAGAATTTTAAAACAAAGTTCCAGGTTTCATTTGGAAATATCCATTGAAACTGTGATGCGTGCTGTAAAAATTCTGAAATTGAAGTAAACTCCTCGGGTTGATCCAAACCAGTTTGGGGCAATTATTTTTTCTTATTTTGTAGTTATTGTTCTTGCTGTTGTTGAGAGATTGTCCTTTTCTGTGAATGAGGTGCAAGAAAAGTTCAGAAAGCTAAATATTTTTCTTGATTAAGAAAACTATTTTGAATTAACATTCCTTGTAACAGTCAATGCCAGTAACATTAATGTGCAATGTACAACCTACCTCATTTTTGACACGGTGCAGTAAAGAGCTCAGAGAGCAGGAGTCTAATTAAATGATCAGACAGCAGATTTAAAGTGAACAGAAGGTTGCAATTCTTTTATTTGTTTGTGGGTTTTGTTTGTGTTTCATAAAACCTAATCGCAATGCAGAAGTCATTGTGTTGAGACAATGTGGAAGCTTAAATTATAGATAATTTATTTAAAAAAAAAAAAAAACAACAAACCAAACCAAATTCATAAAGGCTAATCACAGAATCATAGAATAATGCATAATCTAGATTAGAAAGGACCTCTGGAAGTCATCAAATCTAATCCTTTGCTCAAAGTAAGGCTAACATGGCTGTCCTAATATTCCCATTTTCTTTCAGCACGTGGTGTGGATTGTGGTTGGTGATTACTTGAGGCACCCCCAAATCTTGGTGGTTACAGACTTTAATGCTTTTCGACCAGCACAACAGTGTTCAGCTTGCAGAGAATCACAATGCAAATGTCAGGAATCATACCCTGTAAAACTCAACAATACTTTGCTGTATATGACAGCCTAAATGAAAAATATATATTATTAATGAGTTAGAATATTTCTGTTTGGGTGAGATGTATGCAGCTAAATGCAGACTTCTCCACAGGAGCTGGTCACCCTTGACTCCTTTTACAGTCATTGTAAAGCAACTCACACTAGTAAAAGTGATTCATCTTGGCTTAGAGTAGGTGCCTAAAAAAGGTCAGGTGAATCACATCCTAGCAGAAACTCTTTCTTCATTCACTATAAAGAAAATCTAGGAATGACTTCTTTCTATTTAAAATTTGCTGGGGTTGAAATTGCCAAAATTGTCAAAATATCATATTTCCCAGCATTAAAATTAAAATTTCAAAGTTTCAACCTGAAACATACTCATTAAAAATATGGTTTATGGTGGAAAAAAAATACAAGTATATATTAAATTAAAAGGTGGCATTGAATTTAGCTATATTTATAAGTGTAGCTCATTACTTTAACATTAATGTATTCCACTTACTTGTCTTTTCCCATTAGTAGCTATTGAACTATTTTCAAAGAAGGTCAGTGTTTTTATCACCATCTTAGAGACATGGAAACTGTGGCACAGAAGGATCCCAGAATCACAGAAATGATGATTGGAAGGCACTTCTGGAGGTACAGCCTCTCACTTGAAGCAGACTATCACAAACACTAGACTGGGTTCAGCCAGGGTTTTGTCTAACCAAGTCTTGAAGTCCTCCAAGCATTCTATGACCTCTATGGGCACCAGTTCTGGTGCTGCACAACCTCCTAGTCAAAACATTTTTCCTGACATCCAGTCTCAACCTTCCAAACTGCAATCTATGGCCATGATTATTCTACCTACAGACAGTTTTGGTCTGTTGTGTTTGTAGCTACATGTCAAGTCCTTATTTGATTGCCCCTTAGACCCTTTTTTACCATACTACACCAGACCTGCCCCACAAAGTCTCCTTGTAGGTCACTTGCTCTAAAATTCTAATTATTCAGCAGCCATCTATTGGACTCTCTCCAGTTTCTCTGTGTCCATCTTGAACTGGGGCCCTAAACTGGAGGCATTATTCCAGATGTGGCTTCAGCATCTCCAAGCTGAAGGGGGTAAGTTCCCTCAGTCTGCTGGATACACTCTCTACAGTGTAGAGATCAGTATATGCTTTGGTGTATTCATGATGACAGGACACTGCCAGCTCATATGTAACCTGGTCATGGTGGTGGTCTTCACATCACTGTAATTGCAGGCACTACTCAGCCAATCAGTTCCCATGGGTTTATTCTACCCCAGGTATTGAACTTTACAAAGTTTCTTTTGTTCCAATCCCTATATTTCTTGTGTTTCCACTGGATTGAAATGTTGTCATTAGCTGTGTCAGCTGCTTCCTCTACTAAAATAACATTTGAAAATTTTTCAAGGATGCACTTTGTCTCAGGTTGAGGGTGCGCTTTGGCCAAGTCATTGATGGAGATATTGAGCAATGTAACTCCTAGTATTGACCCTTGGCATATTCCACTCCACATCAGCCTAAAACACTGTGTTAAGATATTGATTGTTAACCCTTTGAACCTGCTCATATTTCAACCCATTTAACAGTCTGTTTGTTCAGCCTGCATTTCCTCAACTTCCAAACAAGGATGCTGTAGAAGAATGTGACAAATGTCTTACAAGAGCAAGTTATATCTTTTGTTCTTTCCTACTCTGTATAACCTGTCACTTCTTTAAAGAAGGTAAGCAAAGTGTTCAAATATTATTTGCCCCTGGTAAATGTCTGTTGACTATTCTGAATGCCTTCTTATCCTTTACATACTTGGAAATGATTTGGAAATGCCACATATCCTTTCCAGAAACTGCAGGCCTGGCTGGCTCATAGTTTTTCAGCTCCAACTTCATGCCTTTCTTGAAGACAGAAAACATTAGCCTTTTTCAGTCACCAACACCTCCTCTCAATAGCCACAATTTTTCATAAATGATAGAGGCCTCACCCAGCCACATCAGCTAACACTCACTGTATCCTCAAGAATGTCCTCTCTGGTCCAGTGGATTTGGTAACTTTGCAGTCCTCTAAGTAGTGCCTTGTCTGTTCCTTCCTCATTCTTGGCTGGCTTTCTCCCCACCGAGCTGTGTCAATACACACAGAGATCTGGAGCAGTCTTTGCTTGTAAAGACTGATACAGAGAAAGCATTGTGCACTTCAGCCTCTTCCACACTGCTCATCGTTAGGTTGTCTCCTGTGTCCAGCAATGGGCTTGTATTTATCCTGAACTTCCTTCTGCTACTGGCACACCTGTGGATTCCCTTCTTGCTGCTGTTCTCTTCTGTCTTAGTTCCAGCTGGGATTTGGTCTTTTTCTTTCATCCCTAAGAGCCCAAACAAAGCTCCTCCTTTGTTTCTCTTCCTTATTTTCACTTCATGAAAGTGAAATGCTCCTTTTCAGTGCTTTTGGTTTGTGAAGAAGTTCCTTGATTAGCCAAGAAGACTTACTGGAAGTTCTTGCTCTTTCTGCACAGAGTATTTATTCCAGAGCTCTTCAGTAAGTTTTCTTTCAAAGTATGTCAGCTCTCTGCAACACCTCCCCCTTTTCTGGCTGCTTTCAGGGAGGTCTGCATAGCAGTTTCCACTGACATATTCTGCTCTCCAGAAGTCCACTGTTCTGACTCTACACCCACCTTCCCAAGCCTTCCTCTGTAACCTTGCAGCATCACTGCTGTCCAAACTACCATCTATGGCCATATTCACCATCAGTTCTTCCCTGTTGATGACCAGCAGCAACCCTGGTTGTCATTTCTAATATTTACATCACAAAATATCTTACCCAAGGCCCCCAGAGACAAGAATAGAATCTAGTTTTTTGTTTTCTGTGCAGTCTTAAAAGAAAATGTTCTATAAATATGTGCAAGCAATGAGGAAATTGGAAGTCTCTGAAGACATGTTCCCATCTTTGTGTCTTATTTACTGGAGAAGATGGTTAAAAAGCATCTTATCTTACTTGGGAAAAACAGCTGTATCCTCGCCAAGGTCAGCAAGATGCTAAGAGATTTGCTGAGGGCTATGTTCTCCTCTCTGATCCCTTTTGCCAATTTCCACTTCATATTCAGCAATCTGTCCACACATGGGCCTCCGAAGGATGTCAGCAAGAATTCCACAACCACAAGAGAAGAGTTTGTTCCTTCAAAAGTTAGTTGCTCGAGTTAAAGCCACCTCAGGGCAACTTTGACTTATGTGTTTGGTTCCTTTGACTTATGTATTCGGTTCCTTTTGATAAAATTATATGTATTCACAAGCTGCTATTTTGTCTGTCAGGACAGAAAAAGTGTAAATGAAAAGAACTTAGGGCTGGAATGGATTGCTTCGATCATTGTGTTTAGGTCACCCTTTAACAATCATATCATATGGTGCTTTTGTAGCTTTATCAAGTCCCATCTTTAAACTAGCTAGATTTGTTGTGTCCTCATGGTGTTACTGAAATGCTGTTCCAGAGCTTCATTTCTCTGGTGGTTAGAAACCTAATGTCCAGCCTAAAACTATTGTTTGCTTGCTTTTAAGCAGCTGTTCCTTTGCCAGCTTTGTCCATTTGTTCAAAAAACTTTTCTCCCTTCTGTCTTCTTATTCTGTTTGCTTCTCTGTAAATTTATTTCTTCAAAGCCTTTTACGTAAAACTCATACACACATTCATCCTGCCTATTTTTTTCCTTTGCTGATCTATATTAACAAAAGAAAACATTTATTTATTTTTAAAGAAAAACACGCTATGATTAATAATGCAATCACATATTTAAATACAATAGAATAGAACAGAGCAGAACAGAACAGAATAGCTCAGTTCGAAGGGACCTACAACAACCATCTAGTCCAAATGCAGTTGAACTTGATTTTAGGTACTGCAGTCTTAGTTCCCCTTGAGATTCTTCTTTATTCATTGCCATCCTTACCACCATGTTTGAATTAGATGAGAAACTCTTTGGGTATTGCTTTGCTTGAAGATACAGCTGTGATTCTGCAAAGATTATAATTGTGATATACTGGATAATACTAAAGTCTGCCTTCTCTCTATCTGTTACCCAACTGTGTCTTAGACTGGACCTTTTAGAGAAGGAGAGAGAAGAAACAGTGACCAGCCATCATGAGGAGTCCTGTCTTTCCCAAAGGAAGCCTCATTGCTGCTCTCTCTGTAGCTTCTTCTTCCTTCTTCCTTGTCCTCCATGAACTATTCCTCTTCCTCAGATCTTGCTGCTTTCTTCACATCTGCACTCTCTCTTTGCATTCCCCAGCCCCACCTGCTGCTACCTTTCCCCATCTCCTATCCACATGTCCCTGTCTCCATACCTATGTGAACACTGCCTTCTATATGTATCCTTTCTTACTGCTGTGCCTCAGTTGTTGAAAAATAAGGAACTAGAAGTTGTTTTATGCCCTGAAAAGTTTTTCAAGCCTTCCAGATTTTTTTTTTTTTTTTTCTCTTTGCAAATTAGCTCTTGTTTGCTACTTAACTGCTGACACGAGAGCCCAGAGGGATTTCTCTTAAAGGCTTGGCTAGGAAATACAGAACTCAAGACAGTGATAAAAATGGCAAATCTCTCACCTCACAGAGGGTGGAAGGGTGTTTATATGAGCATAATTGGTCAGGGTTCTGGTTTTTAACTTCTCTTGTCTCTCATCAGAAGTGCCAAGGATCTCAGCTCATGCTGGTTCTTGCTCTTTGGCAGAGTCTGAAGCCCAGACTGCTGTTGAGATCCATTACACCAAACACTGTTCAAGCAACCTATGGAGAAAGTGAGGCCCTCCCATGAGCAGCTTACATTCATGTAACACATTAAGTCATTTGCCAGCATAATGCTGCTTGTGTGAAGGAGTGGTAGAGCCTTCCCAACAAACAAGGAGGCAGGAGCAGTGCCTGAAACCTTTTCATGTTTCTTCTCGTGTCTCTTCCACCCATCGGGGTTGAATCAGTGGGTATGACAACTCCATAACCCCAGACAGCATGGCTACGGGTCACACGGGGAGTGAAGAGGAACAGGAGGTGTTATTTACATGTCAAAATAACTGATGTGAGCATTCCTGTGACTACTTCAAAGGAACTTCTCATTATCTTTGTTATTAAGTGCTTCTGTGTTGCTAAGAAGGGAGGCAGGTTAATTGGAAAAATTATGTTTAAACTTTATAAACTGTGCAAGCATGAAACCCATCATTTTAATAAATGTTATCGTGTCTTCTGGATCTAATAGATCTTAACTGATGCATGCTATCATTAAGTTTAATTTAAGAAACTACCCCTAGAGACGTTTTCTTAAATCAATTGGAGACGTGTTCTTAAACAACATTAGAAATAGTTGATTTACCTACATCCTCATCACCTAACAAGTTTCCTGAGTAAAGCAGCAGAGAAATATGTTGCACTTTACCATCTCATCTTTCATGCTAAAAGAAATGGAAAGCTTTTTTTACCCAATATATTAAAATATCAAGTCATCCATCAGTGCAATTCAGTCACCTCTGAAGCAGCTGTTTAATAGTGGAGTGCAATGCTTCAAACACGTTAACTAGATCTGAATAAATTATTGCATGAAATTAACCCTTTTCTCATTCTGAAAAATGAATAACAAATTTGGGTTTCTCTTGCATACTTCTGCTTCATAAAGATTTAAAGAATAGCATAGACAGACTTCAGGCTCTTCCGTTTAACAATTCATTGAACATTTAAGAAATAAGATTGTCCATCTGAGCTGCAAGCACACGGCTCTGACACCTATTCCATCTGCTCAGGTGGTGACCAGTGAACACCAGACAAATGAAGTTACCTGAATGAAGTGAAACAGGTTTTGAGAATAACAACATGTTGAAAATCTCAGGGGTCAGATGAGCAAGGTGAGAGATCTTAACAAAAAGGGCTTGTGGTTTAATGTTTGTTCTTTGAAGGGATTTTTTATATTTGCTTTTTTATCTGAAACCACCAAATAAGTCCAGAAACAGGTACAGCAGAAGTCAGAGTGATTCCACCTTTGAAGGGCAATGAGTTGTGCTATGCAGCAGTATAGAGCAGGTAAGATAATATGGGGAAGTCAGCTTGGAGAGGTGATCATATGTTAAATCTGCAGTTTGTTTATTTTTCAGTAATTCCTCTCTGAAGGAAACCACAAATATGCTTAGCCATTTTTGTACACTTACAGTGAACCTCTTCATACCTCTATAACCTCTCCAGCCAAGCTGTAGGTCTAGGCAAGAAAGCAAATCCATGGTTTAACACAGTGACTGACACAATTTAAGAGATAATTTTTGACCCATAAATATGACAGTTTCTGTTTTGAAGTGTCTTTGATAGGCCATCATCTGTTAATGTCACATTCAGATTATTTATGTGCATATGTAAAGAAGAAAAGTTACAAGAACTTGTACTGCTTCATCTTCTCTCTTTCCTGCTGTCCTGTTTAATCCAAGAATAAGAAAGACTCGTTCTCCACAGCTGGGGTGTGACAGTGCTGACAGTACAGTTCCAGTGCAATAGTTGTGATGGGACTTACACCAGAGTCCAGAAAACTACACCCATCCAGAAATCAGGAATGAATGACTAGTGAGAAGGATATCCCAGTTCTTCCCTGACATAGAAACCATCCATTCCTGTCTTCCATGATGTATAGGCTCAGCAAATTCCATCAGACCAGATTGATCACTATCAGTGATTGTTTTTTATCGACATTTGGGGAAAAAACAGCTTTTTCCTCTCTAAACTTCAATCCTGAAAAGACCTACATAAGCAGAAAATCCATTTTTTCTCTAATTCAGTTTTCAAATAGCTTTTTAGAAGGAAGAATGGGATGTTCTCTGGATCTCTTCATAAACAAAGAAAAATAAAATCTATTTATTACTTTAATTAAATGACTGAAAGTGTCCAAAAATGACAGTCAAGGGTTAGTTAATGAGACAGGAAAGAAAAATGTCTCAGCTAATGTTTTGATATATACTTTTTTCTCTGAGAATAGGACATTACTGTTCCCAGTGAGATCTACATTTATTCTTAACTGCTGGACATTAAAAAAAAGAAAGATGAAGAAGTCAAAGTTGCTATTCATATCAATTCCTCTGAGCCATGTGCACTAGGCAAAGTACCACATATGCAGCTGCTGTTATTTGTATAAACAGAATCAAAGATCATCCTTCTTGAAAGAAGGCCTTGAGGATGGCAGGTAGACTGCAATATCCTTAAGTTCAAGCATTCTTATGTGTCAGGCCTCAAAAAGTATGAGATTATTTTAGCAAACATGATCCTTAATAAAGGAGTACATTCTGGGTTCATTTTATTTGCCTTATGGTTTCTGAGCCTTTAGGGGAGCCCATATCAAAATTGTGCTCTCAATCTTTTATCTGCAAATGAAAAAGCCAAACAATTTATTCTTATGAAATATGACTGAGCTTCCATGATACTTTCAACAGAAAGGTTTTGAAAAACACCAAACACATACAGCACAAAATCTGGAAAGTAACCAGAGCTGCTAAAACTAGTATCTAATTCTGTTTGAGATTAAGCCTAGGTGCTCGTTAGTACCAGATATATAGTAGGTGCTGCTTAAATAAAAATTTAAAAATTAAAAAAAAATAAAATTAAACACAAGCCTTAAATTCTTTAACAAGGAAATAATGTAGAAAAGCATCTGAATGCTCAGAGTTAGAGAGTTTTGGGTGAACATTTCCAAAAGTTCAGAGGACCCATCCACAGCTTCCCCTCAGGCTGATGAAATACGAATTTATATCACTCTGCAAGTCAAAACTGACCTCTGTAAAATCAGAAACAAGGCATGAAGGTGTCCTACATTAGTTGTCACTGTTGAAAGTTCAGTCTTGACAAGGGACATACCCAGCTCTGTGTGGATACAAGAAAAATAGCTCTAACTGGTTTTAAACTGCAAAAACTATTCCCTCCTCGAGTTTCTTTATTCAATATATATAGTCAAGGAACAACTGAGGATGAAAATTTTTGGTTGGGTTTTGAGGCACACCTGTTCATGTTAAATAGCATCATTACTCCACAATGTTTATTCTATTAATGTAACTATTACTGTAGTAATAATGCTGTTTCACTTACAAGCAGATAAAGTGACTGTGCCATTGCAGAAAGGAAGGAGTAGTCTAATCTGGGCAGTTTTGACATCTGTGCTGAAATCTGTTTGAGATGACTTCTGTTGCTCACTGTGACCTTGCTGTGTGTGAAATATCCCCCATCTGAATTCATCCTGAACCAACCTTCCACCACATGCCATGCCCTGGAAACATGATGCACCATAACCCTCTGCATAATACATGGGTAAAAGCTGAGCTGCTTCAGTGGCAGGGATTGACATTTAAAACACAACAGAAAGGAAAGCAAACAAGTGCTCGTAAGCCAGAAAAAGAATAGCAGCTCTTCAGCTTTGGTCTATTGTTTTTGGTGGTTTGATTTCCTCAGCAAAGGTCTGAGTTCTCACTGTAGGACAATGCATGAATAGCTGGGCTGAGCCCTAGAGAGCTCGGTATAACCAAGGAAGGGGACATCTGCCCAGGGTTCCTTCACCACCTGATTAAGGTGCTTTTGATAACCAGAGAAATCAATTTTATTTCCATTCCAGAAATGCCATTATGCCACAAGGGGGTAGGGGTGTTCTGTTTAAAACCTTGCAACATATTCCTATAGACCCAGCGTTTCAATGAAAACAGTGTTGAGTATTATAAAAAAGCAACACAGATTGAATCTGCACAGACATTTTCTATACCAGCTGCATTTCAACTATTGCTTTCCTTATAATTAACATCTGTTCATAGATATCAATCTGAGCAGCAAGGACAAAGTTATTTAAGAACGGTCTGTCTTTCAGCCTGGCGTGTTCCTGGGGATGGTTCTGGAGGTGGAGAATGGGTTACCCCCAGGAAAGAGGATTTGGTTACAAGGAGCACCTTTCATTAATCTAAACAGATTGCCAAAGGCTTGGCAACACCAAAATGGACACAACTGGATCTCATCAGAGAAAGTGCCCCTCAAGCACACAAAAATTAAATAACATTGGTGGGGCTGATGATGTGTGCACACTCACTGCTTCATTGAAAAGAAACAAACCTGCAGATAAAAGCCCATAGGTGATCCCCAACGATGTAGATCCCAGAGGATAATGCAAGCACGTTTTCCTCTTATTAAGGGAAAGATTGAAATTAATTAATTTTTTTTTATTTAGTTTGTTTCACTCCAATATGAGCCTACCAGAGAGCTGGTACTTATGTAGTAGAAGAGGATGTAGCACCTGGATGTAGAGAGAATGCCTTTTCTAAGCTGCTTACTTTGTCTAGGAGGTATGGCCACAGCACATGTATTCAGTGCAAAATGGCAAAAAGGCAGCTGAGACATGAAGTAAATTCTCAGAATGGCTGCTTGTTGACATGTGTTATTTCAGGGTTAATAAGATCCACCTGCAGCCAACTTTCTGCTTCCCTGTTTCTCCTGGCAAACAAACAGTTGAAAGCCTTCAGCCCTCTTCCAGCGAGACATCAAGCAATTCTCTTCCAATCCTTTTCAACCAACAGTGTTGAAAGCATCTTGCCCTAACAGGTCACACATAGCATAAGAATTGAATAAATTTGTCTTTTCAAATATTTTTTATCAGAAATATAGATTCATCACCCTCCAAATTGTCTTCTTTTACTACATTCTCCATAGCCACTTCTTTCACTTACAAAGAAAAAGCAAACTTAATTTCTGACGTGTTTAAGTGAAACAGTTGAATCTTCTACACTTAAAAGTATCCTTTGTTTCTACTTTAAAAAAAGAAAAAAACAATGAAAATATGGCATCAATACCAATGTGGTCAGAGCCTTTCCCTGGTTTCTTCCCTTTCGATGTTACTTGACCATTGAAATCAAAAAAGTTTTCATCCTTCAGGGGGAATGACATATATTTTTCTTTTCCACAAGTTGTCCACAAACATGCATAACCTCACCTGCCTCTACTGAGAGACAGATTAATCTTGTCCTGTTGCAATGAGCATAGACTGAGGCAAAGAAAGGACAGCAGTGTCTTTAGTAGGGGTAGGAAACGAGATATGGTCAGACCAGCCTAATTTTGTTGGTAGTCATTGCTCTCTGTCTAAGCTGTCATTGCTCAGAGCCATCCCCACTTCTCAGACCACTTGGTATGCAGGGGTACAAGCACAAGAACACCAGGATAGATGGAATTTGGTTTCATATTCTTGAAATCCTTACACCATGCAATCCATAACACCTGCAAAGACTGTTTCCCCAAAAATTGTCCTAGAGTGAGGAAGGACGGGACATCTACTGCCAGGTTAGCCCTTTCATCTTTCTGCTACTGGGCTATAGAAGAGGAATACGGACCTTTCACTGGAGATACGCCTGGGAGATGAACTCAGTCCCAAGAAATCACTTCTGCATGACACTGTAAGGAAGTAAAGCAATATTAAGGGTTCATAAGTAAATCATCCTTTTCTGGAAATTATTTTAGAGACTCCCTTCTTTTTAATCTTTCTCAGATTGCACCAACTCAGCGTTCACAGAAAAGGAAACTCTTCCAGTTCAAAGTGGAAGATTTTGTACATTTATTTTGGAGAAAATAACTGTTTTTTTAAAGATATCCCTGACAGTTAATAGACCAGACTGAAATTTTTGGTGTTAATCTTTTTTTTTTTTTTTTTTCTCCTTAAATTTGAGACCAAAGCAGAGAAATAACATATTTAGTGGAAGCATCTTCTCCTGTGTGAGAAACTGGATGGTTTTGTCAATGTCTCACTGTCCAGATGCAGTGACTGAGGTAAGAAATTAAATCTGGAAGAAAATCTGAGGAAGAAGAATGAAAACCAACGTGATCAGAAGTGTTAAACAGAAACTAGTGAGGAGAATTAGTTAATGGCATTTTGTTTTTTTTTTTTAAAAAAAAAAAAAAAAGGAAAAGTTTGAAAGTAACACTTCAGCAAAAGAAAAAAATTCTTTTTGTAAATTTTGATGGCATTTGCTGGAGGGAAAATGTGAGGGAGAAGAAAAAAACACAGTATTATCCATTCCCTCCCATAAAAATTGTATGATATCCAGACCCTTTGCTTAGAGCAAGCAAAGTGTGTCCTGAAAAAAAAAAATAAAATTAATAAATAAGTAAAAGACAGGGAAAAAAAAAAGAAAAAGAAAAAAAAATGACCAACAACTTCCAGCTATGCTCCAGGAGGAATTTCATATGGAGCTAACTAAGGAAAATCGGCATCTCAAAGCTGCTTTGGTCCTGCAAGCGAGGGGTAATAAGTGACAGACCCAGCGAGGGAGCGGGACGGGCGCTCGGGGAAGGCAGGTGCTGCAGTCAGTCTCCTCTCTGCCAGGAAACACAGGAAGAATGCATGACCAATTCGGTTTCAGAGCAGAATACTCTCTTTAATGGACAGAAAACACTAACCTTTTATTTTTCTCTTTTTTTTTTTTTCCCCCACTTTTAACCCTTTGAATGGACAAAGCTCACATCTCTGTTGCAACCTATTTTCACCCCACCAACAGCTTCTGTGGTACCTATAATCCTGGATAAATACACTGTTGTGTGACAGCAAAATAAGAGAGTTGAAATCAGGGTAAAATATACAAAATACTCCCCTGTTATCTAAGCACCTGGTTATTTTGCTTGTTGCAAAACCAACAGGAATTGTGGGACTCCAACAAGGGCAGCTCATATTTAATGTTCTGGCTACAGGGGATCTCAAATCTTCTGCAAAGGAGGGGAATTCTGAAGTGGCCCAACACTATGGGAAAAGCTGGGTTAAATAAGCAGATTGTGATATGACACTGCTGAAAGCAGGGGCCAAAGCTGCTTTGTGCAGGATCAGACCTTGAAGTGGTTTTGATCAACTAAATAATTCGGTTGTCATCAATTAAAACCATCATCAGCGACTTCTCTTCCTCAGGATTTTGTCTGCTTCAGTGTCTCTGATTACATGTACTCTTTGCAAAAGATACACAGGTTAAAGCTTACTCATAGATAACATGAAGGGGATGCAAGTGCAGGGTAAAATCACAGTGACAACAGTACCCTATATGCATGTGTTATAGGCAAGGCACACTAACCACACACCAGTGGCATACACACAGCCATCCACACATTAAAGGATTTATTTCCTAGCTTGACTGTTCCTAAATACAGTTCAGGTTTAAGGGTTCTGAACACACAATGTAGTATAATACCATTAGACAAAGATTTTTTTCCTCTAATAAATCTGGAGTTAACGGGGATGAAAAGTGTGCTCTTCTTAAACAAGAGTCTCCCCCCTACATCCCACAGATGCACACTAAAACTTATCCTCCTGCCTCCAGCTTGCTTAGAGTTTTCCAATAGCTGAAGTAAAGCAGCATTTAAAAAAAAAAAAAAAAAAATCACTGCTAAAAATAGATTAATTATACAATTCAGTAGTTTGAATTATAGCCTATGACAAAACCAAGATATTTCAAACACAGAAGTATGATTTTACTGGGATTTATTTTTTGAAAGCCCTTAATTCATACATACTCCTATTTTTTGAGTTTTGGGTGCTACAGTGATAGTAAAGAAAAAACTGTTTTCCTGTTTGTGTCTGCACATGTGCCCATGCACGTGTGTCTGTGCACACACTTGTCTAATATAAATCATACAGTTTTGGTTTATGTGTGTGTATGCATATGCATAGGCATATGTATGTGTATATGCATAGTGTAATGCACAGTCTTTAGGATATTTTAAAAATCACTGGTTCATATCCATGCTTTAATATAAACTGTTTTGATTTCCCATATTAAAGAAAAAAAAAAAAAAAGAAGAGAAAGACTAATGAAATTAAGGGTTGTTTAAATCAGGGGCAATTAAAAAGCACACATTTCTTTTCCTAGGGTATGCTATTGTATTCAGTGTTTCCAACGCAAGGTCTGCCTGTAGGATAAATAATGTAATGGGTTTTGTGATTTGATACTAAAAGCATAACAAAATCCTACAGCTGTAGCCTCATTTTTCTCCACACTCAAACTGCTCACTTTTTTAAATTGCATATTTTTTACAGTTAAGGGAAAAAAAAAACCCAGATTCTTTGTCTAGGAGAACCAATTTCCAGCAAAATAGGTAATTGCATATAATTACCGAAATTTTAGAAATTGAAACAAAAGAACAGTGATTGTGTTGTTTTGTGATTGGGCTTAAACTGACAGCTGATATCTTTCAACTTTACGTTTTTTATCCCTTCAGCACAACAAAACGCATGCGACTTTTGCACGTTTTGTGGAACAGAGCCTAATATAGAAAAGATCCAATCCTCCCTGGCACCAGAGAGCACATTTTTAAAGGTAATGAGGTGCCTAAAGATACAAATCAGAGATTGAATGGGATTTTCAAAAGTACCTCAGTGCCCAACTTCTGATTTTGGAAGTGAATACCTTGGAAAAAATTTCTGTCCAGAGCTTCCAAATGATTTTAGCTACACGTAATCACTGCACAACCCTCCTTTAGAAAACTGAATAGTTTGTTGTGTCCCTCATGAGTTTAGCAACCACTTTAACAAAATCAGGATGACTTCCTCTAAGTCACACAGAAGATGTATTAGGCTTTGACATATAACCAGGCCTGCTGTGGCCAAATAAATTCCCATTTTCCAGCTACATGGTAGGAATTGAAAGCACGTGTGCCACTCCATCATGATCTAACCATGCTTTGCCTCACATCCACCATAGGTTGTGGTCACACACCAAAGTCCTGCTGGGACACACGTATCTGACAAGGTGTCTAAGGAGGAAGGTGCACCCTTCTTACTGCCCTGGGTTTGGACGTATGTAACTTAATTTTAGACATCTTAGTGGGTCATATTAAAGGGAAAATTAACAACTCAAAGGATAGCAAATGGAAAGAAATGAGGCACCAAAATGGGCTGCATGGAGAAGGTTGTTTTTGTGATACTGAAAGAAATATGGGATGAATCCAGGCGTGCTTTCCTCTGCATCCTCCACAACAAGCTTCAAAAGAGTGTTACGAGAGCAAATCTGCTTGTTTTCCAGATAGAAAAACCCAAGCACCACCAAGCTCAAACTTTTTGTCATAAGGTCACAACACTTCCCACCAACTTTGGGAGCAAGTTAAAGTCATCCCAATGGGAGGAAGCTGGGACTTATTGAGGAAATGTTTTTCATTTTTATTATTATTGTAAAATGCCGATGACTCAAACTGGAGCTATTCCTGGGAAGATTGTTTCCAACATGCTCACCTCTCCCACTGCAGTTTCCAAAACCCAAAAGATGTTCTAAATGTTCAGCTCTGAACCTTCTAAAACAGAGGGGGAGGGAGAAGTATCTCCCTTTTACTTGAAGTGATTGTTCTGGCTTGGAATTTAAGTTGATTTGAATTTTATCAAAAGAAGGAAGGAAGGAAGGAAGGAAGGAAGGAAGGAAGGAAGGAAGGAAGGAAGGAAGGAAGGAAGGAAGGAAGGAAGGAAGGAAGGAAGGAAGGAAGGAAGGAAGGAAGGAAGGAAGGAAGGAAGGAAGGAAGGAAGGAAGGAAGGAAGGAAGGAAGGAAGGAAGGAAGGAAGGAAGGAAGGAAGGAAGGAAGGAAGGAAGGAAGGAAGGAAGGAGGGAAGGAAGGAGGGAAGGAAGGAAGGAAGGAAGGAAGGAAGGAAGGAAGGAAGGAAGGAAGGAAGGAAGGAAGGAAGGAAGGAAGGAAGGAAGGAAGGAAGGCAGGCATAGAAACTTTCCAAGTGATTCAGTTGTCCAGGAGTGGTGCCAGGACAGAGGTGGACCTCTGAGGAGAACAGGTCTGTGCTTCCTGCAGGAGTAGCTGGTGCCTCAGCCTGAGAAAGCAAGGTAAGTAATTATTAAGGAATAAAAGGCACCACAGCTTCCTCTCCTAATGCCCCAAGAGTGACTGCCCTGGCCTAAGGGATCACCATTTCCCCAGGACAAGTTAGAAGTTCCCTGGAGTTAGCAAAAAACCTCATCTTAAGCCCCTCTTTCTCATCAATGTTGCCCTTTGATATGAGGTGAATTTTTGGGGAACCCAAAGAGTGTCACCTCATCATTCATCTACGCTCCTGGAGGTGAATTTTCATCTCCCAGAGCTCTGACAGCTCTGTCTTAGTGTAGCTTCTGTTCCCTCCTCCTGCCTCTCTCAGCACACTAATCCCATCCAGAGATCTAACTAGAGGGGTGCCCTTCATGATCCAAAGCCCACTTGCAATAGCAATGATTAAAATGACTTTATCTTGCCTTAAATAATCTCACATGGGTTCTCACAATTCGTCTCTGTTTTCATTGTTCAAATCCATAATATCAGGCTGGAGCAACTCCTCAACAAAGCTGCTCTTTCCTGACCCCTTGACTTCTTGGGCAAGGAATATAATGACCTCCATTGATTCAGCTGCTGGTAGCAAGAGAGAAGGGGAAGAGGTTTCCCATTTCCTCCCCAGCGAGGCTTCTAGGTTGGTGGAATTGCTAAAGGATTTTGTTTGCTGCTCAAGAGCCTCTTATGCTGGTGCCAGGGTTGCACGCGGGAATAAAAACAAGGAACAGAGGCAAGGGGGAGACAAGTAATTTAGATGAGGGAAAGATTTGCTCTGTGCAGGATGTCCGTCTGTTTTGAGACAGATATAGCCAGAATGCATCTCAATTTGTAGAATGGATGTAACAATTACAGAGTACAGGGGGAGAGTGCAGCACAGGCAGAATAAAAACCTCCAGTGCCTTTGCAGTTCAGGCTGATCACTCCAGGCTTATGCTAGAGTTTAAAGAGAGGTGGAAATTGTATCTGAGACCTTTAATGGCAGAGCTAGAAGAACAGGGACTGGACTTTCAGATTATTTTACAGGTTTTTTGGATATTGCCCTGCATGGAAACCTTGACAGAAATGTCTCTGCATTAAGTGGAGAACCTCTCTAGAAGATATAGAAACTGTTCAGGCCCATCTGTGCTGTTGCCCTCTAGGTACAACATCAGCAGTAAACACACACAGCATCTATCAGCACTCGCACCTTAACACCACCTGTTGTAAGCATCACCCACACTGAGGTAAGAAAGCATGGTTAGTAGAAACAGAGAAGAAAAGAAAGATTAATAAAACATGACTGTTGGAGGAGCTGGGTGCAGTCTCACTTTAAATGCTTTCACAGTTAAAAATAAATACACATTAAAGCTGGTGATGTATTTTTATAGCTTTTTCAAGAAACTCATACAGACTGCATGAAATAAAGAAATTTTCCTACAAATACAAAGCAGGACCACAGTTTGGCTTTTTGTTGTTCAGGTTTGGTTTTTCTTTTTCTTGTTTATTCTTTTTAGCACTACTTTTTTAGGAATACCTGAGAGGATCAAAAGGCTTCTACAGCCTCCTCAAATATTTAGCAAACAAAGTGTAACTGAAAAGGATTTCTTCTCACTTTATTATTTTTTTTCATTAACTTGTTTCCTGTTGAGTAGTGGTAGGTGTTCACTTCTTCTTTAGTGTAGTTTTGCAAGGATATCTTTCATGGAAAAATTTCTGCACTGAAAGGGTTCCCCAGCACTGGCACAGGCTGCCCAGGGCAGTGGGGCAGTCCCCATCCCTGGAGGGATTTCAGAGCTGTGGAGATGAGGTGCTGAGGGACACGGGGTAGTGGTCAATTGGCAGTGCTGGGTTTATGGTTGGACTTGGTTATCTTAGAGGTCTTTTCCAACCAAGGCTGTTCTATGATTCTATGGGATTCCTCATTATCTCCTAATGTAACCAATACACACCACTAACTTGCTCTCCCTCTCATGCCCACATGTAAATAATCACAGAACCATGGGCCAGACCAATCCCCATCACACTGATGTAAATCCACAGCCTTTCTGCTGGATTAACACTGTTTTAATGGAGATCACATCATGTGTCCCCCCCAAATTAGAGATAGGAAAGGCCTGTGAAAGGACTTGAAGATAACTCCTCAGCAAAGCATTAATGGTCACTAATATTTAGTCTCTAAACCCACAGTGCATGTCTCATAAACAGGGTCTTATTCTGCATGCTGATCTTCAGTCTAAGACTTGTTCATTTAACTGTTTCACTGCTTGTCTATGTGCCTCACCTTCTAAAAACATTTCACATGAAGACTTAAGAAGACTGAGCTACCCTTCCCTTTATAAGTTTTTGCCTTTCAGGGGAACCAGAGAGCAAGTAGAGTTTGCAGGAAAAGCATACTTTCATTTGAGCACAATTTAACTCACTATGTTTTGAAATGAGGTATTTAAAACGTTTCTAGCAGGGGAGGGTGGATAGGAAATCAGAAGGAAAAGAGGACCAAGAACATAGGCTGGGTATCTTTTGTGTGTCTTGTACCAAATGCACAAGAGAAAGAGCCTTTGGGATCATGAAAAGAAAATTGAACAGTTATACCTGATGAATATTTATTATTAGAGATTTTTATGGATTTCAGCTCCTGAGACACCTTGAGACATGTGTCTTTTCTTCCTGGTTTGGGATAGGATTATTTTTAAAGTCTGACTATCTCTGCAGCATGGAGCAGCTGGCTGTGCACAGCCCGGTAGTAACGCAATCAATACAAGTTAGAACCAGTGTGAAACATTATGTGTTTGTGAGTCAATTAGATTCATCCACCAGAGGTCATTAGATGATCAAATGACTCTTTCCTACTGTCTATAAGTAAAGGTATCAGCATTCTGTGCTATAAAAAATGCATTCTCATTAATAATAAAAACCTTAAAGGAGAAATAAAAGTGTTATGAAGTAAATTATCAGAGAGTGAAGTTCATGATTTTAAATAGCTTTGATAAGAAACCAAAAATAGGTTCTGAATAATATTATCAAGAGGAGTTACAATGCTCATGAATTCTTATTCCAAAGTGATGGGAGATGCTTAAAAGGTAAATTTGACTCTCCATTATCCAAAAGACACCTTTGTAATTGTACTGTATGAATGGCATAAACTCTGCCTAGAATTGTCCATGAGTATAGAAAATAAGAGGTGATATGAGAGAGGTATCTAATTGTAATGAGATGGAATGAATCTCCTAGGCTTTTTTCTTGCATACCTCTACCCCAATGGAAATCAGAAGTCCCCTTGTCAAATAAAAGAAGTGGATTTGAAAAGAGAGAAAAGATTTCTGATTTTTCCCTCTCCAGCTTCTGCCCAACCTCACTTTGACTTTTCTCTCCCTTAGTTTCTCTGCTTGTAATAGAACTTTGTCCTTCTTTCTTCTCAAATACCCTCTTATTTCACTTCCATATATCATCTAAAAGTAGTTCTCTTCTGTTCTGTCTTATGCTCTTCAACTCTAATATTCCATTTTGAGTTTTAGCTTTGCAATTTCATTAAATTTGGGCCTGATCTCATAGTCAGTACTGGAAGAAATGGTCCTCATGCAGGATTAGTGACATAGCTGAGGATTTCAGGTCGCTATCTGTGCAAGCAGCTAGGATTGCTTCCCAAAAGTACAGTTGTCCTCTTGAATGCACTAAAATGGGTAGCAGATAATTAGTAGGAGATTTTTGTGACAGAGGAATTCATAATTGATCTCTGATACCTTTCCAGCCAAGTAATTTCTTTGCTACCAAGATTCCTCTCAAAGTCTCATCAAAACTTATGCAGTTGTCAGGGCTCTAACATTCTTTTCACATTGTGAAACCCAGCTCCACTACATGTGCACTACATGCACCTGGTTCAGAGCCCCTTTATCTAGGTTTTCCCCAACATGTTCTCCTTTCCTTCCCACCAAGTCCTGGGCTCATCTTTCACAAGGACATTGGCACTGGAAAGGCCATTTTAATCAAAGGTTGAAGTCATAGCTGCCTAGAGGGCTCTGGCAGCTGAGAGCTGTGTTCAAATCTCAAGCAGTGGGACAAGGAATGAAGGCACAGTAAAAATGAGCTGGGGATCAGGTCAAGACCAGTTTTAAGGTTTTCTCAGTTGCTGTGTAGGGAAATGAATGATAGTGATGCTTGAGTCCAACCATTGCAGAGCTAAGATCTCCACCTTGACTAAGAGATCATAACTCTTCATCTTTAGCTGGAAATGTTAAAATTTGACCTCTTTAGCCTGGATCCTTTTCCAGCCTTAGTATCCATGGGCCATCTCATCTACATGGCTTGGGATTGTCTGGGTACCATGTCCCCAGTGTCGCTGAACAAAGAAGTGCCTATTTCTGAGGAAGAAAAGTCTGGGAAAGAAGATAGAGGCTAGGGCATGCTGAGGTTTGATACTCAGTAATGATCCTGTGATGTTGAAAGGCTGGGTGAAGTGGAGCACTGGGATTGAAGGGTTGGGAGCTTCTGGTGGAAGATGATCACTGGGGAAGGAGCGGAGAAGCTGTGGGGTCCAAGGCAGGAGTGTTAAATCATGGTTGAAAGAATATATTTTAGAACAATGTTCACTTGGTGTTTAAATACAGTGACCCATGAGGATATGAGAATACACCAAGACAGGGGCAATATGAGAGAATATTCCATGGATAGACTGTAACTTTCAATTGTATTCTTTTTTGAGATTTTTCAGACCAATTTGAATCTATGCACACAGAACAAGTAATGCTGCCAGGCAACTGTGGCTACAGTTATAGCAGTAAACTAGCCAGTACCATGTCATACATCTAGGCTGGTACAGTTTTTGGCCCAAGTGAATTGATACTGTCTTAAGGAATTCCTAGATTCAAGAGCTAGACAGGGACAATTCCCAGGAAGCAACTTAGAAGTGGCCTATTTTGGAGTCTAAGGCTAATATTAAAGATAATATTACATGGTTAAATTATGCCAGAGAGCCTCAGGGTGAGTGAACAGGCTCTCTCATGAGTTACATAAGTATTTGGTAGAGATTTCACCTGAATTACTTCAGTTCAGGTGTAAAACCCATGCTAGCACCTGCAGGAGCAGGTCAATGGTATTCTGGAGAAAAAGTATAATTGGATTAGGAAGCCTGTACTCCTTTTCACTCTTTGTTTCCAAGCCCCTGTATAAAGCAAGTGTCATGAGTGCTTCATGCCTCAGTTTCCCTTTTTTAAAAAAAAAAAGAGAAAAACATTTCTTTGTACGTTCACTTATTTTTCTGCCTCTCAACTATAATCCTTCAATGACTTAAGATGATGTTTCCTTTTTCACTTCAAGTTCATGAGAAGCAATTGTTACCTAGGTGGGAAGATAACCATGTTCATGTATCATAGCAGGTTTGGGGACCACCATAAAGAGCAAGTTACTTTCCAAGTTGTGTTTCCATGAGGAAAAATGAGCTCTGCAGCATCCATGGCTAAATGTGGAACTGAAAAGAAGGACTTCAGCATTTCTGTTTAAGTTTGCAGGTTCCTAAAATTTTTATGGTGGACATGCAATCCCTGTGCAGTGAAAGTAAGTCTACTAGCAGAAGGTGAAATCTTCTATGTTACCTTCACAAATCTTCCAGAATTAGTCCTTCATTCCTAAAGGATTATAGATCACAGAAGAGAAGCAAGTCTGCCCATAATATCACATTTAAATTATAGAAGAGTGAGGGGGGAAAAAAAAAAAAATGAGGAAAAAAAAGGAAGACTGAAGGCTGGTAAAATAACCATTAGCAGATGAAGGGAAAACCCTTCTGATTTTTTTTTTTTAATTTAAATATTTATTTATTTGAATGTATAAAAATATGGGGGGAAAGTAGGAATCCTATTGCTGGTTAGCTATGCCTGAGGCTGCTGGAAGGTACGAACTTACCTGTTGATGGGAAGTTTAGTATCATGAGCAGTCCCATTAGCTGCAACAGATAGAATCAAGTTAGCATTCCCAGTACCTGGTAACAGCTAATTGGTCTGAGAAATGAAACAAACATGTACATATATGCATATATATGTATGAAGTTTTAAATTAGACAGCAACTCTTAAATATTTTTTTGTTACCTACCCAAAATATTCACATGCAGTTTTTCTTTTCTAGTCATGAAGAGACACTGTTCTTTCCCTACAAGCTGACAAATCCAGAAATGATCAATTCATGTTTCTTCCTCCACTAACCTCTTATCAATGACTGCCTGCAGCAATGAGCCTTCCTCGGTATGTGTCCAGTTGGGCTGCACTGTTTTCTCCAGTTTTGACCCACATTCCCTAATCTATGTGTCTTTATCTAGCTACCAGCTATGCAGAGCAATGGTAGTGATGTGCTTGCTATAGTCTTTATCAGTGTCTAGGGGAAAAAAAAAAAAGTTTATAAAATATGATCAGCTTTAAACTCCAAAGGGCACTTCTAACTAAACTCAGTCAGCTCTCACAGTGAGAGACTCATTTCAGCCTCCTGCCGAGACTAAAACCACACAGTGAATATAATAAAGCATTCTATTTCCGCCTTTTAAATGTGCAATTATAGTAGAACTTCACTAATTTTAATTTGCTCAGTCTGCATAGTTTGTGGTGGACTCACACCATCCCTCCACTTACTCCCCTACCCCGATGCTTATCCCCAGCTCTCCCCACTTCTCCATGGGTGCTCAAAGATCAGCTCTGCTATTAATTTTCATGAGTTCTTCTAGGCTTAATAACTATTAAAGAATAGGATAACCTGATTTGTCTCACTTGCAGTTTGACACGTAGCTTAGACTACAAAATCCAAATTAGGTCTTCAGAATTGGAGAATGAACCTTGAGTTGTAGAAGTAAAGCTCTAATCTCAGTTAGAAACGTATATCAGGTTCATCTCCAATGGCCAGGCTCTAACTATAGCCAAAGATGTCTCAAAAGGAGATCCCAAAGTGGACAACTGCAAGGTGATTTAATTCTAATAAGTATGGGGTATTTGTTTATTTGTGTGTTTCTGTGTCTTGGTTATATGTTACCTTTTGGTTGGTTTCTACATTGAAAAAAAAAATAGAGTTAAAACACAATCTCACCTCACTCTAATGAGCTCTCCTGGGACCTCCATAAATGTGTGTTATATCAGTGTATTCATTTTAATAGGGCATGACAATTTGCTGTATCAGAATAATAAAACATAGACTCATAAGGCTGGAAGGGACCTCCAAAGGTCACTTCTTCCATGCCCCAGCTCTAGGGCAGGAACAGCTCTACCTATGTTGTTACTCAGAGATGATCCCCTAACCTGTTTGTAAGGGCCTTTAATGAAGGAGATGCCACAGAAGGTCTAGCTTGAACACCATCACACAGCACTTTGCAGAGATTATCTCATACTGAACAACATGTAAGTGACATTTTTAAAATAAAACATGCAAGACAAAACCAAATAAAAGATGTGCATGATTTTAATGTGCTGGGACTCTGGGGAAACAAAATAATTAAAATAGGATTATCATATCCAGGTAAACATTAAGAACTCATTCTAATAATCTAAAAACTGATTGAGGCTGTTGGATTGTTATAAATAAAATGTGACATAAGCAGTGTTCATGAATTAAGTTGGATGGAATCACAACAGTTTTTGAGCTTCTGTATAACACAGAATAGCCTCATCTTATCCCTACATGAGTTAAATAAATACAAACATTTGATTTACCTCTCCTAAGCACAACATTTTATCCTTTTATTTGTAGTCATATTTGTTTGCTCTGTTTATACCCTTTCTGTCCTGCTCTATTTTTCCTGAGACAGTGATCAAACTGAACACTCAGCTGAAGATGAAGGAGTGCTGAGGACTCTTGTAGCTATGCCAAATTTGCAGGGTTTTGCTCTCTCCCTGTCTTTATGTAGGCAGCAGTCATTTTTTAGCAACTTCTTCATTGGCAAGGGTTTTCATTGACTGGGTTATTTATTTTGTCCTTATAAGTTTAAGCAATTTTAATTGTCTGTTCCCATTGGATATAGGTGTTGTATTGATATAAGCAACTTCCCATTCACTTGTTTGCCCTCCCTGCTAACAGTTTTCCCAGATCTCCGGTTGCACTACTTTGTGTCTTGTCTTTAAATATTAATCACTCTTCTCTTGCCTTTAAATCAGGGTTCATTTATTATTTTCACCCAAACAAGCTTTATTTTCTGACTTCTAGAATGCTTAATTTTGTAGCATGTTTAATAAACAACATGAAGAGATGCCAGAAGATCACTCCTTACTGGGAGAGGTTACATTTCTCTCTCCCACTCAGTTTCACTCCTGGTTGGCTTCAGCTTAGGGAAATTAGCCTTCCTCCAAACAGCCAGTAAATGTATCAGTAGTTCAGAGTACACCCTGCTTGCAAATCACAAGCAGAATTAGGTCATGAGACCATGTGCACCTAGACAGCCATCAGTTTTAGTTCAGCAATCAATTCAGCATCATCCACTCATACTAGTTTTGTTAAAGCTTCATGGTAGAGCTGAGGGATAGAAACAGCAAACAGCTTATTTATTTTTTAAGGAGTCTGCTGAAGCATAAAGACACCAAGGTCACTTCTGCACCAGGAAATAAAACAGGACAGAGCAGAGGTTGAAGCACTGAGTTGTGGTTCTCCAGACTGTTTAGCTGCTGGCACACTTCTTGGTATCTTTTTGGTCTGTATTGTTCAGTACTATATCACTGAAAGCCCTGGCACTGTTCAGGATTTGTCACACGTTGCCTGGACTTGGCCAGCTTCTATTGGGTTGAGGAAAGAGAGGAAGAATTTTTCAGTGTTGTGCCTGAACTGAACTTCTGTATGCATCTAAAGACCTTATGTGTACATACCCAGATCTGCTGTAGTTGTGTCCACTTCACATCTTTCTCCTCTGTCCTCCTCCTTCAGTGTCCCCTGAAGGACTTTGCTCATCTAGACCTTGCCAAGCACTTCTGGTGCACATAGCCAACATCAGGATACCCCCAAAACTCTCTGTGACTGTTTTCCATCAGTGTGTCTAATAATGATGGCTGTGTACAGTCATTCACATAAATATTGACTTAGGTTCAACCTGGACCTTTAAACACTGAACATGGCAGCATTCCTTGTCCACCTCACCAAACAGCAGCAGTTTCTGTTTAGTAAGGGGTCAGGCTCAACTTCATCTTGAAGAAATGTCAAGCCAATGCTTTCCAGGAGCACCCTGAACAACCTGCTTATCAGCCACATGGTGGTGGAGTGGTTCTTCACCCATGTTGTGGTAGGTTTCTGTACAGAGAAGTATGAACTGTTCCCTGAGAAGGCAAGAGCAAGAGCAATAAGCAGTATGAATCATTAATATAGCAGTTAGTGCTCATGTCATGTCAGTGTGGGCCCCAGTCCTTGCTCAAAGGACTCTATTTTGCATTAGACAGTTAGTTCATGTCACAGAGAAGCAATGCTGGAAGCAAGGGCTGGAGCTAAGACCTTCATGCTGTAAATGTTCTAGCCCCAGGGTCAAACCTTTTCTTCCTTCTGCACTCCTAAGTCAGCAAGATAAAACTGAGAAGAGACCTTTTCCTTGCTGTTTGGATGAAGAAGAACTTACTGTAGAACACTTTAAAAAAAAATAAATAAAGTTGAGGTATTGGCTAGTGATTTAATTGTCTACTACAAGTGGTTTATTAGCAGTGTGCTTCCCTTTGAAGCATGAGGTGTGGTTCACCTTGAAGAACTTTCTTGACACAGGTCATTGTGGGGTTGCATGGGCCAGGGGCGGCAGAGCCAAGATGTATAATGTCATCCTGTGGGGTCTTTCTGTGGGGAGGAGTGAGGTGGAGCGAGATGGAAAAGGGTAAGAGTAGTTAGCATGAATGTAACCCAGCCATGTCAGGTAAAATGAGACCCTTTCCTTATCTCATCTCATCTCATCTCATCTCATCTCATCTCATCTCATCTCATCTCATCTCATCTCATCTCATCTCATCTCATCTCATCTTCTAGCACAGCCATAGCCTTGGTGGGTGTCTTTTCAGAACATCATATCTGTGCAAAAATCTGAGGCTAAAATGTTTCATTTCAACCTCTTATTCCAGTAAGTTTAGGGGTATTTGCATTTCACAAGGATGTGGGGTGACTTTACCTGTCTCAGACTTCAGACACAATTTTTCTGAAATATCTGCAACTATGGACTGGAGATTCCCCATTTTTCCCAAAAAAAGGGCCAAAACCTGAACAATTTTTGTTAGAGAAATACAAGTTTTTTCTTTTAGGCTTTTGAAAGCCATCGTATTGCAAAAACAAACTATGATGTATTCAGTCACACTATTGCTCCTTTATCTTCAAGGCCCTCCTGTTGCAGAAAGCCTGTTCTGAAGAACAGTCTGACTGCTGTTCAGTGCTGCATTGAGCTGTGCTCTAGGTGGATCTGTTTGCAGATTTGACAAAGGGGGTAAAAATAATTTGAAAAAAAATATGAAATTCACTTGGTGCAAGGCTGTGCTTCACTTCAGGCAGACAAGAAAGCAGGATCCTAACGCTGACGCCCCAAATCAGCTCTCTTCCCTGCTAATTCAGAAGGCTGAAGCTGCTTAAATATATTTACATCTATCTGAACAGGAGCAATATCATTTCATCATATGATGGTTTGTAGTAAATAATAGCAACCATACGTGATAAGGAGAAGGATATCTTCCCAGCTACCTCAAATCTTACATGTATAGCCATGTATCTGTGTGTCTTATATAGATATATACACATTTAAATACCTTTATATACCTACATCTATCTAGCTATAAATATACACACACTGCAGCAGACACATATATGCAATTTAAATATTAATGACAGATTCTACCCTGTAAAACATCTGTGTAAACACTGAGTTACTTACTGACCTCATTGGAAATGCAGAGAACAAACTCTGGCCAAATATATTCAACAGACGCGAAAAGAAACCAAAATGACAGGTCTAAATTCAGTACCATTAAAATACAGAACCAGGGGGGTTAAAACAAGTCAGATGGTCCTGCACCAGCTCTGTATTATGTATTATGCATGTGTTTTATACAATTCTGTATGTTGGCGGAATGGTATCCAAAGAAATAAGTTAAAGTTGTGACCTGTCTGCTTTTGATTTACTGAGGTCAAAGAGAGCGGATACCTCTTCTTCACGGAGAATTATATATGCAAATCACTGCACAGATAAGCCAAGTGTAGGCAGTACCTCCTTGTTGGGAAAAAAATTGCCTGCTTGGCTCCCTATTACTGATACAAAGACAAATTTGCTAAATTTTTTTTTCTGTTTGAGTTTTGCTAGAGGTTTATTCATTGGAAGCCTGGATGGCCTGTGAAAGTTTTATCCTCCTGAGCAGGGGCATTGCTGAAAGGGACAGAAAATGAACTCCATGTGAATGCTCAGAGCAGCTCTACAGTAGTGAATGAGAGTCCTGGGAAGTGTTTGTAGCCTAACAAAAAAAAACAACAAAAAAAAAGGGGGTTGGTATCTGGGCCAGAGGGTGAGAGCTGTTACATGTGTCCCTGTCTCCTGCTGCTTGGGGCCACTGGAGTTCATAGAATAACAATAAAGAATTAGAGAGCAAGAGGCACGTGTGCTGCAGCTGATTCTGACTGCTCCAAACCGAGCCATTCGTTGTGCCCCGTGCAAATGAGTTATCGGGGCTGAGCAGATGGGGCTCCGTGTGTGCATGTGCGTGTGAGACAAGGAGAGTTTGGTGTCACTTAACTTCTGCTTTATTGTCAGGGCATATCTTTTTATGGGATCTTCTCACTCATGGGGTTTTTTCATGCGTAAGCCTTTCACTGAAGGGGTAGATGTGAAAGCTGTGTGCTGCTCGCCAAGGCAGAAAACAAACAAACAAAAAAAGCCCAAGCCCCAAACACTTACCAGACCATGGTAATTACATTTACTGTGACACTTTTGGCATTTCCTCTTCTTCTATGGGGAAAGCTGCATCTGAAGTGACAATGGCAAATAAAGAAGTGTTTCAAGCACTGACCTTTTGTTTTAATGGTGGAAAAGTGCAAGGCAAAGCCTGTGGGTGTCAGTGGAAGAGCTCCGTTGGCATCTCCAAGCTTGAGTTAAGATTCAAACCAGGTTAAAGAAATAACATGGGATTAATCCTTTTAGTGTTAGCTAACCAGAGGTTAAACATCCAATCTAAGCTACTTCTCAGCTGTAGTCACAGAAGAGACAGGTATGTAAGGGAGCAGGTTGGATGGCCCTCAGGAGGTAGCTCTCATTCTTACCATGGATTATCAAAACAAGTGAAGCAGCGAGCTCAGGTTATTCACCTGGCATGTACATCACAAACTTCAGGGGAGAAGAAATCACATTCAACGTTGGCTTCCATTTAAGTCATCAGCAAAATTTTCATGTCATCAGGATCAGATCTGGGAACTGAGGCCAGAAGCAGTGGGCACTGTGGCACATGCCTGTGAATGGTCTCACTGGGGTTAATGGTGCCACTTGCAGCTTAAAAGGCTGCTAGAAGTCAAACACGTGCACATTCCCATGGGCTTTGTGTGTAAACTGAGAAAAGCTGAGCACTGACCCTGTATGACAATTACATGGGAGTAAGGCATTAGCAGAGCAGGGCAATGAAAAAACACAGAGGTTTTGGAATTTTTCAACAAAATATTTGGAAGGGATTGACTTGCAAGTGCCAGTTTGTTGAGTGGGTTTTCTTGGGAAATAGTTTATTTTGGCTGGTTTAATATTAAAGAAAAAAGGAAAAGAAAGTGGAGATACAAGGAGGTACAAAAATAGCACAGTAGGATATTATTTATTAAAAATAAGGGGGATTTTTTTGTCAGCAGAGATTTTCAGTTTTGACTTTTGAAGTAATTTATGATAAAATTCATTAAAATTAAAAAGTTCAACTGTTCCATATCCATGCCTGAAACCATTAGAATTTGTAATTGTATTTGTAACTGTATTTTTGCATAAAATAAAATAAGGATACTTTGCATCATTCAATCCACTTCCCTGAAGAAACTTAACACTTTTTTTTGGAAAATGCTCACTTACTCCAAAAAACTAATCTCCATTCCAAAGCCATTTCAAAACAAATTCTTCAACCAACCATAATGATTCCCACTATCTGTCCTCTTTTCATTTCACCTTCTGCATGAAAAGGAAATGGTTGTTTCTTTGTGGTTCAGCTTGCAAACATTTCCTATTATAAAACTACTGGTTCTACTCTCTCTGCTTCAGAAAATTAGTCTGGTTGGCAAATTGTTGCATTTATTCTCAAGATCAAGGGAATCATCTAAATTTGAAGAAAGCACAGATTTATATTTTTTTTTCGCTTTCAATTTTATTAAAAATTACCTTGAATATTGTATTTACTTCTCTTATCTCCATTTCTTTAGCCCTAAGGAGGAATATCATCAGTTTGATTCTAATAATGCCTGATGGGTCCACTGTAAAAACTCTTTGTAAAAATGATCTCTCTACCCAAAAGACAGCAGCTTAAAAAGGAAAAGCAGATAAAGTATGATTAGAACAGGTTCTCTTTTTTCCTGAAATATAAACAAACCTTGATATCAAAAGCTACTTTCCTCTTAAAATGCTGATTTGTAGTAGAAAACTTATTGAAATACTCATGGAAGGTATTATCAGACAATTTTATGAAATTTGTTGCGTACTGAAAGGCAACTTTAAGGGATTCTTTTTTCCTCTACCTTTTGGGGAAAGGAAAAGTTACAATGGACAGTAAAACCTTGTATTTGGAGAACAGGGAACTGGAGCACATGAAGTGACTTGTACAAAATCCCTGTTGTGGAGCCTTGAGATCCCACAGTGTATGTAAAAGCATTTGGAGAAAATCTTAAAATGGCATTTAAGTGGCTGAAACCTGATTTAGAAGCCAAAACAACAACAAAAAAATGTAGCAAGGTTAAGAGAAGTTCAGATAAAATCTTAGAAAAGGTGTTTTGTTTGTTGGTGGTGGTCGTGTTTTATTCTATCAGCTCTCACAGCTCTCCTGGGTGCTCCCTATGATGCTGGCCTCACCAGACTCTGGTCAACTGAGTTACTGCCTGATGGTGAACAATTAGGGAACTTGAAAAAGCCAGTAACAGAGCTGTGTTTCAAACCCAAGCTCTAAGATGTGAATTGCCTGAAATAACTGCAAAGCCGTCATTTTCTCCTGTTTTAATTCCAAACTTTTCATTGAATTCAAATTTTCAGAAATCTTATCCCTTGGTAAAACTTGTGGGATATCTGGTACTAATCAAGGAAATTTCTGAATAATCCCATGTCCACTCCTTCTGCCACTGGTAAAAGAACATGAATCTAGGCTTTTGTGTAAGTATATTCCCTTCTGTTAACGTAGAAAAATTAGTTACTGGTCTGGCTTCCTAAGGAAACAAGAGAAAAGCAATTATGCTGTCTCCTTATTTATCTGTCCATAAGTCATAGAATGGTAGAATCATAGAATAGCCTTGGTTGGAAAAGACGTCTAAGGTCATCAAGTCCAACCATTAACCCAGCACTGCCAAGTCCCCACTGCCCCATGTCCCTCAGCACCACATCTCCAGGGCTCTGAAATCCCTCCAGGGATGGGGACTGCCCCCTGCCCTGGGCAGCCTGGGCCAGTGCCTGACAGCCCTTTCAGTGAAGAAATTTTTCCTAATATCCAATCTAAACCTCCCCTGGCACAACTTGAGGCCATTTCCTCTCATTCTATTGTTTGTTCCTTAGGAGAAGAGACAAATCCCCCCCTCACTACCCCCTCCTTTCAGGGAGTTGCCGAGAGCAATGAGGTCTCCCCTCAGCCTCCTCTGCTCCAGACTGAACCCCCCAGTTCCCTCAGCCACTCCCCATCACACTTGTGCTCCAGACCCTTCCCCAGCTCCACTGCCCTGCTCTGGACACACTCCAGCCCCTCAGTGTCCTTCTGGGAGTGAGGGGCCCAAAACTGAACCCCGTATTCGAGGTGCGGCCTCACCAGTGCCAAGTACAGGGGATCCTGACTGATGAAATAAATACAAAAATAAAACAGAAACTCATAATATTATGACTGTATTTTTGATTTTTTTTTAAACAGAATATTTGTCCTTTTCTCACTAAATGAAAGTATTTATTCAGGTGCTATATTTTTGCATTTCAAACGATTGATGAATACATCTTGTCATCAGAAATATGCTGTTTTCTGGGATTTGCTGCAGACTGGACTGGAAATGGAACAACCCCTAAACTGCCAAATCTACTTTTGAATTGAGAAGTTCCTAAATATTATACCTGACCAGAAAGAACTTTTTTTTTTTTTTAAAATTTAGCAGAAGGAGTCAGAAATTTTGCTGTATGCCATCAGACCAGATTAAAGTGTGAGGATTTATTTCTGTAACTTCTTTTCAGTTATTTCTCAGTCACACATCTTTGCACTCTTCAGACCACTTTGCTTTAGGTAAGCAAAGTATTCAGGATGGTGAAGTTGCACGTTCTTAAGAACCTGCTTTTTGGTCTGAATTTCTGGGTTGAAAAAAAACTCAAAGTGGTAGACACTTGAAGACAACTGACTCGCTTCAAAATCAAGTGAATGCACTGCATTTTGCATAGCTGAAATAAGGACTCTGAATCAGGAACCTTAGTTCATGAACAGGCATCCAAATGGCTTTAAACTGGAAGAGGGTAGATTTAGACTAGGTATTTAGACTAAAGAAATTCTTTACTGTGAGGGTGGTGAGACACTGGAACAGGTTGCCCAGAGACGTTGAGGCTTTGAGCAGCCTGGTCTGGTGCGAGGTGTCCCTGCCCATTGTGGGAAAAGGGCACAACCCATGGTAGAGGGGATGGAACAAGGTGGTCTTTAAGGTCATTTCCAACCCAAACCATTCTGTGATTCTATGAAAATTTCCTGAAAGCCCTTAAAACTATAGCTCACCCTCAGTGAGATAATAAAAGTAAAAATAGAAGAATATAAGGAAAATTTTCCTTATGTCCTTCCCCATACCCTTGGGCAAGGATGAAAGAAATGTTAACTTAATATTGGTAGTCAACATGTAGGACATCTTTATGGCTTTCCTTACTTTTTACCTAAAGATCAGAAACAGAATGTTACCAGTAGTACTTGAGGGGTCATTGGTTCAATCTGGTATGACAAGTCCTGACTTTTATATGTTCTGCATTAAATGGTCCTGTTAAAGATGACCTGATGGCTCTGATACTCTGAGCTTTGCGTGCACCTTGCCTTTCATTAACTCACAGCTTGCATATGGGGACAGTGTTGTGGTGTGCTTAGCTGTTCAGTAATTATTAGCACCAATGAATTCAAGGAAACTCTAGTACCATTTAACTGCAGAGAAATGCTTAGCTCTGACAGCTCGTTAAAGAAAGGACCATCTTTAAAGGAACTGATGCAAAAGAGAACATATGAAGCTTAACCCTGAGGTGGATTTGGCAAGGCAGAGCAATGCCAAATGTCCTTTATGGATTACACGAAGAATCTGTGCGCTGGAGTAAGTGCCAGGTCAGGTGTATGGAATCTGTGGCCTGTGATGTGTTTGCAGTGGATGGCAACCAGATTATGCAGAAACATCAAATAAACTGGAATTTCCCAAAATGAGAAGAAAGCTGCTGTACAGGAACATTAGGACATCACAGGTCAGACAAATGATAGATTAAAGAAAATATAAAGTTACATGTATACATGAGATCTCCTAATATTTCACTGGTCTGTTGAGTAACTTTGGGAAAGACACTTTGATAGGTAAAACTACATGACCTTACATGAGACTTCTGCTCCCAAATCACATAGGTGCTTCTGAAAATCCCTCCTTCGCATCTTTGTCCTTGTTATTTCTCCAGTTATTTAAACTACTATTTGATTTCCTTACAGGGTATTTTTTTACGTGTGATGGAGTTCTAAAAGCATTTCAGAGAAAGAATTAGGGAGAGGGGCTCTCTTCTCTCCTTATTGGACAATGTCCCTCCATTTTTTCACAAAATACAACAGAAAATCAGACCACTTGTCAATCAGATCAAACCCAGACAATCAGTTTTGCACAAATGCAAACAAATTCATATTTAAATTTATGTCTGGCATTTTATAAGAAAGAAAGTCTACTTTAACATGAAAACTTGCTTAGAACAGTGAAATTTTGATCCAGTAAGATTAAAATAGGATGTTTTGACACTTTTAACACTTTTTTCTTTTTTTTTTTACACAATAAGAAACAGTAAACATTATAATTCCATTAAAAAATACATAATCAAAATTTGTTTTATGGACAAGAGTACTCTTTAGGATAAAACAACCAAGTAAATATCTGACCAGACCCAGAAGACTAGAACTACACTAGTAAACTAAACACTTAGTAACATTGTTGGATGCTAAAACTCAGTTTTCTCTACTATTAAATCATTACAGTGGCTTCTGGACATCTATAACTGTCTCCCAAAATTTCTGAGCCTGGCTCAGGAGTTGGAACTGATCATGGACCCTTTCCATGGGAATTCTTTTGGTGGTCACCCTGTTTCAGAGGTTCAGAGGTGCAAAATATTTTGAGTGCAAGGTTTTCCATGTCAGTTGACCTCAGTGCCAGACAACTGTCTGGAATATGTCAAAGCACAGGCAGTATCAAAGGTTATTTAGGAAGCTTTCTGTGCTGTCATAATTGGCAATATCCACCTTGCATGTATTACAATGATAGACTGCTCATTGTCCTGCAATTCTCTCAACTCTCTGCAGATGTTCATTAAAACAAGAAGAAATGCAGCTATGCACATGATCCTTGTCTAGTGATACTTAGAATCAGCCTCAGTAGCCATAGGCAGCAAGAGTTAAAGTTTGATTTCAACTTAATTTTAATGCATTACCACAGTTTTTCTTCCCTCTAACTTAATTTCTGTCTATCCACACAGGGAGAGAATATCAGTTGTGACCTGCAAGCTGTTTCAAGTGCCAGCACAGGTTTCCTCTGATTTTGGACAAATTAGCTAATCCTGTACAATAGTTCCTCCTTATCTACGAAAAACAAGTGGTGAGCAGTGGCAGTCAAGTCTGCATTTATGGATTTCTATCTTGCAAGGGTAATTAGGAAATGCACAGACAGGTTTGTACCTAGATAAATTTTGAATTTTAATACACATATTGGTAGAGGTTTTACAGGAGCTTTGTTTCCTAAGGAAATCAATCTGAAGAAATGGCTACAAAGGAACAGGAGTGGTAATATCTTGGGTTACGATGGTGCATATTCCAGTACATCAAATAAACACACCTTACAGGTGCAGGAGCTATGTCACTCTAGAGGAGCAGAGGGTTTCCATTGATCCTGTATTTACCAGTCCTATAAGAATGTCTTGGATACCTCAGGGAATTTCAGATGATGGTATCTATACTCTTTTAGGCAATTGAGTCCTCCATGATGAACTGGCCATGACAGCCATGTGTCCCTGCTATATCCTCATTTTCACAGAGACAGTGTTTAAGCCCTGACTGATGCAATTTTCTACCCTTGCAAAAGTCTGCTCACAATCTGTATTTTACCTTTAAATACTCAACGTTGTATCCAGTAACTACCTGTACCTTTATAAATTAGTTAAGTTTTTAGCTTCAAGGTGAGTTTTTTTGAGATAAACTCCATGATTTAATTATTCATCTTTTCACTGTTTTTGAATTTGTCAACTTGATTTTTAATCTCCTTTTTCCATTGAATGGCTGAAGTTGAAGTTCTGCATACATTTTCTCTAGGCAACTGGCTGTTTTACAGTTGAACTTACTGTTCTACTCCGTATGTATGTACCCAAACACGCAGAGCTGTGTAACATTATACATACACACAGAGGTGTATTTCCTAAGATGGAAATATGATTTTATATGCAGGTATATGTATGCTATGTATGAATGGAAGGTACAGAAAGATATTGGTGTGACCATAACACATATTTTATATATCAGTGTAGTATACGTAATTTCAAAGTGTTAGACTCAAAATCTAATTCAACACATTAATTGACCTGATTTGACTAATAACACTGTAGCATGGACAGAAAATGTAATTGAGAATCCACAGCAAGAAGTTAATGAAAACTAGAGCTTCTTTGAATGTTGTGGAGGACTGTATAGCTGTCCCAGTGAGATCTACTTGCTTATACCATGTAACAAAATAAAAGTTAGAAGTTCTCATTAGTGCTTTGGAAAAAGTCTACTGTAAATAGCATACTATAATTGCATTTGCAAAATGTACTCAACTAATATCACTTTGAAATGAGGACAATTCATTAAAAACTGAGGGGCACAATAAAACCCATCTTACTGCTACTACACCAGGAATAGAGAAGTGACCTTAGGGGAAAGAGAAATAATACAGAGGGACACACAGAGAATGCACTGGCAAGAAACGTGAAATAAAATTCAACCTGAAAAACTCAAGGTAAAGTACCCAGAAAAAAAATCAATTCATGCATAAAGATTGTGTGGAAAGTGAGACTCAGGAGGCAAAATTACTTGAGATAAAAGTGGTCTTCAAAATAGTCATGAGGTGCTTATATCGGGACATAGAAAATAAAATGTTTTTACAGAAATGACATTACAGCTACAGAGCCCCCAACTCATTTCCTTGTATCATTCACCAAAAGGAACCATACATATTATAAGTCCTGATCTGGCATCTATTGAAGTCATTGAGAGTTTTTACAGACTTGGCAAATTTGGGGTTTTGCCTACACTCTGTTTGGTATGGGTGGGTTAATGTGGCAAAAGAACTGAAGCTCTTCCAGTGTAGTAGTGAAGAAAAGGCTGATGTAAGGGAGGACTGACTTATAAGGACAGAAAAACTAATATCCATGTACCTTGGCTAAGAAATGAGTAAAAAGAAACAGGAAAATTGCCTACAGTCATTTGAAGGGTTTAAATGCCAAGGAGGGTGATGAATTATTTAGGGTGTGGACATTGCCATGAGCAATGGAATCAAATTAACTAAGGGAAGATATAGGCTGACTATCAGAAAGGAAAAAAAGTCCTAAAGTAACTTTTAAACAGCTTGTCACTGGTGGAATCTCCATTACTAGGGTCATGTAAAACTGAAAAAAGATAAAGGAAAAAATCCTATTCGGGATAATTCTTCAATAACCAAGGTATGGGGCAATGTGATCTAAAGACTTTGGGGGCAGAGGAGATCATAATAATCAATTTATTATGCAGGAGGCCAGACAAGAGAATCCCCATGGTCACTTCTGGAGTCATACACTATGAATCTATGAAAGCAGAGATGGACAAGGGTTTCAGAAGAGGCATCAAAATTGTTACTAAGGTAAAATTCCCACAGAGACCAAGACAGACTGCTATTTCTCTGTGGAACAGGAGGGGAGTGTCCCAGAAACATTCATCTTTTCCTCTTACACAGCCACATTTTGCTCTTTCCACCAAATGACTCGATTCTGGCAGTGAATCAGTTATAGTTAGCACAATATTTGTGTATTAAGCACTGGAAGCCCCTTACCAGTGGGTGAATCCAAGGGATTTCAGCCTGAGTGATCTGGCTTGTATAAACTGAAGTTGAACATGTTCGTTGTTTTCCTAAGTTCATGATTGCATTGACTTAACTCTAGCCTACAGAAGTGCCCTCCTACCCTGTACAGTCAATCACAACAAACAGAACAGGAGCCCTGAAGCTGGGAATATTGGACGCAGGGAAGAAAATACTATAAATTGTAAATCAAAGATGATGTCTAGTTTATGAGAATTTTGCCTGAAGATACATTTTTTATTCCCAAAAGCCTCTTTGCTAAAGCATTTATTACTGATCCTAATTCCTCTTGCAAATTTAGTTAATACTCATAGATATCTTTTGCATACAGAATAGCACACATGCAGTTATACTAATGTGTCTCAGTTGATGATGCAGGCCTGAATAGAGCAGACTGCAAAGTGATTGGGCAGATAGATGAAAGGAATATTCATCTTAAAATAAAAATGTTGTTACTTGTGGAAATAACATTGCATTTAGTTAAATTTCTATTGTTCTATTTAGAAATGTCATGAATACAGCATAGCCATATAGGAACCCCTAAATGTCATAGACATACCTGCAAAGTGGAAAGGTGCCCTGTTAATGTCCAAGGGATACTGTAGAGGAGAATAAGGAATTGATATGACTTCCATTTCCTAGTTTTAGCTAATGTCTTACCATGAAGGGCATTTCTGCTAACACCACCAGATGGAACGAATCATTTCCTCCATAAGCGACCTTGCATTATTTTTTCTTGCATTCTTTTCTGTTTAGCAGAAAAACTGCACATTTTCAGAATTCACAGAGCTGCTATCTACATGGAGAATACCCCAAAAAATAGGAAAACCAATTGAGTGACAAAGGACTCAGATTTTGTGCATTTAGTCCTAGCTCTGAGCAACTTTGACTTACCTCAACTGCCCTGTGCAGAAGCTCTGTGTTTTGCAAATCAGTGCAACACCGGGCTGAGAGGCCAAAAAAGATAAGGGAATCTGTTACAATCCTAATTTTTGCATTCAGGAGCATGTTATATCACAGTTCAGGAAAGCAGTACCTCTAGATCAGTTCTGGTAACTTCACCTGGGATAAGTTTTGATTCTTGGCTTCATCAAAATAAAGAGGTGCTGACAATATGCAAGAATTACTCTGGGAAGCAGAACAAAAAGATCAAAGCTGGGAAGGACTGAATTATTAGGAATGAGAACAAGGGTAGATTAAATATAGCTTTGCTCATAGATGGTTAACAGAAGCATAATAACAGTATGCAAATATCTGAAGAGTGTAAATGTCAAGGCTTGAACAGTGAGTATTTAGGAACTGACAAGAAGCTTTCTTGAGATGTGCCAGGATAACAAGTGAAACTGAAGAGCTGAAATAGCATTCAATTGGAGAACTATACAGCTGTGCAATAATAACCACTCAGAAGAGGTGAATGATCCAGTTAATGGTAATTTTATAGCTCAGGAATTTTAAAGTTCAGATCAATCAAGTTACCCATGTTATATGAGTACATGGGAATACTGTCTTGTTTGAAGAAAAAAAGCTGGTTATCATAAAAATAGTTGAGAACCACTTCCCTGAAATAAAACCCTGCCTGTAGTCCCTTCATGGTTATGTATGGCAGTTGTACTCATTGCATTGGCAAAGGAAAAGTTTCAGTGAACTGATGCCCTTCTTGCTGGTTTATGTGATTTCCAGAATTTGGGTTCAGTTATGACGTTATTATCTCAGTTAAATTAACCTATGTGAAGTGTAGTACTGTTCAGAGTCTGTGGGCTGAGAGAGAACGGAAATATTACCACCCAGACATCTTGTTTTAACAAGGTTAAAGATAAAAGAAATATTTTTGAGATGCTATCAGACTCTGGAAAAATATCAGATTTGTGTGCACAAACTGAAAGTGGATTATTTAGCCAGTGGGTAACACCGTGAGAGTCCCCACCCTACTCATTAAATATCTAGGCTTCTGCAGGAGAAGGAGTTGATGTTGACTTGGGCTTGTGCTTAGTGTGATGTTTCTGATACACTTGGGTGTGTCCTATAAGGGCAGGACACAAAATATACTTGGAGGAGGAGGAAGCAGGAAAAAAGTGTAAATTGGTTTCCAGTACTGAAATAATTTAATGCATCAGCCTGAGTCTTTGGTGATGGGGAAAGGGACTTGCATATGACAGTTGGCTTAAGTGGAGAGCGTGGGACACAACATTTTGATAAATTTGTATGTATTAGGTGTTTTTTGAACTCCTGATCCATAGTGGTGACTTGGCAGTGCTAGATTAATGGTTGGACTTGATGATCTTAGAGGTCTTTTCCAACCAAGGCTATTCTATGATTCTATGATATAGCATCCAGTGAAGATCAAAGTCTAGAACTTTTTGTGGCAATCAAGAATCTGAAAAAGTCCAATTTGGTGTTAAATGAAGCAATTTATGACTACACATGTAAGTCAGTAAATGTTTTTACTTGGGATATATTTTTTTTTAATATTTTCAAAGCAACAAAAAATCACAGAATCACAGAATTGCCTAGGTTGGAAAAGACCTTGAAGATCATTGAGTCCAACCATCAACGCGACACTGACAGCCCTTGACTGAGCACTGTGTCAACACAACTCTTAAACACCTCCAGGGATGGGGACTCCCCCACTGCCCTGGGCAGCCTGTTCCAATGTCTGACAACCCGTTTGGTGAAGAAATTCTTAATGTTTATGCCCTTTAATCATACATTCTGTCCCTGACTTATTAGAGGGTCCCTGTGGGTTTCCCCATGGAGCAATACACCGTAAACTTCTGATTTTTGCTCTGTCTGTGCCATTTATTAAGCAGATCTTGGTCTGCTCCCATGTCCCGCTTTCTTATGCCCAATCTCCAGGACACACAGGAGAAAAAGCTTAGTCCCAACCCCTTGCCCTCCTCACTGGATGTTTATGGTCAAAGACAGATCTATTTGACAGCACAATGCACATCTCCACATTTTTGCTAAAATGATCAGTTTTGGCACCTCTCATTTGTGTTCCTGTACAAGGATGCAGCTTTGCAGAGGCAATTTGACTTCTGGATTTAAAACATATACATATATACATATGTATTTAGAATACAAACATAAACTAACCAGAAAAAGAGGAATTAAATGCTCCTGTCTGGGCCAAAATGAGCATTAATAACAGTCAATATGTTTCTTGTTTCTTCTAAAAAAATGAAAAATTTAATTGGGGACAGGATATTGAGTCTTGAAAAAAATCATCTGAAAAGCAGCTGGAGTGAAATCTCTTCCATTTCTTGAATAAGTGTGGTTTAGTTCATATACAATAGACCTTAATCCGAGAGAAGAGAAATAATAGATTTTGGGAAATGTCAAAGTCAGAAGAGACATCAGGTCAAGTTCTTCACTATCCAGAATTGCTTTCAGTGATTTCTGCTGTCATAAAGTAGGTATGACTCTGCATCAGGAACACCCCTTTGTTTGTGTCATGCTCTCTGAAGAGCCATGGGATGAAGCCAGCATCTTGTGAAGGAGTCGAGGGGTACAATAGGACTAGAAACAGGAGCTGAGTTCCACAGACTGACTTCCTCCTCCGACATGGACCTGAAGAGCAGGTTTCTTCTCCAGCATCTTTCTGCCAGTTTATATATATTTCTTTAGGTTAAGTTGAATGAATTTCATTTAAGATGTAATCTTACATATAGTTGATCAGACATAATCACTCTGACATCCTGGTATATTTAGTGGATAACAACCTTCGAAAGGTAATTCACCTTGTAATTTTAGACATCTACTTCAGGATGAGAGAATTCACAATCCTGGAGTATTTTTTTCCCCTTTTGACGGTGGGGAGGGTTTTCTGTGACTAATCTTGGTACAGAAATTCAAATTGCAAAGATCTACCTTTGGTCAAATTAATCTCACTCCTAATTTCTGATAAAATAAGGTTGCCATGAAGAATGAAAGATTATGGAGGAAATCCAGAAGATCTACAACATCATGCAGAGGTACCAGAGCTAGTTTTAAATGTGGCTGGATCCTGGAAGCACAGAGGTACTGAGACAGCAGAGGAACATAGATCAGTATAGGCATGTCTCAGTGGAAACACTCTTCTTCGCATACTGGTAACGAACTAGGAGCTTATTATTTCTGCAGGGTAGATTTTAGTCAAATTATCACCTCTGCAACACTTTGATATAGAAAATGCCCAGTGCTCCTTTTTATAAGGATGGAAGAATCATTGTCAGATGTCAGTATACAGAACTAGCTTGTCCTTTTGTCAAGTGCCATATTCTCTTTCTTACCTAAAACTCCATGGTGTGTCCATGGCCTTTCAGCAGGTGGCTAATTTCTGCCTCTAGAAGTGGCTGTACCTCAACAAGGGCAGAAGCAATTTGTTTAGATTGTACTACCAAAACAAAATCAGCTTGATCAGCTTCTACTGGGAAAGAATAGGACTTGTGCTCTGTTGCAGAGAGGAAAATTTCATCCTCAGGTTAAATTCACTTTCCAAACAGCCTGAGAAACCAACATGTTAAAGGAAACCAAATATGATAGCAGATGACCAATAGGTAGATTGTTGAAACATTTTGTGTTTAAAAAAAGGGATGAAAATTCAAAAATATAGATTAGCTTCCAATACTTAGATGAAAAAAATCCCAGTAGACAATCTATTTCAGTTTACTGGAAATTGTGAAGAGAAAATTGAAAATTGAAAGTGAAAACCTTTAATGTTGATCAATTTAGATTGACTTGAGTATTTTTTATTTTGAAAACTAGAATTTTTCACATTGATTCATTCCTATTAAACACATAGATTTCAGTAGGTTTCCTCACCTGCTTTTTTTTTTTTAGTAAACAGTTTATGAAACAGTATTGTGATTGCAAATCTACAAAGTTACACGTAAAACATACAGGTGTGAAAACACAGGAAGTATTTCATTTTGTGCCTTTTTTTTGCTATGGACTGTGTCCATAGGTCCTGAGCACCCAGTTCTGAGAGGTTCCATCTAATGCATCTAATGTTAAAAATATAATTAAGGGGGGGGAGGCATGGGTTTTGCGAGTCCATGCTGTTCTCACATTTCTCTAATAGTGTAAAATAACAACGCTGATCAAAGAACCAGAGTGACTCGACAACAAACAGTAGCCCAGTTATGGGATCTTACAACATTTATCTGTTACAATATCTTCTGGGAAAGTTGAGTCCTGGAGTGAAATTTTTACTGCTTGTTACATATAGTTAAGGGCAAAAAAAAACCTGCTGCAGCCTCGAAAACAACTTAGCCATATTCATTAGACAGCGCAAGGGTGATCTAAGCACAGAATCGCTGTGTTTCTCAAGAGAAAAGGCGGGATCTAACATAGCCTCCAGGAGACTTTTAATTTGGAGGCACAAACAGTTTGATGGCCATTAAACATAACAGCTGGCAACACAAGGAGCCAAGAAGGAATGTGGAGCCAAGTAGTAATATTTCTGCCTTCCTAGGATGAAGTGTGAGAGAGTTCACTGATACTCCACACTGGATGTCCAACAGATAGCAACAGCAATCGAGACACTAACATGAGTCACCCCTCTGTGTCTGCAGCGTAACAATGATGAAAAGTGAACTTTTTGCATCACTGGCTGGCAGAGGTAATGCCAACTGCAGGGCAGCAGTGCTGAGAGCATCAGCAAGCTTGGCAGAAAAAGCAATAATTGGGTTTTACATCCTTAACCAGCTCCTGTTTAGGGAGAGGGAAAGGGGATGCTGCTGTACCTTGTGATGATTTGGTCACTTTAAATGAAGCTGTGGTTCTTTGGGATTAGGAGCTTATTCTGTCAGAACTTTTTCACTCCAGCATCTTGTTTTGGTGACTGTCAATCACTATTTGGACCCTAAATCTGATATAATCCTTCACACATTATCCTGCTGGGTTAAATAACTTGGTGCTTATAAACAGAGAAGCTGATGTTTTAGCAATGGCCCATGTTGATGTCCAAGCATGGTCTTCACCTATTGAGTTATAGATCAGTGTCTGCCTAGAGACTATATACAGGATTTCAGGTTTCAGTGCTGGCAGTGAGAAAAATAATACAGGATTTCCATTATTTTGTGGTCTCGCTCATAACTTCATGAGATTCATTTTGGTGAAGGAGAATTTGGAAGCAAAGTTCAAGGCTCCTTCTGGGTCCGTCCTTCGTTTAGTCTGAGTCTGCTCTACACTCAGGCAGTGTAAAGGGGAGTTTAAAATGGGATACATTACACTTTTGCTCACTCTAATGGCTTTTTGCACTACCAAAGAGGTGTCACAGTGCCTTAATATAAATGAGAATCAGTTTAATCTGTTTTTTTTCTTCCTTGGACTGTGTACTCAAAATTGCTGATGAACACTGGGAAGTGAAATCTGAAGAGAAGTGCAATCCTGCATCGAAATGACACCCGTTGTGATGGGTTTTTTAAAAATTATTATTATTATTTATTTTTCTTTAGATGCAACAATTAGGCCTGGAAAGGGAGAGGTGACGATACGTGCTGGCAGGGAGCTCGCAGGGTTTGAAAACACTCTCTGCAGTAGAGTCTCAGAGTTTATCGTTTACAGTTAACCTCTCATGCAGGAGGAGTCCTGCTGCTCCTGAGGGAGAAAAAGCATCTTGGGAAGGAAGTTACCTACAAGTGTGAGCGTGGGCACACATACGTGTGCACATCTGAGTGCGTGCCCACGTGGTGGATGTGTCTTATGCTTGAAACCTTCACGTATAAAAAATGTAAAACATGACATCTCATAATATTTTCATATTGGGTAACTACAGAGAATATTTTGGCAAGGGTGCTTAATCTAAAATGTTCAATTTTAATCAGCTTGAACTATGGTCTGTCTTTCCGCGAACTGAAAACCACCAATCAATTTTCCTTTATCTTTTTTTTCTGTTTTTCTTACCCAAGGCAATGCCTTTTGTAAAAGGGTATTTATTTTTAATGGATTTTTTAATGAATTTTTCAGTCAAGCTATTAATAATGCCATTAATTATAGGCAGCTTGTATTAAAGTGCATGCTGGCCTCTTAATCCTGACCCCCAGCTATTGGCTCGCAGCTAATCCAGCCCGGTGCTTGGCAGCGGTGCCGGCCACAGCCCGTGGCTGCTTGGGAACAGGGGGAAGACGGGACTAAAGGATAAGGAGGGTTGGGGAGGAGGAGGAGGAGGAGGGGGTGTGGGGAACCAGCATTTTGAGTATATACTTTGCCAGAGGGGGTGAAGTTTAAAGCCAGATGATATGTTAGTGCAGTGGGGATAATCCTGGAGATGCGGTGCCAGCACTTGGGAGGACCTTCCCCGACGGAAGGCTTTGCTCTGCCTGAAAGCCCTGGTCGGTTTGATAACCCCCAGGAGCCCCACGTTGCCTTTACCTGGGGCGGTTGTGCGCGACGGCCTCCCCACTTCAATCTGCTTAAAAGATCGGGCAGACAGAAGGCCCCGGCCACATAATAGATTCCTTTCCCTTCCCCAGGCTGTTCATCTGACATGATTGTTATGAAAGTTGCTAATTATCGGCTGGTTGAAAGATAATGAAGGGGCCCCATCCTGTGCAGTTAGAAGAGAGAAACTCCTGTCGTGAGGAGTGGGACCACATCCAATGACTTTCCAGCCTTTGTGCATGGGTACACGTCTCTTGTGTTTCATTTTACGGGGGTGACTGGGGGTGTTAGAGAGATCTTAGAATTCATCCTATTGTGCCCATGAAGTTTTAACCATTTTTTAAAAAATACATAAATTGTCTTTTTTTTTCCCTGTACTGAGTTTTATTTGCTTTGTAATTTCTCTCCATATATCTTGGGAAAAAAAAAAAAAAAAAAAGATAAAATAGACACATTATTCCCATTTTAAATATTTGTGGAACAAAGGGTGTTGCATTTACCCCGTTGCAGAGCTGTCTCTGAGCTGCTCTCCACTGCTACGGGATGCAAGTTTCATATTCACAAGCTCAAGGAGGAAAAATCCTTTCTGCTGAAGATCAGGCACCCGTAGAGATGTTAATCTGATATTTTATGGTAATTACTCTGAGCATTTAAATACGTGGTTTGGCCACTGGATTTGCTAATGGTTTTTAAAAGCCAACAATGCAAGGCATGAGGCACTTGAAAAAGGCAGCTCTTGTCCAAAAAAAAAACCCAGAAAATTTGGACTTGAAGGAAACTGGGATACCCTGGAGAGAAAATAAACTGAGAGTTTATGTTCATTAGGTTTTTCAGGTCCTCTGTTTTTTTCCTTTGTTTTCTTTCTTGCTTTTATTACAGAAGTGTGTCTGTGGAAGGTGCTTGAACACTGGTGCATACTTAGGTGTTCACTACTCAACACGAACTTTGGAAATTCATAGAGCAAGGCAGCTCGTGCACTCTGAGCTCTGCTTTTCCCATGCCCAACCCCCCCCAGGTCTTTCACTCTTTTCAATTACTGAGCAAATTTTTCAACTACAGCCCCAGACCTGGAGTCTTCTCAGGAAAAAGCAGCGGCAGGCTTGGGAAACATCTGCCCTCTCAGATGCTGCATCCATCGCTCTGTTACTTCTCCGTTCCTATTTGCTTTCCAGTGGAAGAGCTTTGTGTCTCTGATTGCTTCTGGATCCAGGTATCAGTATTTAATAGCATGGATACAATATGATTTCAGTGACAGCATAAGGAGTTATGCCTGGTAATGATTTCCTCTTAACACTCTTTATCTTCTTCACCTGTTTTTTAAATTTGTCTACAGACTACCTTGGCTGTATGGGAACAACATGAAAAATCAAGGTGGTATCAACATTTTCCCAGAAAAACACTGGCATTGAAATTTGTAACTGACATTCTTCAGTTTCCTCAGTGGTTTGCACCTTCTGCAGATCTTTTACTCACCAGTGCTGCTGTTGCCATATACTCCTAGAGGGCAAACAACAGGTAAGAAATGGAGGGGAGACAAGTGTGGAGGACAACTATGGTGCTAACACTTCTAAATCATTCCCCATAACACTAGTGTGGGCAAATAAGGCATTGCACACACTGTCCTTGTTGTTGTGCTGTGTCTGTTTCTCTCCAGCTTTACTCCAGCTGCAGCATTGACCACATTGCACTAATTTGTTGTAAAACATCAGCAGATTGAGAATGTGCAAATGTGCCCCAGAGTCATAGTATGCATTGGGGGATGCATCCCCACTATCAAAGAGAAAAAGGTAACTCTGTACAATTAAACCAAAAACACCAAGAAGTGGTTGGGCTTCTTAATTATTTTTTGTTTCGAGGTGGGTTTTTTTTCCAGTCTGTGTGAGGATATTCAAGCTTTGCATAGTGGAAGAAGAACTGAGACAAACATATGGTCTTTTTAAAGCTGGTCCAAAGAAAATCAAACAAATTATAGAAATTACTTCAACAGCACTGCCTTTTTGTCGATATTCTTAAATAAAATACTATGCAAAGCAAATCAAACTACTTTTTTGTTGTTATTTTCATGCTCATTTCTTGTCAAAATCAGAACAGAAGATATACAAGTACAACAAACTAGTGAGGACCTTGAGCCCTTTTATGACCAATAGACTTATTTTTAAATGCAAGACAACAACTTTGATAGTTGAGATAATTTCAGCCATGTCCCTTTTCCTACAGTTAGTCCTTAGGCTGATGGATATACTGGCACTGTTGAGCTCATCAGTGGGTTTGTACCTAATTTTTATATGAACCATATATTTTTGAGTATTTACCCAAAAGAAGTTCTGAGGCTTTTGAGATTCACCTGTTGTACTGTCTCTGCTTGCCAGTTTTCAGAGAGATCAGGGTTTTTACAGTTCTGAATGAAAGGGATACTAGCCTCTTATTTCTAAGGTCAGATTGAAACTGAGTTTGATCAGACAAGAATGAATGAATAACCATGTGTTCTGGCAAGATAACTGTAAACATATCTAAGAGAAATAGGTATGATGGTTTCAGCAAGCTTTCCTGAGCAATGTGATTTTTGCCATTAGAGGGTTATAAATTACTCAGAAATCTGTTATGAGTTAAAAATGGCCTGGTTCATGTCCCACATTTGCTGTCTTTCACTAAATACACACATACACATACATCTTTCTTAATAAAAGGGAGGACTGTGCTGATTGTCAGTGGCTTTAAACTTCAGTTTGATTTTTTTTCCACTACTGAAGGAGCAATTTTACCAATTTTTATAGAAGAATAAAAGGGGTAGGAGAGGATAAAAGAGATCCAAATTAATTTTGGATACATTTCTGCATAATGTGAGTGGAAAGTTTCTCCCACAGGATTTCTCTCAGTTTGGGATTTTTTTATTTTTAATTCATACTAATTTAGTAAGCTATATAAGTGAGTGCTTAGCTTTAAGGGTAAAAAGAGTTACACGTGTGTTCAAATTCCTGTTAAATTGGATCTTGATTAATTTTTGTAAATCTACTTATTTCTGGAATAGCTCAGGAAAGCTGTCAGTCCTTGCTTGCAATGGGAACCTGAAAGGCTTTCAGCTCATTAGAGGGTTGTCTTTTCAGGTCAAGGCTGAGATACATTGAAAGGGAGGGAGGATTTTATTGTGCTTGCTTGACCTATGCAATATTTTATTTTTGGATAAACAGAGCACTTCAGCTTCCTTTTATTTTTTTTTTTCTAATCCACCAGTCTTCACAAAGGCTGCATTCAGCAAATAGGGCAAGCTGTTTCAATATGTACTCTGTTTCTATCCATCTCACTCATTTCTTTTTGTAAACCTCTTCATGGACTGTATATATGTAATTGCAGATCTGATTTGATTCTTTTTTTCCCCTTACTAATACATGGAAAAAAAAAAAGAAAGGTCGTTATTGATTTTTCTCTGCTTGACTCAGTGTGGGTCAAGGATTTATACCCTTATACCAAAAATCACCTTCTGACAGATGTTTCACTGAAATCAAGCAGCTAGATCATGTAAATCTGTGTAACTCTATTAATTTAAACAGAGTTACTCTGATTTATACCAGCTGAAGACCTGGCTTAGAGGAAAAACTTCTAAGCAGAAGTATCCTCTAGCTGAGATAAGCAGTTAGGCCCCTAACAGCAAATTCATTTTATTTTTAAAGTAAGAGGTAATATAGTGCAGTATCCTAAGTTGCATGTTCCTTTTCCCCTGGTATTTCAATGGGAGCCAACTTCTGGAAGACTGAATTCCACAAGGGAAATAGGACAAAGCAACAAACACTGTGGGTTTATTGCTGCTCACTCGTCATTCACACACTGATCCTGGTTTCTCAAAAAGAGATAAAAATAAAACATTCAATATTTGCCAAGCAGAAGGAATAAATGTTTTTCTTCCTGTGAATCATCTGTACCTGGCTTGCACTGACTGACGTGAATGCTCATGTAATTTGTAAGGACTTCCTCTCCACCCCAGAAGACTGATCTTTTCAAGACCAGATCTAAAAATGCTCAGAAAAATAATCACTGGGGCTATAAATGGTGAGACTTTAAAGTATGGAATGATTTTCACCTGTACATCCCATAATTCCATATAATTTTCAAGTAACTGTCCATGGAGGGCAATGAGGTGCTGCCTGTTTTCCTGAAAGTTCAATGCCTGAAACGTGCTGCTCTGTGCTGAAAAGTCATAACAATGCCTCAGAGACAGGGCAAAGATAGAGGGGAATGGGCCACAACAGCAGCATTTTGTGGCTTCCTTTTTTTAATACAGGTAAATGCAAAATGTGATTCTGTTTTTTTTATAATTTCCATTTTAACCATGGATCAGAATATTGGTGAGGCTCTTTCATTCATTGGGAGATGCAAATTTTAAGCTTTGCACCCTGCTGTGCTGCATTTCTGCACATGCTCGAGAAGATACTATCCAACAAGATTGCAAGACAGTGGACAAAACCCCAAAATCTCTTTCAGATATTTACTTTCACATGAGGTATAGTTGCAGTCTGGTTTTCTCCTTTCACTACAGCAGAAATCTGCTCTTTCACTCATACATACAAGATGCAGATCTACATTGGAGATACCTAAAAATAGATGAGATGAGTCTAACCTTTGGTCTTGGCATGCTGTTGGCCTGTGTAGTGGTACAGGATTTACATTTTTCAGGATATTTTTATAAGCTATGGATGTTTGTATGCTGCTACACATTTTTGTTACGTGCTATACTCTATGAATCTCTGATCTACAAGTTATATAATTTTATTGCTATTTACAAGCCTGTATTCAATGATTCCAAAAGAAAAAAGTCTGCTGCTAAAGTACCCTAAGAATGGGGTGGAGATATCAAATATTGACACATTAACAGTGCATCACGGTCTCTGTGCCTCTACCAAACTCTGAAATAGTTTTCAGGCTGAAGATCATTTAACTTTTACAAAAGATGGGGAAAATTCCTGATTCTTCTCTAATGAATGAGCTGTTGAAGGACCAAAAAGCTACTGAAGAGATAAAAAAGATCAAGAATAAGTTGCAAAGCATTTTGACACTCCACACATCCAATCAAAGACGTCTTCTTCTGGTGCAGAAGAAAAATGGCAGTGAATCACGATCTGATAGTGACTCGGTATTTGCTGTGACTCTGACTGGAAATGACTGTTTCTGAGACTAAATTATCATGAAAAGGGGATCAGCATAACAGAAAATTTTCTGTCTGTTCTTTGCCCCCCTTATTTTCTGCTCCCATTTCTCCTTTTCTTTTTTCTAACAAGGGCTTAAAAAATTAGGAGACCCAAATGACCAACAGAAATCACCAAGCAGCATTTTCTAGTATTAATTTGCAGAATGCACCACACTATTAAACTCATTTTTCTGCAAACCTGCACAATGTTCACATCTTCTTGGCAGTACTGGGTTAATGGTTGGACTTGATGATCTTAGAGGTCTCTTCCAACCAAGGCTATTCTGTGATTCTGTGATTATTATGAGTGTGGATGGTGTACCTGAAATCCTGTCTTCCTGTGGAGGGTAACCAAGTTAGAACAGCACAAGGACCTGTCTAGGTCTTCTGGCACCACTAGAAATGAGAAATTGTGTTTATTTTCAAGATTTGCAAGGTCTCAGGAAACATGGTGATAGGGTGATAGGTGCTGTTTAGGTATATATTAAGAGACATTCCCTTTCCCAGAGAAATTACAGCCTCCTGCAGGACATGAGAACTCTTTGTTGGAGATTCTCTAATGGCAGATTTTACTGTGGCTGCTTGTTTTCCAATGTCTCAAGCAAACAAGTAGAAATCCCTCTTACATAAGCAATGCTCTGACTCTGGAAATAATCACATATTTTTATAGCCAGAAAAAGAAAAACAACCAAAAAATGAAAAAAACACAACTATTCAATTGTTGAACCTAATTTTCCGTGTAAAGAGGTGATAAAGTTTTACCTATTAACATCTGTTTCAAGCTCATTATCCATTTCTGGCTAAACCATAACCCATGGTAATCCATTCTTTCCTTGTATGAAAATATCAAAACTGGAGGCATTCATGCCATCTTTTTGTTGCTTGCTGTTGTGTCTTGGCTGTGCAAAGCATTGCTGCCCTCTTTTTGTTTTGCCCTTGTCTAAATTCAGCATCTTACACCAGACCCCTCTAGTATTTTTCTCTAAGTGAAAGGTTGTACTGGGTCTGGCTGAGCTGGAATTGATTTTCCCCTATAGCAGCCCTCATGGTGCTGTGTTTTATGTTGGGAGCTAGAAGGGTGTTGATAACACACTGGTGATGTGGCTACTGCTGAGCAGTGCTTACACAGCACCAAGGCTCTTTCCAACTTTTCCCCCTGTGGGGTGGGGTGGGCAGGATCTTGGGAGGGGACACAGCCAGGACAGCTGACCCCAACTGACCAAAGGGATATTCCATACCATGTGATGTCTGCTCAAGTATAAAGCTGGGGAAAAGGAGGAAGGGGGGTGAGGTCACCCTTGGTCCTCTGAGGCAACCGCTACGAGTATCGTAGCTGAGAAAGCCACACATCACCTCCTAATGGGAAGCAGAGAATAAATCTGTTTTCTTTTTTATGCTTCCATGCGAGGACCTTGCTTTGCTTACATTAAAACTGCTTTTGTTTTACCACAAGGGTTGTTTCTTTTTCCTATCTTATTTTCTTTCCCCCTTTTTGCCCTGCTGAGAGAGGGGGGGGGGGAAGTGATAGAGAGACTTGGTGGGTACCTGGCGTTTAGCCAAGGTCAAACCACCACAGTGGTTTACTTAATATCTGATATTTTATTTAAGAAACACAGAATCTAAATTAAAACCCTCCCAATCTTCTTTGCAGACAATTAGCCAAAACGAGTCTCTTAATTATCTCAGTGTAAGGCTTTCCTCTGAATCATGTCCAATTTGTAACATCCCTCTAAGAGGCAGACACTGTTAAGTAGACCACGGTGGACTGATATGAGTCTTACCAACACAGGACATAAAGGCAAGACTAGCTCCTTGATTGCCTACTCTCCTCCTGTGATTCCATGTCCAAAGGTTACTCAACCTGCTTGACACCTCACAACAGGACTGTCAGTGTTAGGCTGGTGGTTGGACTTGATGATCTTCAAGATCTTTTCCAACCTAGATGATTCTGTGATTATCATCAAGCTGCTTTTTCTTTAGTGATCCCTAAATATCTTTTAGCCTTTCTGTTTTGAGCAGTATCGTTCAAACAAGTCAGGGAATCCTTGATAGTCTGTCCCTCCTTATGCCACATTTACTCAGTTCATCCTTATCAAAACAAGCTGAAATGAAGGTTTGCTAGTAATATTAGCAAAGTAGTATCTGGAAAGTTCATGTACATACACTTTCAGAGGGGTATTACTGCCTACAGTTTTAGTTGTCTACATGCTAGTTGATCAGCTAAAATCAATGATTTAGGCTTCCTCTATGGTCTACAAAGAAGAAAATGCCTCAAAATGTCAAGTATCTTCATTTTCATTGACAGCTGTCTTTAGGAAGGATGCACAGAGGACTTTAACCACTCGAAATGTCGGCTGGAAGCACAACCAGGTTTCTGGACTGCATTGAGGATAACATCCTCACTCAAGGTGATTGAGGAAACTGACGAGGAGAGGCTCTCTCCTCATATTAGACCTCATATTTACAAGCAAGTAAGAGGATGGGAAGGATGGGGGCAGCCTTGACTGCAGCAGCCATGCAGTGGTGGAGTTCATGGAGTTCCATAGGACCTGATGGGATGCACACATAAGTGCAAGATGCCTGGACAAGAACATTGCAAAGATACTCTCATTTATCTTTGAAACATTATGGTGATTGCAGAGGGGTCCTGAGGACTGTTAGAAGGTGGATGTCACTCCTATCTTCAAAAAAGACAAGAAGATCCTATGCACCTCCAAGAAAAAAAAAAAAAAAAGTCTTAACTTCTCAATAACTCCACCTTAGGTAGTTGAAAACAATAATTAGATCCCCATTTAGCTCTCTGTTCTCCCAAGTTAGACAAACACAGTTCCTTCAGCATCTCTTCATACATTTTTGCACTGGCTGCAGCCTTTTTGAGGCAGCCTCTATTTTTTAGATGGCTGCAAGTAGATGAGCTATACCTGCACAGAACTGGGTATGGGTCAAGTTCTATTTACTTTCATAGACAGAATAAACTGGGAATAGGTCCATTTGGCTGCAGGGTGAGATACAGGGGATGGCACTTCGACTTACTGGTGTCAACTGTCTGTGGGCATGTTCTTCAACTGTGGCAATTGTGCAGGTAATTTGTGCCAGCTTAAACTTATTTCACTGGAAGGTAACGTGATTCTCATTAGCTCACATATGTCACAGGGTAAGAATGTGCACAGAAACTCCTACTGTGGCTCAGCTGACTTAGAGCAACACTCTTCTGTGTCTGAGTCCTCAGTCCCAGTTTTGTGTTTCTTAAGCCCTGGCAAAACAAAAGAGATGAAAGAGGATCTCTCTGATATGTCACGAACGTTTCAGACAGAAACCCTGAAAGAACTTCAGAGGCAGATTTGGTTCTGAGCATCCTCGTTGGCCAGCTGCTTTGATGAACTGATCCAAAATCCCGACCTCAGTCACATATGAAATGTGGATCCTGTTCTGAAATGGACTCTGCCTGTAATGTGTAAATTCACATCTGTCTCAGCTATTAATATTTCAGGGTCTGAATGCAGCTTGGCCAGATTTTCTCTGATCTCTGCTTCATTGATATCTACTGAAAAAAAGAGATTCTTGCTTCCAAAATAAGCTTCTCTGTTTAAGACACAGTCTGTATGTGTTATTCTATGCAGCCATAAGAAAGCTTTCTGTGGAAATTCATACACTTTTCGACATGAAAATGTGGCTAACTTTTTTTAGCAAAAGAGGTGCAAAAAAAAAAAGATTTAATGATTTTCCTCCTGACTGTCCTAAAAAGTAAATGTAATATGCAGAGGGAAAACCTGCTTGCATAGAGCAGACATATTTCTGGGCATCTACGTCGTTAGCAGAGGGAGGATGTTCAATTAGTCTCTTTACCACAAGCTCCCCAGTTAGTCTCCCTCTGGAAAATAGGTGAGAAATTCTTATATTCCTCTCAATATGTTAATCAGACAACTGGTATCACAGTTCTCTAACTGTGTAATACCAGTCCCCCTTGGCAGATATATTTTATTTGGATAATGATGTGAAATTTAAGATCTACGTTTCAATTGTAGAGAGCCATAGGCAGTTGTCAATTTTAGTGACAGACATGAACCTGGAGCTAAATTCCTGTGCACAAGCAAAAAATTCCAACAGGCGTAGCGCAATTCTGGTCCCTTAATAGAAATACTTTTTCTCCCATTGAGGGGCAGTATTTTTAAATCATGTGTTGCTTCATCTGGTGCTGGCACCTCACAAATGCTCTCAAATGCTTCCCTTCACTCGGATGGTTTGGTGATCTCAGCTATCGAGAAGTCTGCTGCAAAATCTAATGGTTATCTGATTTTTTTGCCTAATGTGTCCATTGTTTTGGTACCAAAGCACTATCCTGTGCATCTCCTGCTTTTCTTTCCCATTGCTGAATACAATTCTTCCTCACCATGCTCCTTTGAATCCCTGGTCTTCCTAGTCAGATACTGTGATTTTTAATGCATGCTATATTCTGCCTCTCCTATTCACTTCAGAATGTCTTAACTCTAAGTTAGCTTTTGTGTCCAGCGCAGAGAAGGGTTTTCTTTAGCTAAAATCTTGAAGAGCTATTCAGGGTGGTTATTTCGACATCTCTTTCCCCTTTTTTGTACTAGAAATAGCCTAACAGAAAGCATCCTTTTCCTGTAAATAGCAAATTGTAGGTGTATCATTTTAGGTTTCTTTCTATTATTGTTGTTATTATTGTTATTATTATTATTATCATCGTCATCATCATCATTATTGTTTTACATAATGTTTAGAGGGGGGATTTTCAGTTAGTGAGAGTAAAATTTTCTTTAAAACTTGCTGGTGCATCAGAAGCCCAAGGAAAAGATGAGCTGCATTCTATTAGTTGTTTTTTTTTTTTCCCCGAAGTAGATGTAACACCGCTGAAAGCTGTCCCTGGAGCTGCCAATCAAAAGAGGAACAATATGAATAGCAGCAGCAGTAGCACAAAATTCCTTCATACTCTATCACAATAGGCAAGGCACAAGGTTAGGACTCAGGAGTAGAGCTGTTTTAAATGTGATTTTTCAGCTTTGTCACCTAACCAAGAGGAAAAAAAACAGAAAAATGCTTGTATCAAATTAATCTGAAGCTAAATTTCCTTTTTACTTTTTTTCCCTCCAAATATCTAATTTAAATAAAATGTTTGCATTTCTTTTTAAACATTTTTCAATAAGAATTAAGAGCTTATATTAAAATATGAGAGATGATCTGGCTGTTGTTCAGTTTCCTATAACATACATTTAGGATACTCTGCTCTTAGGTCCAGATCTCTTGTGAAGTCAGAACAGAGATGCAAACAAAATCTCCCAGCTTTAACAACGTGCTCTAGTGAATACACCATGGAGATGCCTGGAGTACAGCTTTTCTCAGATCTACTTTGTTTCATAAAAAGTGCTTAAGTGTTCCCAAGTGCTGAGTCCAGAGTTGTCTTTCAGGTACGTCCCTCCAACAGCTCAAGCACAGCTTTAGGAGGTTGGATCCTATTTGTCACTCCAGAAGAAAATCCAAAATTTACAATTTAAGGTGGGAAAGAGCCTCTGGAGATCATCTAGGACAACTCCCCTGCTCAGAGCAGGATCAGCTAAAACAGTTTTCCCAGGACTGTATCCATCTAGGTGTCAAATATTTCCATGAATTGGGTCTCCTCAACCTCTCTGGGCAGCCTGTTCCAGTGCCTGGTCACCCTGACAGTAAAAAAACGTTTTTTCTAAACTTTAAGCAGAATTTTCTCTATTTCAGTTTATGTCCATTGCCTCATGACCTTTCACTGGATACCTCTGAGAAGAGTCTGTATCTATCTGATTTATTCCCTCTGTATTCTGTAGCTATACACACAGATAAGGTCCCCCAGAGCCTTTTCTTTTCAAGGCTGAAATGAATTACTCTAAGTCTCCCTGCAGTCCTCACTAAGAAATAACTCCCCAGAACAAGCATTTCTGCAAGAAGGTAAAAGCTAGACTCTGGGCAAATTTCTTGACTGCCACAGACTCAAAGATCTACCAGCTAGGGACAGATTTAGGTATCTGCTGTCTGATCACCACTCCAAGCAGATAGTTTGGAAGAAGCCATGCTCCTTTGGAGGTTAAGAGAATTTAATCATGTGATCAGAGCTGGATGGTGACCATTGGCTCAGGACCTCGCAGTGTTTAGTATAGTAGCTGTAACCACTTCAACCACTAACCACACAGGTCCTGGATGAGTGTCACCTGCCACCAGAAGCAGGCATTTGCTTCTGACCTCACCATCTGAATTGCCTTCAGAGATGTAGCAGGGAGAAAGGTCCTTCTAGGGTTCAGTTCATCTCATCCTGAGGCACGTTTCTAAAGCAGGTCAGATGGGTCAAGCCCTGGAAATGTCTGCTTCTCTCTGTGGCTGTAAAGTGATTAAAGCAGACACAGCTGTCTGTGCTGTAGGCATCTGAAGTCAGAGGGAAGAAGCACAGCCCAGGTAAGTGCGCTCGCCTGTTTTCACCATCTAAAGTCCCCAGGCACCAGCTATTGAGACATGCCCAGAAGAAATGCAGCCTTCATCACGATGGGTGAAACACTCCATGCCCGTGCCACAGGCCATGCCAGCCCTCAGCACGTCTCCCTGGCTGAGTGCCATGCTCAAAGCTGACTTTTGCACTGGGTCAGGGATAAGCACGTGAAGGACTTGTATTCACAGTCCCTTTTGCTCCTGAAAAAACCTCAAATCCTCCCTCCCTTTCTGTATGGCAGCTTGGCACCTGAGGAGACAAGCACTCCATCTGGTGCAGGAGCACTTCAAACCTTTGTGGACCTGCATATTTGCCAAAATATTTCAGTACTGAAGATAGAGGGTTGATATTATTTGGGTCCATATAGGGCTTTCTAAGTCTGGCTCCAATAATCTGTATTTCACAACGAAGATTCCTTATTATGGGCATAATCCTGCCGTGTAAACACCTGCAGATGTTTTGACAAAGCCATGAAAGCTGCAGTAGGACATGTCACGATAAGCCGTATTTCTGGCACAGAAGCAGTTGTCCTCTGAGCTGCTTCCCCCCAAAGACCCCAGCACTTCAGAAGAATACAACGTGTGCTAGAAAGGTTTCCACTTTCCCAAAGAATCAAGGAAACTGTAGGCTTTAATCATATTTATGATTCTTTTAAACTAGATTAGCTGTTCCTGTTGTTAACAAGACCATGGTGCTTTTTGTCACGTCGGAAGTGTGATGTGCTTTAGCATACCCGGATTTGAAAACAGAAGATGACAGGTTTTTTTTGTTCACAATTGTTTTGTTAGTAGATTTTTCCTTTTATTTTATTTTTTTTTTTTTTCATTCCTTCTTCTTCACATTCCATCTCTATTGATCTTTAATGGCTTCCAGATGGGATCACGTTTGGCCAGTTTATAGGCTGAGCTCTGAACGACTAAGAAAATATGGTGCACGAAAGCAGACCATTAGCTAATAAAAAATAAAAAGGCACTGCAAATATACTAATAAAGTTTGTAATGTCGTAGTGTATTAAGGAGATGACAACTGCGCAGGAAATAGACCTGGCCTGGCTGCATGGGATAACGAGGGAGTTTTAACAGCTTATGGTGGAGGTAACAGCTGTGGCATAAGAGCAAAACATTGCTTACATTTTACTTTGTAGCTCAAACAATACATTAACCAGCCTTCCTGCTAAGACCTCGACTGTCAGCTAATCCAGTAAATTCCTCTGTGGGAGAAAGCATCTTCTCACCCTTCTGGTTTATACAACGCTGGGGATGCCAGCAGCAGAAACGAGTTGCTGAATGTTGTGATGTTGCACAGATTGTGTGATGCATTTATCCCAGACACAGACTGTTGGAGAGGAGACCTTTTAAAATACCATCTAATGCCTAACCCACTGAAGAGAGTATCTTGGTCCTGCTTCCCATGTGCCACACACCTTGTGTAGCTATCCAGACCAGTGTGTAAAACGTTACTAAACATGACCACTAGTTTGCAGAAAGCTGAGGTTTTTGCACACACAAGCTAGCATGCATGCACATATGCACATGTATTTTGCCCTCGTGCATAATCTTTGTCATTAGGCAGTGTTTTTTACTAATTAAAGCCACTTCTGCTATTATCATATATGCACCAAGCACAAGGCTTGTTTCGCTCTTATTTCTGATTCTATCAACACTGTTACAGAAGCTGCTGGTAGCTCTTCATACAAGGTGCTGTGTGTATGACAATTACTTAGGCAGTTACCATTTTGAATAACTCATCACATGCACAAGATTACCAAGAACATATCCCTGCTTTACAAAAGGGGCAAACAGGAGATGTGTTTCAATGCAAAGTCATCTGAGAAGAGCCATTCCTGCAGAAAAAGTGTGTGAAGAATACAGTATCCGAGAAAAAGTGTCTTTCTGTTTGAGAAGCACAGAGGAGCACACACAGCATGCGTGTGTGTATGCATTTGAGTATGTGTGGGATGAGAGAATGCCTATTCCAGTGCTCTTGGTGTCCACTTTGATGTGGTGGTGTGGGACATATGTCATGGAACGTTTTGGTATGAGTCTCTGCAGGTCCAAGTACATGGTAGGATTACAATGCGTTATAGATTGGGACAGAAAGAGATAGAGACAAAGCTAAAGAAACCTCTCACAGTCCAGGATGGGTAGGCACTTGGAAGAGCTGCCTGAATGTTTCAGGCAGATCTTCCCTCAGTCTAAAGCCTAAGGCTGGGATTGTCCACAGACTTACAGCCTGTGGCAGAACTGGGAGCAAAACTCACGTTTTGCTCTTCCAATTCCTTACTTGTAAATCTCAAAATTCTTTCCTTTAGAACAAGCTGTATTGCATTCCTGAGATATAGATTTGGACTATCTGCCGCTGAGGTCTTCTATGTCTTCACAGTGTCAAACCTGGAGACTGATAGTAGGAAATAGAAAAGGTTTCTTGGCTGTGCTCTCTTTTATTCCTTGAAAATAATAAGCATTCAGTTTCCCAATAACTCTTGGGCTCATAATTGCAGCCCTAATATGAATGGATACAACAGCACTGGGTTTCTATGTCTGTACAGAAAATGACAACAAGATTAAGAACCTGAGCTTGATTATAAAGGCAACATTAAACTTTGGCGTCATCCCATTAGTGCACTCCACCCCTTCCCTTCAGAAACAAATGGTCTCACCATTTGTTTTCAGCTGCAGAAATCTTCATTAAAGTTGAGGAATTAAATATAGCACTTTAGCTAATTAATTATGGTTTGATCATTTTGACACCTCCAAATGACTCAGCCACATACCTGGAAGCTTTGTCAACTCAATTGCATCTTTATTTTTGTTGCCTTTAACCAACAATGAAGACTAATGCCACTCTTTCTAGTTTTCAATCACCTCTACAGAAGTGCTCCCCTGGCAATGTGCAGGGACAGACCTAATTAATCCCTCATCTGCCCTGCACTGTGTCTATACATCACACTGGCAGTTGGAACTGCTGCTTGTTTTAAGGCTATTGCTGGAATGAAATGCTCATCTGTTTTTCAATAATTTTACCACAGGTGGTGATTTGTAATTAGAAAGGGCAGAATCCAAATTTTGCTTTTATTACTATTTATTACTATTTATTATTATTATTATTATTATTATTATTATTATTATTATTATTATTATTATTATTATTATTATTATTATTATTATTGTGAGGTTAGGGTGGGAAAATATGTGAAGAGGATTAGTAATGATAATATAATAATAATAATAACAACAATAATAGCTGCTGCACAGCTGGGAGAGAGCATTGAATTCTGGCACCATGAATGAGAGTAGATTTGGGGTTCATTGAGAGAAAACAGAGATTTGCACTGATGTGGCTGCACACAGGTTAAAGGTCAAAGACTTGAAGTTCACAGATTTTTGCTGAACGCAGAGGACCTTTGACAGCTCAGAACCCCCAGTGAGCACTGAGAAGATCTCAGTACCAATAGTCCCTTTTCTACCTCTTTTCCACCACCTGCCACATCTGTTACTGCCCTCTGCATCAAAATATCTTCTTATTGATTAGGTGTGGGTGCACAGGTTCTTACTCTCTAGTATCAAGTGTGACTTAGGTAATGGCAGGACATGTGCCAAAACTGACTTATAGATTTAGTATAACATATAATGTCATGGGAAGAGATCATGACTACAAAAGAGTCAGAAATTTCACAATTAGTTGGACACTTTTGGTTGATATCCATGTGGTTTTAGTTGTTATTCATCACCACTGAACAGTTAAAGCCTGATCAAATTCATCTTGACAGACTATCACCTTAATAAATTTTAGATCAGGTTCTCTGATGCATTGACAGGTACACAAAGCAGTATCAGCATTGTCACTTGGTCATGACAAATAATGTTAATGGTGGGGTACCATGACTGTACACAGCCTTCCACACTAATTTTTGTAATGGTTTCAAAGCACTACAGGAAAGCTACACTATGCTAAATGCTGCAGCTATGCTGTGAGTTGATTCCAAACCCAAACTGGCTAGGACATCAGCCTACAGTCAGAATACTCTCGTAATTGAGCTGAGATTTCAAATATGGCCTTATGCAAGTTGCTTAGAGTGAGATTTTTTGAGGTATTGATATGTTTGCAGATATGTGTTAGCATCTAATAACATTTTCAAGAGAAGACAGGTTCCAACACTGATTAAAGCTCATAGGAGCAAATATTTCTATCTTTAGTACCCTCATGAGCTCAGAACACTACCTCATGTTCCTCTTTTTTGTTGACTCCTAGTTTCCTTTGAAAACCACATGGTGATATAGGTAAAGGTTTAGTTCCTACCACTTTCTGAATTGGCCCATGACATCTTGTAAGGAAGATTTCCCTCTTATTTCAGGGTGAGGCTCTTCAGCTTTTCATAAGGCGATGAAATATGAATTAATCTAAGGAATATAAATCCATAGCTCTTTCATTAGCACAGATCTCTGAGAGATCTGGCTTGCAAAGCCTTCCTTTGTTAGCTGTTTTGTATGAACTGGAACAGCTTCAAAAGCTGAGGCCCATCTCACACCATCCCATTGTTCCAGGAACAGTGAAGTCTTCAAGGAAGTAGAAAATCTGGGTGCAGTTCCAAGCTCCAAAACAAGCAGAGATGAGACCTCTGCCTGCTGGTTATGAGGGGTGTATAGAATCATAGAAAGGTTTGGGTTGGAAGGGACCTTAAAGAGCATCGAGTTCCAACCCCCTAGGATGTTTTATCCCTTCATGGTGATAAAGAGCTGACTAAAACCCACTGTAAAGTTTCCTATTCTGGTAAGAGGAGAGGACTAGGGTTATTTGCTGCCTCTAAGGATGGGATTTGCAAGAGAAATTCACGAGTTTTCACCTAAGCAGACCTGTCCTCCATCTCAGCAGCAATCAACCTGTTTTTCAAAGTTTGTGCCTTAAGCAAAGTATTCCCCTGGTTGTTTTCCATGTCTATACTACCGTTCCATTTCCATATTATTTTCCTGATTTTCTCATGCCTAGACCTGGCCTTGGCTGGCCTGTTGTGGCTACTTGGTGCTAGATGTGTTCCTTACCTGCATTCACAATCCCCTTTTTAATGTTCTCAATTTAATTCCATCTATTCTCCTTCATTTTATGACTTGTGACCTCTTGCATTTCTCAGCCTGAAACTCACCAGGGCTCATGTCCCTAGGACCTGAAGGGCATAATTGTGTTGTGCTACATGACACACCTCAGTGACTCCTAAATGTTAGATCAGCCTAAAATCCTTGGATTTGGGTGCTTTGTTTTTGTTTTTAATTTTGGCCTACTGAAAGGGAAATATCTTGAATTGGAAAAAAAAAAAAGTTCAGAAGACAGGGCATTGTGCCTACATCTCTTCACAGCCCCTAAACCTAAGGCATGAAGTGAGCACCCAGACAAGTCACAGGCTGTGGGAATTACCAGACAGACCCCATGCATTTTTCTGGCTCAGCTATTCCAGGATATTACTTTTTTTCTTTCACTTTTCCCCTCTCTCAGGGCACCTTGCCCGTTTCCTGATGCCCTGAAATCTCTTCCTACGTGGTGAGGTTTTTTGTTTTAATTTTTTTAATGAATTCAGCTCAGCGCCCACACATCTCCTTAACTATGGATTTGTACGCTCAAGAGAAGACACGGAGAGATGTTGATGTTTTTGGCTAGTATTCATGCCCTCAGTACCCATTTTTTTTTTTTTTAATGAATATACATGTTTTCTTGGCTGTTTGCTCTGGAGCCCATCTGTTAGAATGGCACAGTTCCTGCTCGCAAGTGGAATCAGACCCTCGCTGGAGGGGGAAGGTTTCAGGAAACGACGGGTTTTTAAGTGGAGCAGCAGGAGCCCTACAGGAAGGTGCTCCCCTGTGTCAGTACTGGCACCACCTGCTTCCTTCCACATCAACACACCAGTTGACACCATTACACCGTAGGCCAGTGGGGCCAAGCAGGTTAGGGGAGAAGGGCACAGGATTCCGGGGCTTCCAGGAAAATTGTTGATGTTGCAATAGCATCCTCAAAAGAGCATGAGATGCTTTAAAAAACACCATGTATCTAATAAATAAAAAGGAAAATAGCTCTGTCTCATGTGAGATGGAGCAAGAGACACCAATTCCTAGACAGTTTAGGGTGTTAGCTTAGATATGAGGAAGTAATTTCTCTGGGTTTGAATAGACATCTGAGACAAATTGCTTAGGGTTGCATTGGAGCAAGTGCTCTTTCCAGGAGCCTCATGGTAACACATGAGTCATTCTTAGTCACTTTAAAAGTAGACACTAAGAATTCTGCTGAGTTAGGTGATGCAGGAGGAGTCTGAAATGCAATGATGACTCCAGAATATTTGGCTTTTTTTTTTTTTTAGGTTTTTTTTTCCATTTCTTACCTGAGTGTAAGTTCAGATGAACTTCAGAAAAGGTGTGAGGATCTGAAAACATCAATAAACAACAACTTCAAATTTAGTCCACCTGCTTAGAATGCTTTAACAGAGCACAGGAGAGCATCCAAGACTGCTCGTTGCTGGTGTAAATTCTTAACACTGATTCTGACACAATCTATTAAGTTTCCTTAGAGAAGTTAAATGTCTCTTTATCTGTTAGCTAAAAAATTCCATTTTTGTCTGATTTTTCATTTTTTTCCCCCCATATTTCTCTTCCAGTTATCACTCAAACTGAAAACAGGGCAAACATAGAAGGTGGTAGAAGAAAATGGATAAACCAGAAATACCCACAGTGTGAACCTTCCTTCATAATCCCAAAAAACAAGTATACAGTGAGAATTAAAAAAAAAGAAAAAAAGAATGGGAAAAACCCCTTGGAAACTCCCTGAGACAAAATGAATCATACTCCTATTTGATCAAAACAACAGAAAAACTCAAAGATGGGAGAGAAGGAAGTTGTCTTTAAAAAAAAAAAAAAAAAAAAAAAGATAAGAGAACAAAAATGCCTTTGGAAACTTTGTCTGATTCCTATAACTGAATGTGTCTTGTGCTCTCTGTACAGGTAGGATTTCCTTTGACACCTGCATGGACCTTTGCCAGGGACAGGTGCAGAACTGGGCCACAGTCAGCTCTCCAATGTAGATTAGTTCCTATGAGACAGCATGGCTCATATCTTGGCTTGGGCCACAGCACAAATATTTTCCCACTGATACGAAAGATAATTGCTTTACTTTCTGTCTCCTCTATTCATAAGTTTGAATTTTCAGACTCTTCAGTCATAACTACAAAACTTTACGCATTGTGAGAAGCAATCTGGAGCTGCTGACAGACCCTTCCAGGCTTCCCTTTTTGGGGATATGACTAAAAACATATCAAGAGAGCGACTAAGGATCTGTCTAGGTGGCTGGAGTACTAAACTGGCTGTAAATATCTTCTGAGCAGTGGGAATGAAATTATAAATGCCAGGGAAAATCCAAAGAAGAGTGAAGACCTGATTTCCCCAATTTAAGGTTTTTTTCAGGCTTTTAGGGTTGTTTTTGTCTCTCTTAATGAGAGAAAGAAGATCTCAAAATGTAGCAAGTACAGAACAATTAATTCTGATGCTACACCAAAGGTGTATCTGTGATCTTTATTCAGTTAACTTGGGGCTTTCTCCTTATTTTTAATTTTTATTTAAATTTAATATTAAAAAAAGAAAATAAAAGTTACATGTAATTTTTTTAGGGTGGTGACCACGCTAAAAATAAAGGCTATTGTTAATCAGCTGTCTTGGTGGCCAGCACACAAAAGACTGAGATCTGGAGATTAAATCATTCCTTGGTCTCCAGGCAATGGATAGTGGGATCCGCTCCCTTGGTGGCTGTAGGAAGGTTGTTTTTCAGCTGTGCAAGCTCTATTTATTCAAGGTCCATTAGTGAATTTACTGTCTGTCATCCTGACTCCTTTTGCTCATGAACCATGAATGTGAACATAGAATCATAGAATCACAGAACAGCCTTGGTTGGAAAAGACCTCTAAGATCATCAAGTCCAACCATTAACACGGTGTTAAAGGGAAAGGAATAAGTAATCTTAGATTTCTAGGTGTTTCTTCTGCTCTGTCCCAACATTGCCTCTCATTAGAAAACAGGATCCTGGTTTGTCCTTTGGCCCAAAGGTGAGCAGCTTCTCAGATGATTAATTAGCAGCCTTCTTTCTTGTTTAGCCTGAATATAAGGAATAACTACACCTATTCCAAAAAACACCAAAGCCTCTTCTTACTGTAGATTTTTGCTTCTCTAACGTTAAGGTAGATGAATATTAAACAAATATTTTGAGTTCAATATAAGCTTAATCATCTGTAAGAATGGGAGAGGTCTGCTGAAGCATTTCGTCCAGCTGGATCCTTGGGAAGCAGAGAAGCTGATTTTCTTCCCTCGGTAGAGCAAGAGCATAGTTCCTCCATTAATTCAGGACACTGGTGGGACAATGAAGGAATTGCATGTTGGCAACTCACATTTCCTTTAGCCTCTGGATAAAGGATTTGACTTTTGTGCATGCTGCCAATCCTTTAACGATCTTACACACCCTATAATCACCCTAAAAATTTGGAATAAAAGGGGGAAAAAAAGGACTGAAAAGGAAAAGAAAAATCCTGCGGGCTGCCTTAGCCAAATATCTTGGACTTGAGAGCTATTTGATCATTAGTCTAAGTATGGATAATCGGTGTAATGCTAAATAAAGAAATTATACACTGAAATGGAAAATTCACTTGGTAAAAGCCCAAAGTATTATTTCTTTTCTGGAAGCTAAAATTCCCAGTGAAAGGCAAATGCTATTTCCCTCTCATTGTGCATTGCTTCTTGAGGTGTTTAGCTGTATGTGTGTCTGTATTTTTATAATACTTCAATACTAGGATTCCCCTACCACGTGTGGCTTCACAGTCTGCCAAGCAATGTCAAGATGTTCTGAAAAGCTATGTCTTCATTTTGCAGAGTTAACAGATGTTAAATTAAACTCAGGTTATTAACATTACCTTAACTCCAACATGTAATTCATTTTTCCTGACTTTTTTTGTTGGTTTTAAGCAAAGATATTAGGATCACATTCCCTTTGAATATCCTTCTCCAACCTTTGGCTGTTTACAGGCATGTAGGGTATGGGGGTGTTCAGATTTTAGGTCACCTTCTCCCAATTATCTCTGCAGTGAGGTTATAAGGAAAGGGAAAATCTTTGCCCCAAATATTTTGCAATCCAGAAATGAACAGGAAGAGGGAAAATAATGAATATGCAGCAGAGATGTGAGGAAACAGATGAGGAAATGTGTTTGGAGAAATGGAGGAGACATGTGGAAGAAGACACTACTGGGGCACAACTGGAGAGGCTCTCTTCGAGGAAGGTTCTCCATTCAAAGGGAGGTGAAACTCTGAGGACACTGTGGCCTGTGAGAGACCCATGCCAGGGCAGAAACAGATATCTTCCCATGACAGATAATTTAAAAAATAATAATTCCAGGGCATAAAACATTTAAATCCTTTTATATTTAAATATACCTGGCTGGATCAAGGTTCTGTGATAAAGCTATGTATGGAATGAGGACAGACTCACACTTGCTTTGAATAAGAGCATAGTGATGGTCATGCAGAATTATTAACCTTGACTCTAGAAACACAACAGCCACTCACCAGTGTGTGTCTCCCATACCCAATTATTCCAAGTACGCCTCTATGATACCAAAATCATACTGTTACTGATTCCAGAAACAGACTGATCTGATGTTCTCTCATAGTCATCTGAATGCTTTACTACATGTGGTGTGACCATACTTCTAATGATTTGCTTGACCTTATTGAAAGAGTTTATTACAGCACTGGCAATGAAAGCTCACCTGAAATTATCAGAAAAGTATCCTGAGCACAGAACTACTTTTCTCTGCCTTATTTAGTCTATTGTACCTTGGTAATTTTTTTTATCTGGCCATGGAATATTTGCCACTTTTAATAGACTAATAGACCTTAAAGTACAACCCTTTATTACAAAAGCACTGTGGTGTTTAATGTTCTAGAGACAATCCATGTCTTTCTCACTGATTCACTGCAACTCTAATTATCTTGTCTCCATCTCCTTTTTAGTTTCAACACCTGTTTTGCCCAAATTTAGGCCACCTGAATTCGTCCAGTCAGACAACACAAGAAAAAAATTCTACTTTATTCCAGGAAAACTCATCTCAGAACTTCAAATTCATTTGTGGAATTTAAACACTGTTCCTTCATTTAAGTTGGGCAGGTGCTAAATGCTGATGTAAATAAAACAGTCCTAGATGTGTTTGGTGTTTTTACATCCCTTATCTCACCTGAGAGCACAGACAGCAAATACTTTAATTCTGTGCAAATTCATGGTGCGTGGGGCTTTGTGCCATGTATTCACCTTGGATGTCTGTGGTGCAGCAGGAGTGATACGCCCCTTCAATTTTAATGATGTACTTTGTAGATATAGTCCAAGTATTTGTAAGATTTCTGAAGATAGAAGGGGAAGAATGAGGTTGAATTCTTCTGAATTGGAAAGGTTGGGAAAGGTTGGGAAAGACCTTGAAGATCATCGAGTCCAACAATCAGCCTAACATAGATAGTCCTCAACTATGTGATATCCCTGAGCGCTGTGTCAACTCAACTCTTAAACACCTCCAGGGGTGGGGACTCCACCACTGTCCTGGGCAGACCGTTCCAATGTCTGACAACCCATTCTGTGAAGAAATACTTCCTAATATCCAGTCTAAACCTCCCCTGGCACAACTTATGGCCGTTAAGCCTTGTCTTACCACTTATTTCTTGATTAAAGAAACTCATCCCCATCTCACTACCCCCTCCTTTCCGGTAGTCATAGAGGGCAATGAGGTCTCCCCTCAGCCTCCTCTTCTCCAGACTGAACAGCCCTAGCTGCCTCAGCTGCTCCTCATCAGACTTGCACTCAAGACACTTCACCAGCTTCGTTGTCCTTTGCTGGACACGCTCCAGCACCTCAGTGTCCTTCTTGTAGTGAGGGACCCAAAACTGAACACAGTATTCGAGTTGTGGCCTCACCAGTGCCGAGTACAGGGATAAGATCACTTCCCTGCCCCTGCTGGCCACTCTATTCCTGATACAAGCCAGGATACCATTGGCCTTCTTGGCCACTTGGGCACATGAAATCTTGCATAGCCACGTGTTCCATGGTTGTCTTCAGACTATATATGAAATTGTGATACCACAGTCATATTGTCCTCATGATCTCATGAGACTCCTTTATACCGAGCCATTTTTTCTAGTGTGATGGGAATAAAGCTGTAGGGATTCAGTTTTCTGAAGACACTTCTAGTACATAGAGCATAAAGGGCAGAGACTCTTCCACTCCATAAACCAGCACAAGCAATGTCCAACAACCAAGGTTTATTGAGTCCTCTGTGATCACACTGAAGTTAGCCATTTGACGATGAAAAGCTGAAATGTATATTTGTGGCAAAATAAACAAGATATAACCCCATAAAGGGGCAATAATTAATGACTATGTGCTAGTCACAGTTCATGACATACAAAGAGACAAACTCTTTGCCTTAATAAAATGGCTCTACATAGACAAAGGTGAATAGGCCAAGTTGGTTATGGAAGGTCACATGGCAGAACATAAGAGCACACATGTCCTGGACCTCAGGTCTCTTCCATCTCCTCTAATTTGTGTAGTTTCTGCTGTTCCAAAAACTTACCAGGACCTGTTGCAGGTTAAAATAAAAAAAATGGAGGTTGAATAATGACAGAGACTTTCCAAGGGTGAGATCTGTGGGAGTAATTGAAAATCCAGTGGCATCCTCTATGCAATTAAATGTGAGTGGACAGAGGACTGGAGGACATACTTGTTCAGTACCTAGAGAGAGAAATCCTGAGTTTTCAGGAGTGGACGGAGCAAATGACCTCAGAGGATTTTGCCAAATCTAATTTTAATGATTCCTTGAGCTGCATAGCTTAGAAACACAAGGACATGTATTTAAATGATTCATGAGCTTTGCACACCCAAGGATTGCTTTAGCTTTTGTGACATCCTGTAATAGGCTTGGCACAGACTAAGGCAGGAAAAACAAGCCATCATCTTGGCCTGACTTTGCCAGAAAAGTCTCTGGTTTCTCTTCACTGACGAAAGTTGTCATTTCTCTTGTCATTCCCAGTGTGTGTCACTGGCAGAGAGGAGGCAGAGGCAAAGGGGAAATAAAATAAAATAAAATAAAATAAAACCTCAAATCCTAAAAGTCATCATAACAAACTTGCTGCTGAGTGAAGTTGCTGTTTGGCTGAGCGTGGTGACTGCTGTGCTGTGACAGATCCTGTCAGAGAGGCACTGCCCCAGCTTGCAGGTGTAAGCATGACCTATCAAACTGAATGGGAGCTGACAGAAGGGATTTCTGCAACGTGAAACGGAGAGCTGACATGAAAACAGTGACGTGTGAGGGACTGAATCACCACAAGCACAACTGTCACGGATGATGTCTAGAGAAATGACAGGAGAATATTAACTTTACTTGATGTCAGTTTAGTTGTCCTTTGTGTTTGGAAGAGTAACTGCAAGGAAGGGGAAAATTTTAAAAGCATGCTGGAAAAAAAATAAAAGACAACAATGAAAAACCTACTCGTACATTCATTTCAGCTCAACATCCAAAGCAGTTTTCGTGTATTCTTGCAACATTATTAGTACAGGCAATTCTATTTGTTGGGAGTTTTTGGCACACTTTCTCCTGGCTAGAGTGGTAGTTTTGCATAAGCTATTTTAAGACTGAGAATTTATTTAGTCTGCTGTCAACACCAAAGAAGACCTGATACGACTGCTGCCACCAGCTAATTACTCCTACCTCTACAAGGATGAACAGTCAGTTACCTTTTCACAGCAAGGAGGAGTATCTTCAAGGCATAGTTGTCTGAGGATAAAAAAAAACAAAAAAAAATATACTAAGACATCTGAGACATCGTTTTACAGACTTTCTGCTTTGGACAATTGCCTCTATAGCTGTAACTCCTCCTGACATACTTTGTGTAGCTCACCAGCTCTCTAGGTCAGTAGTAATCTCTTCCTTGCAATTTCCAAGTGCAATCAAAACTCATCTGAAACAGGCATCTTCAGTCTGTGTTTGGTGTAAAAACTTGAGTGTAGAGAAGAAATGGTTTTAGCATGTTGAGATCACAATAAATATACAAAAACCTACCTATGAATTATTCAGCAGTGAGCACCACCAGGAGCAGTGATGTTGGACAGATGCTGAAGACATCACAGTTCGAAGCAGAGCACACTAACCATGATCTTACTACTGACTCTGCCTTTGATGGGTTAGAAGACATGAGTGACATGAAGGTAGCTCTAGCAGGGGCGTTGGACTAGATGGTCTTCAGAAGTCCCTTCCAACCTCTACCATTCTGTGATTCTGTAGTGAGACACAAGGGGCAAGACAGGCAGTCTTTGAGTCAGGAGACAGGGTTTCCATTTCTCCCATACTTCTGGCTTTAACTGGAGCACCAATATGTTTCTCTAAGCTCTAATGAAAAGTGGATTCTAAAATCTTTCCTTTGTGACAGGAGTGCCCTGAAGTAGATCCGATGTCGTATTCTTCTTTCAGTTAAAAAATAGCTATTTAATGTTACTTTTCTGAGCAAACAGGTAACCCCTGGGAGAAATTCTGGTTGATGAATGAAAGTATAGACTGGAGAGAGTCATAAATTGTAAATCACTTCTGTTGGCTTAGTTACAGTATCTGATTTGATGTGGTTTTAAAAAAACAAAACAATACAAACAAATGAACCCAAACAACTCAAATTAGGTCTGGTTCATATAATAAAAGAGTAGAGATTATCAGAATTAATATTTTCTAACAAGGAACTGGAATAGTAACCAGGAGTTGGTTTCTCTGACCTTGGGTCAGTCCCTTTTGCTTCTTCCACCATCTTCTTGCTCTTGCTATACATTACTTGCTTGAGGCAGAGATCCACTCTCCTTGTGAGCCAGGTTCAAAGTCTACAGAAGTCTGTAGGAGCATTTCCACTGGTTTCTCAGGGCTCTGGATCAGCCCATCAGCAATGTTGCAGTGCCTCACTCAGTTGTGGCACAACTGCAGTTGAAGCCTCTGAATGTTCTCACATTGTAAATAACACCAAATATCTCATTAAATTAATTCAGCTGGCTAACAAATGGACTCATGATGACAGCTGATCAAACCCAGGAATATTTGTTTCTAAACAATGTTTCTTTATTTTTGTTACTTTCTGTTGAGGGAAAAAAAGACAAAATTTCACAAGTGTCTTAGAAGGTGGAATTACTGAAATATTTCCTTTCAGAAAAATTAGAACAAAATGAAAACTTCAGATACAGACAGCCTGAAAAGCATTCTTTCAGATAAATTACACTGAAGTAATAAAACCAAAATTATGAACTTTGAAACTATTTAAACAGAATGTTGGTGTGCTGAATTTTGTTGAATTGTGTATCAACACCATGTTAGAATTTAATGAAACCAACATTTTCTGACAGAAAACTATTTTATCCAAAACCAATTCAGTCTTTTCTGACACAAATTAATTTTGATCATAGGACAAATCACATAATAAATGCTACATGTGATCAAAGGTCTAACAAATTGCTCAGAAATGTTGAGATTATATGATAGATTTCCTTTCTTTGAGGATCATATGCATATACAGCACTAGCCACAGTATGATAAAAGACTTGGAAGAAACTAACTACATGTAAACATTTCTCATTCATTATCTTAGGTTTCTGCTACTGTGTGACAAATCATTAGTCGTAGTGTAAGGCAAGCTTTAAAATTGTAATTACTTAATCATGCAGTTAGTTCCCCATCAATCCTACCAGCACTTGTTCTTAACTAGCTTTAAAGAACAAAATTAGGAGTAATTTGTAAGCAAAAGTAATTGAGGAAAGGCTGATATTGCCAAGGTGCTGACAGCACAGCACATGGTGTTGTTTCCTTTAATTCCCCAGCAAAGCAGTGGTCTGCAAACTTTGATGAACAGCACTGTTGGCTGGCTACTGGTGGAGCCTTAAAACATGCCTCGATGTCCTAGCATTGATGTCAGGAATAAGAATTCTTCTCATTTGGTGTCACCTGTCTTCAAAGGCAGCAGGAAGGAGCCGTGGGGTGATTCAATGGGATGGAGAGTGGATGGGTCTGCGAGACCTAGATTACAATTAATCCTGTTTCACTTTCAGAGATTTTAGCATCAGGAACAGCACTGACCCAGAAAAGGAAAAGGATATGTTGAGAGCAAGAAGAATCAGAGCTTGTAGTCAGCGATTTTTATACTTTCATAAAACTCCAGGGGATCTAAATTAGGGTAAAGTAGAAATGGGTGGTGAATGGGAATTTTTAATGTGCTCTGTTTCATTTGAGAGTGTAGATTCATCAAAGTTTAAACTGTCACAAGGAAAGGATTGTTTTTAACACTTTCTCACCTATGAAAACTCTGAAAAACATTTTGAAATTATTCAAGAATCTGCTCTCATCATTTCCCAGGGGGGAAAACTCTAGTGTCCTAATTTTAATCGACTTGTGAACCACAGTGTGTGTTTGTATTAATTAACTATCTATTTGTCTATCTGTCTATCTACCTATTTGTACAACACAATCCCAAAATAATCAAAATGAAAATGAATAATTTTGAAAATATTAAAATAAATTACTTGAAAACTAGAAATTAAATTATCTTTGGCATGCTTATTCTTGAAATAACAGTTATTGGAGCTGGCTGGAAATTAGCCTATTTGTTCTTCAAGCAAGTCAATTTTAAAAAAGTAATAAATCTTTATGAAGATAGAAAGGAAAGAAAAAATGAGACATATTTTTTGGGAAAAAAACAGATGGATTTGTTCCCAGGATTTCTTCTTCTTGGGCTTATTAAGTTTTCATGCAGGATGTTGCACATCCTGCGTGACTGTTTAAGGAGATTCCTCTACACCTGCCATGTACGGTATTGAGGATGAAAAAGACTGAGGATAGCCAAGTCAACTGACAAGAAACCAAGGAGCCTTCCAGTGGAAACTTGCCTGCTTTTAATCAAATGTTTCATGAAAACTAATGCCAAGATGTGTCTGTTTTGAAAGCTGGCTCTTTCATTTGGGGAAAATTGATCTTAATTTAGGAGAAGGAGGTGCTGGGTCAGTTTTTACTCTTTATGCAACAGCCAGCAAGGCATTATGAACTCTCAGGAAAGAAAGAAATTAAGAGTTTTCTGATACTGTGAGCTATGTCCTTCCAAGTGCTTGCATAGATACAATGGAAGAGTGGTTTTTCAGAAAAGGCGTGAAGGATGGAGAAGGATATTCAAAGGGAATGTGATCTGAAGAAGAAAGTGGAAGACTCTTGTGAAGGTCAAAGTTCAATGCAGAAGATGTTTCTATCCTGGCTTAACTGAAACTAATTAAGTGTGATTGCAACACATTTCAATGATTGTGCCTGTGGGTTTCTTCAGGACATAATGTTGAATGATCTCTAAAGGCATAGTCCTCGTGACATCTGATAGGATCACAGCATGCTTGTGTTAGCCATCTCTTGTCTTCACCAAGAGATTCAATAAGAACCATGCACTCATCTTAATCACTTTTAAATCACTTGAAACTCTTGCTAGTGCAGATCCTGCCTTTAAATCATGCACTTGTCTCGGTTATAAGCTGGAAATAGAGAAGGAACAGAAGGAAAGTTACTTTGCATGAGTGTGTTGCACGCCTACAGCTGTGACACGGTGTTTCACGTCATGGCAGTTCAAAGTGACTGAGGAAATCACACCAAGTAATGCACCCAGGTGATTTATCTTCTCCTTATCCTCAGAGACGTCGCGTGGGTAGATCGTGATTTTCCATTTGTTGTTTCAGCCAACAGGTATTTTAGCAACAGAAGCAACACCGTTCTCCTCTAGGGTTTTTGCACAAAAAGTCAGGATGTGAAGTGTTTTGCCTGTGATTAGCTGAATGAGAGCAGGCTTACGTTGCCTTTTTGCAGACAAAAGCAAAATCTCTCCGTTCAGTCCTTGAGTTGGTGCGATGTTCTTCGCCATTGATCCAGGAGCTGTGTGACCCTCTTACTGAAGTCCTGGTTGAAAACTGATAAAATATCCACATGCTAAAAGTGTATTAAATGGTGGCCTTGAATACTGCTACAAAAGCAGTTGCTGGTGCCCTTTAGCCCCTCAGGCTTCTGCAGGAAGAGCGTGTGAAGAAACTGAATATCGGCCGGTTTTCCAGCCTACTTAAAAGACCTCTTTGGGGGAAATAGGAGTGTGACAGATCAGAACAGCTGTGATAGAACTGTCTGTATTGCTTGGTCCAGCTGACTCAGATTGGGATTGAAAATGGTGGAATTTATCTCCTTTTTATTCTAGACAGCTAAATATCGGATGCCTAGATCTAGTATTTTCAGGTTTGACATTTTTTTACCAGTAGATGGATACTAGTACCTCCTTAGAGCTCTTTACCTGTCTCAGTGTAGGGACCTATGTTAGGAAGAGACAAGTCACTATCTCAAAGGATCTCTTTTTATTGATTGTGAAAGCACCCTTGAGTGCCAAGCAGAGACTCAGGCAAATAACATTTAGACACCCAAACAGGGTGAGAAGAAAGACATTTGAATGTTTTTACCCTGTCACATGACAGAAAGTCAGACCCTAGGCTCCAGTGAAACAGGTCTCTCTCCTCTAGTTTTGTAGTGACATGTATTTGTAGGATAATTGGACCATTTTTGCAAATATCCTTTCTAGTGGTTCATTACACAACACTGTGGTATTTGTGCATTTGTGCATTGCAAGACAAAATTAACATTTCGTATTCAGCAACATAGAAGTCATTTGAGGGAATATGAGCCAACTTCACACATCCAAAACCTCAGAAAAAGGTAAAACGAATAGACTGGGTGAACTGAGCAGAAACTATTCACTCCTCATGAGCACAGCTCTGACCACAGACTCCAAACCTTCTAACTTCTGTATCTAAGGATGGGCATTGTTTAAATACTGCATAATGTGATGGCATCCTATACTTACTAAAAGGAATGAAACTGGTACATGGTGCCATAGATTCACTTGCTGAATATGTCATGAGGCAAAATTTTATAGGCATTGTAAAATCTTTTTACCACACACAGCTGCAATACCCAAAATTACTCAAATCTGCAGGGCATCTGAAACGCACACTACAGCAATAATAGGCTTTGCTGCTTAAAAAGTGATTATGACTAATGCACAAAAACAATTATCACCAAGCTTAATTGCAAAGAATTAAGTACAGTGTATAATATGTATGTAAGTATCCACACACACATATGTATATGTGTGTATACACAACATTCCATATTTAGTTTCTTACCAGAAAATAGAATCTAACAAAAGTAAAGATGAGGGAAATACGGGTATTTATTGGGGGGGGGAAGAAAAAAAAAAAAGAAAACCAAAAACCAACAACAACCTAAAAAAACCGGCCCCCCCAAAAAAAAACCCCACAAAAACAAAACAGAAAGAGCTTGTTTAACTGAAGATATGAAAGCCAGCCAGAAAGAAGAGATAGTGTTCTTAGTGTTAAGGGTAAAGAGTGCTTTACTAAGGAAGATGATAATTGAATTTTAAGCTAGCTGTCCATCAATATCACACCCATCTGGGGAGTGACTTGCAATAGATCCTCAGGTGAAGATTGCAGAACAGAAAGATGCTTGAATTCTGTTAATTTTCTGAGAATATCTTCCAAGAACATAAGTCTTAAAGATTTTACAAGCCAGAAGTTCAACCTGTGTCCTTATTTTTCATAAGTCTCAACAAACTTTCCTTTCATCAGTTTTTCTAGCTTCTTTTTGAAAGCATTTATGGTTTAGGTCTCAATGGCATCTGTTGTCATGAACTTCTATACCTGCATTATCTGCCTTGTGTACTGATATTCTTTGATGCTATCAAGGTTGACTGGCTGAATGATCTGGAAGAAGCCAGTACTTTTACTATGCTGGCTAAATTCAGGACAGTGTGAACTCTTTCATGCCTGTCTACTACCCAGCCCTACCAAATTGAGTCAATGCAGTGTCAGTATAAAGTCTTCTTATAAACCAGCAGAGCAGGTACCAACTCCTTTATTACAATCATTGTTTGGGAAGGATATTATTTTTTGTGCAGCTCCCAGCTCTGGTGGTTCTTAAAGAAGAATAGAGTTGTGATTGAAGCAGAAATAATTCAGAAAAATGAGCTAAGCCTTCAATTGTTGCTGGCTTCATTGACCTCAAGAAAGCTGGGTAAACTGATGTCAATTGGGTGGCCCACCAGTTGAGTTTGCTGCTTCTTCTGCTTCAGGCTTTTGCTGTGACCTTCAGTAATTGAACCATACAGCAGGCACACAAGTGGAGTGACTAAGTTGTTTAAAATGAGGTGGATAAAACACCAGAAAAATATAAAGATTATTATTAGTACGAATTGCAGTGAGGCCCATGGGCTGGAAAAGGCAATATTTGTAGTAAGCAATCAAACATGGATAGAACAATGCCTGGAAACACTCTGTTGCTCTGGCAAGGCTCTGTCAAGCAATCTTTTCACCTCTGGCTGGGGATCACTGCGTTAATAATTGTGTCAAGGCTTCCTTGGGTCTACTGCTACAGATGAATTGTTCGATGCTGCTTTAGACTCTGTGGCTGTCTTTAAACTAGTAAACCTGGAACAGCAGGTCACTGGCACAATGTAGTTTCTACCATTTAATTGCTAGCATAGCCACTGGATTGTGCCAAGCTATATTTTCACAGTAAACCCACATGAATGATTTGGGCAACATCACTGGAGCACTCCCCATCACGTAGTTTGGCTTTGAGGGTGATGGGGAATGGCTGTATGGAAATAATCACTGCTGGCCCAGGTAGTCTGAGTCCCAGAATTGTCTCTGGCTCAGTTTAAATATGCAGTCTGTGAGGCTGAAGAAAGTCCAGTGTACATCTATAGTGTCTATTTACCTTTTACTCGGATATATCTTGTTAAAATCTAAGGTTCTTTAACTTATAATGAACACAAAAAGTGTGTATTAACATGAAGATGAGAAAAAACATGGGTTTTCTGCTTGGCTACTGTACAGGCATGAATCTTGGGGATATTTTGGATGGATTTTATTCTTAAAGATAATGAGAAGGTAAAAAAATTGGGGCCCATGGTGATGCTGCAATATTGATATTATATTGAGGATTAATTTCACTTAATCTAGAATTTAGGCATGTAGTATTAACTCAACAGCTGCTACAGGGAAAGGAGAGAGGTAGACTGCTTCAGAAGAAATTTTACCCCACAACTCTTAGATGTCTTTCTCCAGATGAGACAAATCTCCTTCTGGAGGTGCACACCCTCCTCTACCAACCATGAAGGGAGCCCAGATGACTTGCTTGGAACATATGCCTGGCATTTCAATGACAAAATTAAGGAATGACTCACATTCACAGACTTGGGGTTTGCTAAAGGAGTCTGGAACATCCAAAGCCCCATGAAAGTCGAGGCCAATTAGGTGTTAGTTGTCTAAAGCCAAACTTTGAGTAGATCAGTGTTCCTTAACAAATTGTGCAGGTGCAATAAGCTCTGCCTTATAGGGGAATTATCAGTCTTGGTTTCCATCTGGTTCTAGGTAATACTTAAGCAATAAACTTTGATGCATGTCAGTCAGGACTCCGTATAGAAAACTACCAAAAGATCACACAGATTACAGTGCTACTTCTGTGAACTCTGTTAACTTATTTATAGGAGAGCTTATAGTCTTCAGACATAAACCAGGACTCCACAAAACTAAGCGCTATACACGCATTAAAGAGAGAAACAAGCCCTACTTTTACATGACATTCTTATTAGATAGAACTATATCTTGAACTTTTGAAGTATATTCTAAATACTCAAATTCAGCTGTCTCAAAAAGAGAGAAAAAGTTATGGAAAACTTTTAAAATTTAAGGTTGATGCCTTTCTTATTGTCATAGAATTTTAAACATATTTGTATGAGCTTTTTCATCTTCATACTTTCATTTTATATTTGAAAAAAAATGGTTTTGCTTTTTTACTGGTGATAAACTGGAGCTTTCTTTTTGCAAATCTGGTGTCTTCTAAAATTTCAAAGTTTGAAAAAAAGTCAGCTGAAAAATCTGATATTTTACTCAAAGGCTGCTGTGTTTTGCATTTCTGATGGAAAAAAAAAAAAAGAACAAATTTATTAGCTCTCTAGAAGAACATCTGTTTGTGATTGACTTAAATCATTAGTCTGGTGTTTTGTTTTGTTTTTCTCTTGAGAACCAATCTTCAAGCTTGTTTCTATCTTTTCCAATAAAAATCTAAAATTTCCCTATATCATTTCTGATGAGGCCAAAACGCTCGGTTTTCACAAGGGGGAGAAAATAATAGTGATTTAGTTAAGCTCTACACCTCCCAATAGAAAACAGAGATTTTTTATGGAAAGCGGCCACAGCTGCACATAACAACATGCATTAGTGCATCTTGCAGGGAAATGAAATCGAACAGCAAGACACGATCATAAGCCTATCTTGGAGTGTAGTCAATTTGTCCAGTAAATATTGTGGCATTAACAGTTTTATTTGTTGATCATTTCTGATGTTAATGGTAATGGGCCCCTTTGGTATTGGGATATTTATGTCTGACAGTGTGGTGCAATTTACATTAATAAGACTCATTAATTTCAGATGGTTTCTACTATGGAGGAAGGAAATATTAGAAGTGTTTTGTGGTTATTTTCAACATTAGTCTCTCTCTCCACACAGCACAGAGCTGTACATTGCTGTACAACAATGAATGCCCCCTTGTTGTTGTTATTAATTATTTGCTTGCCTGCCAGTGTTGAGGGTGGATAGATGTCTTCTGGAGGAATTATCTTCCATTTTTTACTTAGACTTATTTTTTTTTTTCTCTCTTTTATTTTTTCTTTTTTGGTCTAAGTGGAACTCATAATTCCAGACTAAACTAGAAACATTTCAGTTTCCATCTCCCATTTCCTACATCCTCTTTGCTTCCACGATGATGACAACTCTGGCCATCAGTTAGAATCTGGATGCTAAAATTATGTACAACTTTGTGGGAGGATCTATGACAGAAATGACAATTCCTTCCTTGAAAATGATACAAATGACTCAGTTCTTTAGTATGTTCAATTTTTATAACAGGAAATAGAAAGCTAATTACTGGTTATTAAGGGCTTTCTAAATTTCTCTCTCTTTTATTAGTTGGACAATGAACAGTTACTTTGTATGAGATGGGAAAAGTCAAAGCAAATAATTTATTAGGACTGATTTCCATAATGGGTTTTCAGGCACAGACTCACAGCGCTGGCAGCTGACACGGCCGCCACTGTTCTGCCTTAGCTTCAACATGTTCATCATTCTTCATGAAAATGGAAGATACAGCATTTTAGCTCTTTAAAACTCAGACAGCTGTACTGAACAAAAGTGCACAGCCTCGCAATGTCTAACTCCACAGTGTAAAGATGATAGTTTGGTTTGCATAGATCTTTTTTCTTAAATCTTCCTTATTTTATTTTGCAGCCTCTGAACACCTAAATTTGAAAATGTGTTCTTTTTTGAGCAACCCAGAAAACATGAGACTTTCTTAAGGAAAAGAATCTAAGCAATTAATTGTATAGGTAAAGCGGAAGAGTAGGAATTAAAATGTGAGGGTTTGGCTCTTGGAAAAAAAAAAAAAAAAAAGAAACAGGTTTTCACTTATTTCCCACTGAAAAGACACTCATTCTTACTGACTTAGTCCCTGAAAAGCCTTTGTATCAAAACTGGGTGTTGTTCAGAAAGGTGCATGTGCTTTCCAGTAGTTCTCAGCTTTCCCTTTAGTTACTCAGCCCTCCAAGAAAAAAAACCTCTCAGATTTCTCTTAAAATCTAGATATGCAGCGAGAAGGAATGTGTTCAGAACTCATTAAAAATGTGTTAACGAGGTCCAGTCTGAAAAAAAATCACAGCTGGAAAGCTCATCGCCTCGTTCAGATAATTATTGAAGTTTAAAACATCTCGTGGAGAGAGCAATCCTGTGTACGTTTGTGCAGGTGCGTAGCTCTTCGGTCGTCCATTACTTCTGCTAAAACTGGGATCAGCAAATGGGTACGCAGCCAGCATGAGGTGTTAAAATAAGTATTTAATAAGTAGAAAATGGAAAATAACTACAGACTGGCAATTAGAAAAAGAAAGTAACTGAGTTAAGGAACCGCGTGAATTTACGGACAGCGAAAACCCAACTTTAATATATTAGGAAAAAAAAGTAGGGCCTAATAACCAAACTAAAAGTTGGTTTGGGCACCTTGTATATGAAAGTGTGAAAGAAGTTTAAAAAAAAAAAAACAACCCAAAAAAAAAGAAGTCAGCAAAATATTCACAGAGGTTCACAGTCAATTTTAGACACAATTGGCAAATGATTGAAGAAACAGCTTGCTGAGTTAATATATAAAAAATGGTAAATGGAGGATCAGGAGAACTATCCTAGGGCCTCAATAAAGTTATAGAAAGGATTATTTAAGCTATAATTATTAACAGAAAGTAAGTGAAAACATATTTTCACCTGCCAAATATAAGACAGAGGAAAACAGGCACCGCAAGTTGAACTTGGTGTAATTTTTGATGTAGTCACAGGTTTGATTTCTAAATGTATTATATTACATTTATATATATATATATGTATACATTTTTATATATATGTGTATATATATATATTTGTATGTGTATATATATATATGTGCATATATATATATATGTATATATTGGGATTCACTGAACCACCTTCATATACTCTCAAAGTGTTTCTAACAACTTTCTTTTTCTATCAGTTCTTCCTTTACTGATTGAATAAAGAGATGAGGGGTGATGAGATAAAATAGCCTTGCTCAGAATTCCCCTATTATTTTCATTGCTTGTTGACAATTTCATGATTTCTGTTGAAATGAACCAGAAGAATAAATTCATGCCCTTCCCTTTTGCCTGACTGCAAGCAGATGCTTAAAAGCAGTGGGAAAAATACCTGTCTCTCCATCTCCCTGAAGCAAAACAAAATTTCTACCCCTGGAGCTAAGTGAGATTTCAGGGGCAAGCTGAGAAATGTACATTTCTCATGATGATACACCGATTAAACCTTCCACTTTGTGTATGCAAGTTCTTTATTTGCACCAAAGGCAAAAGTGGCTCTTACCATAATGCAAACTCCTCTTTGATGGGTGCTTTCTAAAGCTGCCAAGAAAAAGTGCAATAAAACAATAAAGGGACATATAAAATAAAAATAACAATGCAATTCAACAAGTTTACTATGCAGAATTAATGTCCTTATGGCACTATCATATTAACTCCTCTTTTCCATATTTACACAGTGACTTCAGAGAAATACAGATAAGTTTTATTTACACCCCGTGTCCCACCTACTTTGTAGCCATACAGTTGTCTTGCAGATGAGCAGTTTGTGGATGACAGCTACTAGTTCTCCAAGACTGCAACTTTACTAATACTAGTAATATCAGGGTAAGTCGTAAGTTATGGAATTCAATTGTCTATAGGACTAAGCCATGACTGGTTTGGGTATGTCATGGATCAACTAGTAGACTTCCAAAGATTTCCATGTGCATTTTGGCTTAACAAGGGCCAAGAATCACTTCCAATAGGAAATTTGGGTTCATTGTCTCTGCTTTGATGAATAACAATAATATGGATGGCTTTTTCATATACACTAGCCAAACTGCATTAAGAGACATCTTATCTGTTGATGTCACTGTGACTGATCTTTAATGCAAAAGCCTGGGGAGTCTGATAAACCTTACAAAGTTTGGACTTGATGGTCCTGGAGGTCCTTTCCAACCATAGTGATTCTATGATTCTATGATCCTGAAGATCATTTCAGGAGCATGTTTTATGAACAAAGAAGTTTTGAGATTTTGGGGTTTAGAAACCTTATATCCAAACCTGCCAAAATATATTATAGTATTTCACACACAACGTAAGTGAAATATTTGTCCATTTCAGTCCTGAGTTTGATTATATGTACTTCACAACAAACTGTTGTGAATTTCTTCTCCTTAGAAGTCCCTTTGATTATTTCTTGAAGTCATTTCAGCCCTTAACACAAATCTTGAGCAATGTAGGTTTTTTCTCCTTGACCTAAGTCTCAATTCCTTCTTTAATATTTAGATTTCACTCATCCTACATTTCCTCCTCAGCCACTACACACTATTGCTTACTACCATCAGACCAGATCTAGTTATGGCAACAGGACGCTTTCCTCCATTGCAGCACATTTGAACCCGTGTTTTGAGGTATGCAAATATGGCTTACTGTGATTTAAGTTCAATCCACAAACTTACTGCCATCCCAGGCTTCTGGCTAACTTCTGTGTCTACATTATAGGTGAATTTCACTTGGCTGCAGAAGTGAGGAGATCTGTCAAAAATATTGGCCATGAACATGTTTTAGAATTTGGAAGTTTTAGAAGAGTCTCGGAGAGTTAGGAACATGATATTTTATTTAGACTGTCCACCATGGCACCTTACAATTATTCAGGTATTATTACTGCACCTGCATTCAGGAGAAGGTTAAGGATGTGGCCTGTGGACCATCAGGCACTGCCAGAAATCAATTTTGTATAAAGTCAATGAACAAAGTCAGTTGTGATGTACACTGAGGATGCCTAATAGACACTATGACTCTTTCTACTCGTTTGGTATCATGCTAATAGACCTGTTTGCCCCTCTCTTGAACTTAGATACTATAATACTGGTTAACGGCGATGAAAATACCAGCCATAATATAGCTGTTAAGAGTTACTATCAAACATTGTAGAAAAAATATGGCTTGGAGGATCAGCTGCAGCCTATATAACACAGATAGTAGTTATCATAGCTGGATTACAGACACTTTCAAGGGCTTTCTGTTTTGTGAATTATTCTTCACGTTACCATTTTCTTTATTTTTCAGAATTAATTCTCACAGTTATCGTGTGTCTGAATTTTGCCTTTATTCATGGGTTTAAACCATGCTATTGTCAAGTTATAGAGTGACCATACAATTTGATGCCCCCCATAAAAGCAAAACCAAAACATCATACCAAGGTCTATAACACAACTCCTTTGACCAAAGGACTTAGCTTAAGATAACCTATTTGTTTATGGGCAGATTCCCCACCTATGTAGAGTAAGTACCTGATTCTGACTGTACCCTCCACTCAAATAATACTAATACTTGACAGTGAGGTACTGCTTAAGGTGAGTGAATAGGCATCAGAGAATTTACTTTTTAGGATAGGCATAGCTGGGAATCATATCAGATTGCCTCCTAATATAAAAATCTATTATTACTTCTTTATAATTTTGCCAAAGCTGAGCCATTTGTCCAGAATAATTCTTTGTCCAAAGTTTACATCTAGTCATTTGGTATTTTTGTTTGGTTGGTTGGTTGGGGTTTTTTTAATAATTTTTTTATTGGTCTTCTGAAATATTTCTAATAAAAGATCTTACTATTTCAAAGAAAAAAAATGAAAGAATCAAGACAGTGTTAGTTCTGCTTGAAGAATCACTGAAAACAAGATCAGAGATGCTGCTCATGTGAAAATCTTCCCAGATTTGGCCAATGTATGAGTTTTTTGAAACTGCTCTGTAATAAGACAGTGCAATTATCCAGTGATTTAGCCTGAGCTCAGCATGACTCAGTCCCTTGGGTCCCCTAGAAGACTGTAGGTCCTTGTCTACCTTTCATAGCTTCTTGGTCTCAGAGCTGGGCAGCCTAGGCCTGACAGTCTGTAAAATGCATGGAGACAGGGGAAAACCTCATGAGCAGCTTGGCAGGGTGCTTTTGATGTGGTAGCAGAGAATAGCAACCAACTCTTGCTATCAGCTGCCTCTGTCAATATGAGTTGAGGTTTGGATCCTGTTGATAGATTTATGCTGGAAGAGGGCAGATAGGAGGAAGGAAGAAGAAACTGCAAAGTCTATTAACAAATGATATGGTGGGGCAATATTGGTCGGATTTTTTTGCTGTTTCTAGGTTTTAAACCATAGGTGATTATATGGCCTGAGAAACAAGTCAAGTTGTGTCCTAGGGAAACCAAACTACAACATGCTATCACATCATTAAAAATTCTATTTAACGAGTAGACTTATGCAAACAACCTTCATCCTAGAACTGTTAAAATTCAGAATTTTCATATCTAGCCTTCTTTGAAGGTTCTTTGTTTAGTTTATTTTTTTTAGCTGAATTAAATATCTGTCACCCTCAGATGCCAAGTGAACCCAGCAGTTATTGCTCCTTGTTCTGAGTCCGTCCATGTCCAGTTTCAAAGAGGAGGCACTTGACTACTGGGCTTCTCATAGTTCCCTAAAATCTGTTGCCTGTCTTCTCCAAGAAAACTGAGGGAAATAAAACAGGTTAGCTGGAACGACTCCCAATTCCAATCCCCAGACCATGTTATGTATAAATATTGCTTTACTCATCCAAGCAATAACACAGACAGTTGCTTGGATGCAGTAGTACAGAAGTCACCTTCTGAAAGGTGCTTGTGTCCTTGAGGAGAGAACCAGGATATTTTTGTGATGTGCAACAGCTGTATTTGGGATTGTTCTCTCATATCTGAATGTATTCTGTAAGTGGAATGGCTGTTGGTTCTCTGCTGAAAACAAGGTCCCTATTTTCAGTGGGAACACAGCTTGAAATAAATCTACATTACTTTAAAAACAAAATAAAAAAAAATAAAAATCACCCTTAAGAGTAAATTAAAGCAGATAGATTTTCTTTGATCGAGTTACAAGCAGGCAGAAGTGTTAATACGCTGGAACGTTTTCACGGCGGAAATGAATTACACCATCGGCCGTGCAACTGTAAAGTCGAGCGGAAATTGTAACGAAAAAATCAACGGCTGAGTCTGAACTGTGAAGGATGTTGGCAAATATCCAGGAAAAGGTATGGCTGGTGCCAAACTTGCATAAAAGAATGGTTTAACAGGCAGTCCAATTGCTATAACTGACTCTTTTTTTTTTTTTTTTTCCTTTTCTTTTAGCTATTTTTCCTATTGTAACTAATCTCATTAAATAAGGCCTATTGTCTCTCCCCCTCAGACAACAGGCTCATTCAGGGGAGCTGTGCCATGCATTGAGACCCTTCATCAGGATTTGAAAAGGACAACAGTGCATCATAAAAAATAGGATGGATTGAGTGTGTTCCACCCTGAAAGGCAGGAAAAAGCCTTCACAGCACGTCTGAAAGCCAGCACCATTTGAAGACATCTCTTGGAAAAGCTGTGTGAAATCCTATCAATGTTTGAGATTATTGGAAGGTGGGAGAGAGAAGTACTTTGGGCATGGCTGATGATTCCATAAACCAATGGCAGCATGACAAAAGGAGGGATCAGCCACCAAGATTAGTGTGGAGGCAATGGAAGGAAGGCAAAATTTAATGCAGAGGAAGGTTGGGTTTGAGAATCTGATCCAAGTCTCTCATTGAGAATGGCAAGTTTCACATTAAATTATTAGAGAATTATAACACCTGTACTTGTAAAATACTTCCTCACTAATCTGTACCTTCTTTTCTTGCAAGAACACTTGGTCATGAAAATCTTCTCAGGAGATAACAGAAATCACCCAAAACTTAGTGATAACAATAACACAGAGATGGATAAATGAAAACCATAACAACTATTACTACGAGCAACCAGCATTTCCAACTAAAATTCCAAGACAGATCTAAGCAATTGGACTCAATGATCTTAAGGGTCTTTTCCAGCCTAAATGATTCTATGATTCTGTGATTTCACTAGCTCAAGTTAGAAACATTTTCTGCCAAGGCCTTGAAGTCTAAACAGAAGAGAACTGCAGAGTGAGTGAAAGCAAAGGAAGGAATAGAGAAAAGTGCCACACAGATTAATTCTGATCTGACTCCCATGGGAATCTGTGCACACAGTACAAAGCCTGCAGATCTGCTGGAGCATATTCCTATACTACCCACAGCATCACACTGTTAGCATTATACTCTATCTAGAAAAATACTTTCTACTTTTCAGCTGAAATAAATAGCTTGGCAGAATGCAGTTCATCCAGTTCCAGGATCCAAGGAAGTTCTCTAAGAACCAGGGCAAGTGTCTCTTGTTTTCCGCCTTGGGACATGCTCCGTGTCTGGGGCTTAAAGAGAATCTTCTCATGGTGGAGTAATGGGAATAGTAACAATGATTTACACCTGTAGCTTTGAAAGTCACTTTATTAAACATAAATAAATGAATAAATAAAATAAATAAATACATAAATAAAGCTACTATTACCTTCAGTTACCTGATGAAGAAACTGAGGCACAATTTGCATGGTGTCCTCCAGGCAGCTAGCAGCAAAGGCGACAACAGTCTAGGCTTTTCAGTCAAATCTTTTGTTCAATTGTGGGCAACACTAAGTCCCACTTTGCCTTTGTGTTTACATTCTTCTGTCCTTCTCACAGTGTTGTTGTTCTCTTTGACCTTGTCTTTCTGCCTTTTCCTTTTTTTTCACATATGTCCAGCCAAGTACTCATCCTCCTATGCTAAGTCTATGCACACAGTTCACTGGGCTCAGGTGAAAACTAACCACAGAGAGATAGATTAAACAAAATCTTGGTTGTTTCAAACTCTCTGAACCTCCTCTGTAGGATCTTACAGGGAAACTGATAGCTAACAGACTACAGGTTCTACTTAAAAAAAAAAAAAAAGGAAAATAAAAGAAAATAATTTGATTTAAAATTCCTTTTTTTTGACTGAGCATCACCAATTCCTTTCAACCTTACTACAGAAAGTCAAGATCTTTTGGAGTTTTGACCACCATTGAGCAGCACATGCTTGTGTTGCCCTGAGGAAAATTTCTCTGGGAAAAGCCAGTATATGGATGGAAAAACCAGTATATGGATGGAAAAACAACTGTATAGACAGATAATCCTCATGTACAAATAGTATCCTCAGTGCAATGATAGTCAACTTTCAGGTGAGTACTGCACCTATCGAGGACAATGTGTGTGATCTGGTGAACTAATTAACTTGTATCCTGGAGAAGGAGGTTCTAACTAAGGAAATGCAGTACAAAGCCCAACTTAAGCATCCTAGATCCTGGCCTGTAGCAACAGGAATAAACTACAAATCTTAAGTAGATTAAAAATAACTGTCATGTTACATCACAGGAGCTTTATCCCTCAGTCCTGGCACATCCCTACACAGCAGTTATCATTAGCAGTTGCAGTTAAGAACAGCAAGAATCTGTTCTTTTCATTTCCATTAATATCTTAAGAAACACAGGCATTGTGGGTGAATCAAGCCTAACTGGAATATGAAGTAAATCCCTCAGCTGTAGCCAATTTGGATCTCATTTTATACACAGCTAATCTAGATTTAAAGCTGCTGAATTAGACTGAATTTGCAGTCAAGGCAGCAAGAACAGACTCAGATGCTTACTATCTGGTATAACACTCTGGATGCTCAGCTGGTGTGAGTCACCTGTGCACAGCACTGGAGTCAAGTGAGATACCCTAATTTATACCTGATGATCAGCATCCCCAGTAGTTTTAGTGCTTTACAGATAAGTTTTGTGCCTGGATAATTACTGTGTGATAGCTGGCCTGGTGATTCAGTGAGAAAGGTGATCCCACTACCAGCTGAACTGTTTGTAGACACAGGAAAGAAAAAAAAAAATCAGATTACTTTTAATCTTTGGACCCTTCAGTAAAACTTTCAATTTTTGTAGAAGTACTTTTCTTGATTTAGATCTCTTGCCTGTGACGTTGCATGCGAAGGAGTCCACTAAAGAATTATTTGATAACATCATGTATCTCTCCTATATTTTTTAATACAGGGATAAATTTTGTATTCTTTCACAATAATTCCATGGTTGTGAAAAGGTGTGGTCCTACCACCTATCTGGAAATTTCTTACATAAACTTCAAGACCTTCCCAGCAGCTACCACATTTGGATGGCAAGGCAGGTAATTTCCACACGTTGATGTTCTTTCAAGTATTTACTGTGCTCTGCTCACTTACTGAAAGACTTTTGGGTTTTTTTTAATGAAAACAGTATATCCACTGTAAATAGGATAATGAGAGTAAAAACTTTGTAGGTTGCAAAGTTTTTGGGGGAAGTTATGGTTATTTTGTTGTTTTTACACATAACAAGGAGCAAAAAAGGAACCCTTCTTCATTAGTCACTATAACATTAGGAATAATATGAATAATAAACAGTAGTAGTACATCCCATGGCACATTATTAACACCAGCTCTTATTTAGGCTCACACAATCGAAGAGACCATGCTGACCATCACGTTTCATCGACTACTACTGTTGGGCAGCACTGCCATGAGTGTGGTCTGCTGGTTTTCTGTGTAAGGTCAGGCTGTTCCAGAACCTCATCCTACCAAATCTTAGAAACTTTCCTTTTACATCAACAGGATAAACAGTATTGTTTTAGTGATGATATGATTATTTCACTTAAGAAGTCCTTATCCCTTATCCATCTCTCTTGCTTATTTACAGGCAACTTTTCTACTCCTTATACATAGTCCAAATACTTTTATCCATCATTTTACTGGTATGGATACACCATGAATTTCTGATGTTGCCTGTCCCATCCACTTGAGTATAGGGTGTGATAGCATTTGGGACATGAAGAATGGGATGAACTTTAGCAAACTCCATCAGCCACAGAGAGTCTTTTAAATCTCAGCTATTTCCCAGTCTCCTTTTAACTTATTTCAAGCAGCAATTCTCCACTGAGGGTTTTGGTTTCTAGCACCATAATTATAATCACCTACAGGCATTTCCATGCATGCTGGGTGCCCCACTTCTGTCAGTGGAGACTGAGGCAACAGATTTGGCAGATTTTGGAGAGCAGTTCAGCTGCTGGAATGCACATTCTTCCTTCAGGATTCATGGCATCACTCTTCACACCCTATTGACTGAATTAATTCAATCTTAGGCTGAAATGGGACCTAAACTACCCACCCAACACCATACAAGTCTGGAGTTAGAAGAGTTGAGTTCCAGCTCAATGATTAGTTTGAATATAGTTGTCTGTATTTTGGTGTTATTATCATGCCCAGACTCAGATCAGGGGCATTTAATTTTTATTTATATATTTATGCTTTTCTTGAGGGGAAAGAAGTAAGAAAAAAAAGCATCTCTCAGATCTTGGCACAAAAACTCCCAACTTTGACTGCAGTTCAAATAAGCAGATTTGAACCATAGCACATTTGCAGTCCTGAGCCTGACTTGCAGAGTAAAGCTTCAAACCTCAGAAGAAAATCTGATCTCTCCCAACCGTGTGAAGGAAAACACACTCTCTTTATTGAACTTCATACTCTGTTCTGGCACACTCTTATTATAAACTGTTGTTGATTATCTAATTCTTCTGGGCATATGAGCAATGCCAGAATGTCGGTTTTACATTAAAAGGATGCAGTTTAAAAAACAAAACAAAACCCTAAATACAGAAATAAAATATGTGTTTAATTAGGGCTTTAATCTTTCCTGAGCTCATTAAAAAAAAAAAAAAAAAAAAGTGGAGAATGGATGCCCATAGGGTTTGATAATATTTTCCTAGACTGAAAACTGCTCCTACAATATATATTAGTAAACATTCATTTGTGTTAGTAATTAACTTCAGTGTTTGGATATCCATTTATTTCTCCTGATTGCATATTCCAGTCCAGATCATTGTTAAATGAGCAGCACCATAATAGCATTGATAGAACTGTTTGGACAATAGCTTTTCAGTTAAAGCTGAGACATTGCTGCCCTGGAAATTCAGCATCCTTCCTCTGGGGGAAGTTGGTCTCTATCTGCCCCACAGCTGAGCTTGTGGATCACTTGGGACCTCTCTTTTTGGGGCAGATGAACTGGACGTAGAAAAGTTCTTTAAGAAAAATTGAAATTTTGAGGTTGTGAATGCAAATTTCAGAATACACAATCTCCCCAAGAAATAAAAATAGTTTTAATCAGTCTGTAATATAATTTTTTTAAAGAAAAAAATCCAGTTCAGGGAAAAGATGCTCAAAATGCAGAGGCAAATGCTCCTAATATTCTTGGTTGAAATACTTTTACAAACCTTTTAACTGCAAACTGATCAGCAAAGCACAAGAGACACAAGGAAGCAAGTGAAACACCTTCCTCCATTAAAGAAGCTAGATCAACAATATCTGACAAAACCAGAAATAAATAGTCCTAAGGAAGAAATCTGGAGGAAAGAGGGAAATATATCAAAGGAGTAAGGACCACTGTGAAATTTCCAGATATTGGCCTGAAAATCCCAGAGGCTGAAAAGGTTAGGAAACATCCAAAGTAGAACAAGCATCATGCAACATGGAATTAATCCCTGAGAGTTTGTAAGAGTTTCTCCGGCAGGTGGTGAAGGTATCTCACCTTCTGTCTGAAGACAGGTGAAGAACTGAATGAAAGAAAGGAATATTTTCAGTGCTTCAGAAACAAGTTAAAGGTTTCACTGGTCCTGTGACTCAGGACAAAAATAAAACTGTTGGTATTGTCCCTTAAATTATCAAAATATGAGCATATATACACATATGCTTGTATTTCCTGTCTATATGTTTGTGTGTATATTTACTGAGAAGTGCAGAAATGTGTGTGTACTGTTTCAGTGTAATTAAACCTCATTTCTTCTCAGGCCTGTTGTAAAAGAAATAAAGAAATATTTCTTAGAAATAATTGATTTTGTGAAAGTATTTGCAAAGTTATGAAACTTTTAAGATATCACATTAATATAAAAAAAAAAGAAAGGAAAAAAGTTAGAACATTTCAAAACACTTCCCCTCCCCCCCACAAAAAAATAAAAAATAAAATAATAAAAAAAAAAGAGCAGGGAAGGTTTTCTAATCATCTTTTCCAGTCTTTTTTCTTTTTCCTTTTTTCTTTTTCAATTAATTTGTTTCTATTTAAAGAAAGATAAAAACTGACGTTGACTAAAGGTGTTGCAGAGGTCTCTTATCAGCATGCAGCATCCTAGTCTTTGTGTTTAGAAGTAAGGCAATGAACCAGAGGGGTCCAGGACTAGTAGTACTCTGCCTTGAAGCAGCAGAGCTGGCTTCTTCCCCAGGGCAGAGTCCTTCCCATCTGCTGGGAATGGTCATGGCCTGTGTGAGCTCTCAGACTGTGCGTGCTCTTTTTTTTTTGGTAACTACTAGGCAGATCTGTCCAAAACCTTAGCAGATAGCAAGCCAACAATTAAAATCTATAGCAGATTTAGGAAAAATATCTCAGCCTGTCTCTGGCTCTAGTTAACTGCTATGTACAGAAATAGGTAATACTGATTTTCTGTGTAATATTGGCTAAGTCAATTAGGTTTTTCAAACCTTTGTGCCTGAAGTTAAGCATATAAATTATTTTTCAGGTATTTAAATAAAATTGGCTAGGTTTTCTGAGAAGCTGAGAATCTTCTGAGTCAATTTTCTTTAGACTTCATTAAAACTTTAGGTGATCAGTGTAGCAGCATCTTCCACGTCTGGGTTAAACTGAGACTTTTTATATTTTATATTTTAAATCCCAATTTGGATTAGGAACTCAATTCTGAATTATGTCCTGAACTTATTTCTAAACTTGCCAAGAGCAAAATTATTATAAAACATCCCAGACAGATATCTTGTTCAGGACAGGGACTTAATGCATATAGGAAAACAAGAATTATCCTGCATATTTTGAAATGGAAATTTCAGCATGTGTTTTCATTTGAAACCAAAAGTTTTTCACTTTTTTCTCAGGAGAAAAGAAGAGGCACTTCCTTTCTCTAATGCTTCACATGCACATATGGGAAGTGGGAACCAAATGCATGCTTTTCCTCTTATTAAAGTAAACCAGGATGTCCCAATTGACTTGGGTTATTGGTATTATTACTGAGATATTGGTATTATTGGTATTGGTATTATTACTAGGACATTGATATCATAACCTGAATACGTTTTGACAGTTTAATTTGACCACAGAACTCATTGCTAGACTTGAGGAGTTGTCTCAAATATGTAGCATGACACAAGATACATTTCTGTGGGAAATTTAGCTTTGATAACTGGCCTTTTCCAAACACAACATTTTATCCAGACTTTTAGGCTCTTGAAGCTGGTATTTTCTGACATACTAGGTTAAATGCCTGGGATCATCCACGCTCTGAAAGAGCTGTCTTTGACAGGAATGGGCTCTGCTTGTCAGTTTGCAAAACAGACACAAGGAGATCAAGTTTATACAACTGCTGCAACGTCGTAATGTGATCCCATGTCTATGTACATACCACACATAGCAAAGTAGAGCCTCAATTCTTTACTATAATAGTCTCGAAGTGCTATGATAAAATAAGTAAAAAAGATCACAAAGACAACAGAGGTGTATACCAGGTATTATAAGAGCAGCCATAACTTCATCTGAGATTGAAACCTTATTGCTTTAGGCACTGTGTATAGATGTACTAATATGCAATCAACTGCCCCAAAAGATACATCAACAGAAATAAATACTCAAACAAATAACACCCACAGTAGCTAGTTATTGGAACAGCTTGCCAAGAGTTTGAATAACCTCATCGTCAAGTGAGATCTGAAAGTCAAATGTATCTGTCTCTTTCTGCGAGTTGTGTTGTAACTGCATGAGAAGTGGTGGGCCCCATGCAAGAACCTGAGGGTGCAAGGTGTGGGACTCATCTTGCATCTTATTGAAAAGTTGTGCACCTAAGACCAGCCTCTCCCCATAGAGGTAACTCCTCTCGTCCTAACCTGTGTCTCAGATAGGTGGGATGGATCACCTCCAGCAGCATGTCTTTCTCCTAGCACTGAGATGAGCAGCAGCAGAAAAAATTAGTCCTCTCCTCACTATCATCCTTATGGAGCTCTCATCCCTTCAAGATGATGGACATATTTGGTCCCCATTAATTTTGGTGGGATTTGTGTAGCAGCAAGAATCACTCCACTGGGTGGTTATGCCCTTCACTGGTGAGACTGGCTGGAAGACAAGCCCTCAGAAAATGATGCAGAGACATTTAATTTTACTTTTTTAATGTAACTGTCGTTTTATTGGGGCTTTCCTTAACCAAGGAAGGAATTTTAATGTGATTTGGAAGTTGGAGCAAGAGTGTGGAAACATTATTGCTATTTATATTACTGTTTAGTTAGCAGTACTGGAAGATATTAATATCATCTTCTGTATTATTGGAGTGAAATAAATGTTGGGAAACACTGGTCATGACAGAATGAAAAAAATAATTAAAAAGTGAAGAATTTTCTCCCTCCTATTTTTTTTAATAACAATAAAATCTATAAAGAAGTCAGAAGAGTAAGAAATACCATGTTAGAAACAAACATGGATATAAAAATATTAATAAGAACAACCACCAAACCTGCTCTTAAGACAGAAAACAGGGTAATTAACTCTACTCCAATCCTGATGCTCTCATTTGAATGCATGCAATTTCCTTTACTTTCTTCTTTGTTTGTTCTATTTTCCTTTACCCGTGTGCTTTTATCATTTCTGTTGTTTATTCATGGCAGAGCTGGTTGCAGCTTTCAATCAAAAAAAGAAAAAAAAAAAAGAAAATAAAAAGAATAGAAAAAAAACCCACAACTGTACCATCCTCCAACTGGCCAACGTGGAGGTTGGAGACCACACGGGGATCAAAGTGATATGAGGACAACAGGGGTTTCATTAAAATGTTCTCCTCTCTGCCTGAGGAAAGAGCAGTGAGGACAGGGTGAGAGGGGGAGGGGGAAGGGAAATCATCTGGCCCAAACAAGTTTAACTAAAAAAAAAATCCAAGCAAACCACCTGTGGTCTCCTTGGAAACTGGCTTGCAACCCCTCCAGCCACCTTTTAATGAAACCCCAGAGCCCCTTTATTAATTTATTAAAGAATCTATTTTCTGAAGATTCATAAACCGCGCATAACTCATATTCCAACACATCTCTGCTATGCTAATAGCGCGTGCTGCCATGAATAATTAATTCTTTAATTAGTAATAATTAGAGGTTGTTGTATAGGTCAAACCATTGGGCTGACAGCATGCTACTGTCAAAATGTCATTTGAATTAACGGGACTGTGGCCCCTTCTATACAGAATGATTTGTCATTTGGAGTGGGTTGCGCCCTCCTACCCAAATTTTATTGTTTTAGTGGTGAGTTGCTGTGGAAGGTATGTAATATGCAAAAAGAAACATTTAACAACATTTATGGCACATAAGAAAAGGCTGCAGACCTTCAGCAGATTCTTATAGTGGTGGATCTTGGGCTGGGCTGTATTCGTTCCTCCCTGCAGAAAAAACAAGAATGGGATGAAAGTAGTTTCATTGACATATGCTAAACCAAACTATATTTTTGGCCAAAACCACTGCCCACTCTCTACATCCCTGTAGGAGCTACAGTTGAGGGTCTAGTTCTTCTACTCAATGGACAACCAGAGGAATTTAATCCTTGGAACCGATATACCAAAGACTAGATTTAATCCTTTGGCTGTTTCTAGTCTGAGGAATTTTGAACCATTGTTCTCCATGTTTTCAGGGGCTTACAGAAGCCACTCGTATGGACAGGCTTGAAAATTGAGTGTTAGTACTGCTCTGCACTACAGAAAGCAAACTGTCACCAGCACAAAAGGGTAATGAGTTGTGAGAAATGAAGTTTTAGGCCAAAAAAGTTTGCTCACTTCATTTCTCACAGAGTTACCCCATAAATTAAACCACTTTATTGGAAGGAAGGGCTTGGGCAAGAAGACAGTCAAGAATGAAAATCAACAAATTCATGAGAGATAAATGCTGGAAGTATTGATTCTGCATCTCTCTATTTCATTCCTGGGTGCAGCACCCTGTAGAGAAGGACCAAAGCTCAAACCAAGACTGCAAATTTCCTAGAAGAGCTCTTCACAGACCCCTGGAACCTGAATTGTGCCAGAATTTCTCATTTGAGGAACAGGTGGTAGAGCTTATCTGAACTCACTGGAACTACAAGGGGAGATCAGAAATGTCTATGGAGAACAAAGGCATTGAAGATTACTAAATATATGGAAACTGCAAGTAACTCCTGAAGTGCCTGATTTGGAAATGCTGGAAACTGGGGGGATATGAGAAGGAATTATCAGATGTGATCATATTTGTTATTCTTCTACAGGCATATATTTTTGACTACTTACAAAAACAGTATGGTGGGTTGGCTGGACCTTCAGTCTGACCTAATACAGGTGTTTTGTTATAAAGAACAATTCCTATATGAGGAATTTGATGCACTTAACACCCATTTGTGTGACTTTTTTGTGCCTCTTCTGAGGGAAATAGTAGACACCTTTCAATACAGTGGGGTCATTTACCAACTTTCACCACCAAAGCTAAGCTCTGGGTGAAGGTAAATGAGAGGGTTTGCTATGGCTGAGCAGAACAATAATGAAATGAGCAGAGGAGACTCAGTTCCCATGTGAAGGGGGGAAGGAGGAGAGAGATGGTTTAGTCAGGTTATTGCAATGGTAGCACAAGATAGAGGAACAGATGTGCATCAGCTGTAGTGGGGTAAATCACCTAGACAGAGTCCTACACTACTTCAATTTCCCTGATCTACTGCAATTTCCCTGATCTTAGCTCATCTCCAATACTCTGCACGGCACTGCTGTACCCGACAGACCCATATGTTAAGCACTGATGGAGCAAGGGAATTGATTTATGCATTTCATTTCACTTGAAAGACACCAACCTGAATGGGTTGGTGGTGTTGTAATCATCACAGAAATACAAACACACAGCCTTACTCATAACCAAAGTGGATGAAAAGAAGTCCCCTAACTCACAGTAGAATGGATTGGAGCCCAAGAGCCCACTCTTTTCAATTCCTGCTCTGACTACAAAACACACATTCTTTTCTTTATAGGAACAACCATAGCAGCCTTTCTATTCCTCTCTTCCTTGCCTACTAACAGAAGAATTAATAAGTGGAGGCTAAGCAAATGCAAAAAGGGCTTGAGTATGTTTTCCAGTTAAAAGGAGATTAAAACCAGTCCCTTCTGTAAAGAGGAAAATAAAGAAAAATATGACAAGAAAATAAACCCATAATAATATAGGCAGTGAAGTGGCAGCTATTTTGCTGCCAGTGAAAAGATGTTATCAGAAATCCTTTTGTATCATTACATATTGATGTATTTTAAAAAAAAAAAAAAAATGAACGAAAATCACCTGAGATTTTACATAAAAGTTGTTTGCTGTTGACAATGCAACAAGGTCAAGCAGGATTTTACACAAAAGCTCTTTGAAATCTACATCAAGGGATCTGGTTTGTAAAGGGAAACAAGCATGTTGGTGGTGGAGAACATTGCTGCAGATCTGCTGCTCACAATACAGGGGACAATTTACATTCCCCTTCCGAAAAAACACAAAGCTTTATTGGTGTGCAAATGTGTTAAATTAATATGTTAACCAGATTTTCAGTGCCAACAGCTTGTGACTGTGTTGTCAAAATAACCCCATGGTACATAAAGAGCAACAATTGCAATGGTGTTCAAAATATGTCAGAACTTTCCCCAGCTGGGAAAAGCAGAGTGCCCAGAAACTTACTGGGGAAGAGATAACTGGTTTTTTCTTCTCATACAGTTTATTTTTTTATGCTTTGTGTGCATTCTCCTGGTAGAAGACACAGCCTTTATTCTCTCTACCCATTCTTGCCATGGTTCTAACAGTCCTCCTCAACAAAAGTTCACAGCAACGCATCTTTGTGGAGCTGAGATGAACTCTGTGAACCACAATCTGTCTCTTCTGTTCCTCCTTCTGTCCGCAGAACTTTCCATTTTCTCTTATCTCACAACCAGCTGCATACCGGCTTCATTTCTTAGGATTTTCTCCAGTGTCTCTTAATCTCTTTTTGTAAGACAGAATTGTTCTCTCTTTTGTTTTTTTTTTTTCTTTTTCCACCTGTTTTTCTGCCCATTTCTTTCCAAAGTTCTCTTGTTCAGAAAACTTGTTTTTCAACTCACTCTTCCAACAAAGAAACTCTTCTTCTGCCTTGTTTTCATATTTTTACAGGCATCTGCCCAGCCTCTTGCACTTTTCTTGTTTAGTGGTTATCAAAACATCCTGAGTTACCCATATATCTTTTTACCTCTTTCACCATGCCCTGTCTCAACTCATCTTTGTATCCAGTAGCACCTTTATGCCCAAACCTTCTCATCTATGAAATCTATAGACAAAATACTTCCTACCTTAAAACTTGCAGATAAACTTCTGCCATGTAAAACACAGAATATAAATAATATAGATCCTTGCAGTGGGTTTCACCTGAAGGATTTGTATTCACACAGATATCTACATGCTGTGTTAATGCATAGGTCTGTAGGTCCTACAACATCAACAATCCTATTCTGCCTGTATGGGTGACCTATCCTGCTACCCATGTGTTTGTGAAAGTTGTAGGTGTAATACCAATTGTCTATCCATGCCATTTGACAGCCTAGTGAATGTGTTCAGGTGAGCAAGAGACATAAACACATCCTTGCAATACCAGGATACACATCATGGAGAAGCAGGCCATAGGGGTCTTCTAGGTTGATTCACCCAACTCCATCCTTTTCTTGTCTTTCTACAGACAATACACCTACATTTCCAAGCTGTAACTTGCAGAGAGCATTGTGTATGCTCTTCTCTTTGACAGCATGGCTTTCCAGATAAAATACCAGCTCCAAACTCCCAGAAGCTTCTGGGGTCTTCTTGTCTCTTTACGAACCATGCCCATGGCAGCTGCACAAGGTGTACATGTTGGGTGCTGTCCTGGTAGTGAGCTAGCAGGCTCCTCTGCTCCACTGATTCCACTCCATAGAGAAGATGTTCCCATTTCACTTCTAGAAGACTACAAGATGAAGCCTTGATAACAAGGAATGAAATCTGCCCTCTGTTTGCTTAAACAAGCAGTGTTTATCTTTGTCTTCCTCCGTTTTCACCTTACCTGTATAATACATCACTTTTTGTACATAATCCCCTCTTGCCAAACAGCTTTTCAACAGAAACGTGGGTTTCAACACAGCTCACAAGGAAGCCTTGACTTCAGCCAGATTTTCTGCAGTGTCACACACATTTCAGATGGATTGTAGTCTTTTAGTGACCTTGAGTCAGCACAATGTGCCAGATTTGTCTTTAGTTTTCAGTGTGAGAGATGGTAAAACGAAGAATACAAACCAAATCTTTGGGGATAGAACTGGACAGACATCCTATGCCAACTAATGCTATAAAATATGGGAAGAATACATCTGGCCAAAGCTCTCATGCAAATGTTGGAATTGGCTTCACATCCAAGGTGTTGGCTTGTAGTAACCTTTGCTATAGGAACACCAGGACAAAACCCTGCTAAACAGGGTCAGACCAACAGTCCATCGAGCTGCTTTTTCTGTCTCTTTGTGAGGGACAGTAGAAGAACAAGGTGATCAGCCACTACCACCTCCTCTACATGTTCAGGACCCATAACATGCTTGCCCCAATCATTTCCTTGGCTTGATTCTACTGATGTGTATTGCATTAAAACAGATTTTAGCTCTGCATTAAACTGCTTCTCTTCCTGACTTGGGATGGAAAGTCACAAAGCTGAATTGGGCAAGAAGTTAGCTGTTATGGAAAAAAAAAAAGATCTTTGAGTGATTTCTGGCATTCAGGTTTAAGCCAGACAAGTCTGAGTCAAATTTCAGGGTTGCACATTTGTGCTGGAGCCTGAAACTGCTGTCTTGTAGGTAGAAGCCTTATGGGTTTTTTGCAAGACATCTTTATATATCGTGCTTTTGGCTCTTTCTTAACTTCCCATCCATGGCTAGAAGAACGTCCAAACCACTGGTCCTGACATCTTCATTTCTTTTTTTTTTTTTTCTTTTCCTTTATTTCAGTCCTCAAACCCCCTCCTTTTTTTTTTTTTTTTTTTAATTTCTTCTTTCTTCTTTCTTCTTTCTTCTTATTCCTTTTCCAACAGAAGTGATGCAGTGGTTCGGGGAGTTTATAAAATGTACTGCTCCCAAAAACAGACCAAGAAGACCTAGAATCCAAATCTCTCCATTCCTATCTGAATTATAAAATTATTTTGCTTTTGTGCTTATTGTATAATAAATGAACTTTCATCCTGGGCATAGGATGCATCCTGGTTAGTATCATATCCCTTTGGCCTTGACAATTTTACTTTCTGGTTATTATCAGAGTTATTATGGATGCATAGGTTAATTAAAACATAAAAAGCAGCTACTGCCCTGAGGTACCTGTTTTATTTTTAGCTCAGAGGAGATACAATAGCCTTGCATAGGTTCTGTGTGGCTTCTGTGGATTCCTCTCGTGGTTCAAGCCTCCAGGGGCCAGGTCAGTCAACTCAGCCATCACTGGGACATTACTGAGCATCTCAGCATTTTAGTAGTGCTGGACATTTCTTTCTAAAGCTTTAAATGACAAAGACATGCCAGGAACCTAATAAAGGGTTTCCTTAGATTGTTCACTTGAACAGAAATTCCTAAATGTTATCTTTGATTGGCAGTTACCATGCAGAAAGCCTGTTGTTTTGCGTGGTGGTTGAGCAACAGTTCAGTCCTCCCTACTCTGTTTTCACTAAATGCAAAGCAAAGTTGCAGGAGCTCTGCAAAGAGGTTTTAGAACCTCTCTTTCTGGTCATGCCAGGGATCCTTCAGGTAAGAAACATGGAAAAGTAGAAATTCCTCCAAAAAAAGGGAACATTTAAATACATTTACATTTTTATTTTAAAAAATTATTTCCTTGAAAATTAAATGCTTGTTTGATTCAGCAAGCATTTAATGGCCAATTTTCCACTGTGAATACTGGCAATGATGCAGCAGTGGTCACTCTGCTCTGCTTTTGGGTTCCAGTGGGAAGAGGTAAAGTCAAAACTCTAAGCTTCAAGCTGAAGAGCAAAAAAAAGGAATCAGTTTGAAGAGTGCATCTGTATGTCTTAGATATTTTCTGTGTCTGAATCACTGGGTTTTTATTCCATAAAGAGTATGTAGATGACATGTAAATGTTATGTAAATTGGGTCCATAGTCCATTAAAGCACAATATTATAATCACTAATACCCTATAGGCATGGACAGATCAACCAACCAAGTTTTATTTGATCTTTGTCAGAGGCAGTGAGCCCTTTTATGCAATATTTTGTGTACATGCCTTTATTGTGAAGATCATCATTTCAAAACGTGCCCATGCGGGATAAATAGATGTTGTTGATGTGCACTTCTGCAGCAAAGTTCAGCAAGTATATTACTAGTAAAGAGACATTTTACAGACTGACCAAAATGAAGGAATCCCACCTTTCAGTGAGAATTTCCATCTAAAGTGATCACCTGATCAGTAGACTTGAACAACCTCAGATTGCTTAGAACACTTAGCCTTCAACACCTGCTACTTTCACTAGCCAAATTAAAAGAAAACAAGGGTATACAAAAAAGACTGGAGGGCTGTTTGGCCCTTGCCTAGGAAAAATATATTCCTTACTAATTGGCACAACATTGTTAATAAATATTAACTGGTTTACACAGCCTTTGCATTTACTTAATGAAATGGTGGTTGAGGGGTTAATGGGTTAATTGAGGAAAGGAAATGAATCTTCAAATGTATCAAAATATGGTAAGTGACTTAGCCTAATTAATAATTTACATGTCAAGACAACATTTTTCTAGTTGCCATGTGCACTTTCAGAAGATAAAGGTATAAATACTAAAAGGCCAAAACCAGGTAAATCCACAGTGCTTGCACGTTTAAGAGATGGGGTAATTAATCACAGCAACAACATAGCAAGCCTTGAGATGGATTCCTTATCACTAGCATTTTTTTAATAAAGACTATATTGTTTTATTTTAGATATGAATTTGAGAAATCCAATGAACAGCTGCGTCACCAGAAATAAAACTGTAATTCCCTTTTTTGTTACTCATATTGAACTCAAGTGTTATTCCTCCTTTCCAGTTGCCCATTGTCATCTGCTAACCCTCACCTGGTGACTTTTAATGACCCAGCTTGGAAGAGTATAGTACAGCTTATTTATCCTTACCACATGAAGATGAACTTGCATTTGTTGTTAAAGCAATTGCTGATGCTGTCTTGTGAACGTTCATGATAAGATGCACCATTGTACCAGTATTGGTGGTGGGGATGTGGAGTATGATTTTGAAGAGAAGATTCACCTGACCTTAAAATACTCACTCAGTATTTATGTGTCTGTTCTTGACTGATCATTCTTTCACTATCAAATCAGCATTTACAGAAGGTGAGGCATCTCATTCTTTGATAAGTATCTAAAATGGGAGGGACTAATCACTCCTGGAGTTACATATCTTTCTCCATTAGATGAAGAGTATGTAATAGACTAGACATACAGCTGACATAGAGAGCATATAAAGTGAAATTTTCCACCCCATGCAGCACTGGCATGGCAATGACGTAGCTGGAATCAATGGTAGGATTTCTAGTAACCTCTTCCTCAGTCCTTCTAACATGTTCTCTAGGAGTTAGGCTGGGTGTACAGTAACAGTTCAATGTTCCAGATGCAAAACAGTGCTCACATCCATGAAAGTGAGGAGTGAGCAGAGATTTTTAAAAAATGTGGAGCCCCATACACTGCAACCTCTTCCCCAGGGTTTTTACAGAATGGCATGTGTAAGGTGGTAAAGAATCTCCTACCTTTTCATAGCAAGCCTGTTCAAAAGCCACGAGGAACTGGATCTCCATCAGTTTGAGCTATGCTAAATACCTAGCAGCATACATGATATTTCTACATTCATTTCTGGAATATTAAAGATCCAAGCTCACGTGCAGAGAATTGTCAGGCTGCATTCTTGGATGTACAACAATTATATGCGAATTAGAAATCAGACACAGAAGATTAGTAGTCTGGGGTATCAGGAATAAGTGGCATGATTAAATTAGAAAGGCACTACTGAATCAACCTATGCAAACCTGATCTTCTGCACAAAGTGGACTAATCTCTCCACAGACATGCTAGATTTTCATTGCATTTCATATTGTGTACTGCATAATACAAAACTACTGTAAAGCTTACGTGCTGTCACACAAGTAGATCCATATATTTAATTGTCCTTTAAAAAATATTAAATCAATGCAACAACATTTCTGAGCTATATTTGAAATCTTCAATCATTCGGTTTCCAGATTTTAGAGAAAATCAAGAGAAGATAACTCTTGTCTTAAAATCTTCCTATTTTAAAGGATTCTATCATGTTTGCTATGAAGTATCTTCTTGCTTAAAGGATTATCAAGCATTTTGTTTGTTTGAATGATGGGAGGACAGAAGATGCATTTCACTATCCTTAAACCATCCCTGACACCACCAGATGAATGTCAGGTCTAGTGAGGAGAAACAGCAATGATAGACATTCCTCTGACTCCTTGAACAACTTACTCTATTGGAAATGACATTTACTCCTCATGAATGGGTCCTGTACAAAGGCTTTTGTACCACAGACATGATACAAGCTTCTTTGGAGCTCTCCAGGAGGACATCTCTCATGTATATGAGAATGGGTTTCACCTTGAAAAAATCTCCCAATGTTCTGGTTCTGTAAAGAAACTCAGGTTCCCAACTTAAAGGATGTGTATTATATCAATAAAAAATTCCCCAAGTGAGGAAAATACCTATACACATATAACTTGCAGACAGTGTCTTGTCCCACCATATGATGGGATTGTGTTTGGAGCTGCCTAAACTGGATTTATACAGATTTTCCCATGGAAATAATATACCTGAATTTTGTATTAGCAACAGTAAGGGCAAATTTTAAAGTAGCACAATCTTTGACTTATAGGACATTTGAGACAGCAGTTCATGAATTTATTGCTTGTTTTCCTGTTTAAATGGTTGCTTGCCTACCTACCTGCTTTTTCTGTCTGTCTATCAATCTATCTACCTATTAATCTTCAAAACCAGTTACAAAGTACAGCTAAGAACACAAAGCCCTCATTCAGGGCTTTGTATATCCAAAGAACCTAAGTGCTAGCTTAACACTTGCATTCCTCTTGCACAGAATTCATAAAACTTTTCTTCCTTTTCTGTAGACTTTGAACATGTGCCCTTGTCAGGACATGCGAGGTCACTGATGTTGTCAAAGATAATCTTTGTCAGTTATTGAAATGAGAACTAATTTGACCTAATCTAAGCTGACAGTCAAAATGGTTCATTGGTAAAACAAGCCAGTTCCAGAAACTGGTGCTAAAGAAGAGTACAGGAGCAAAAAATGCGGGTTTATTCCCTCAGTTCAGGTTTTGAAAACTGAACTTTTAATAGATTCAGCATAATGCATCCAGCCAGAGCTATTAGTGGCAAGAATGTATGATAACATACTTCTTACATTATATTTACACATAGCTTATTGTAGCTTGGTCATTTGCAATGCTACACAGTTAATTTCACTGTAATAAAATTGCCATTATAACTAGTGACAGAAATCATAGACTCATAGAATAGTCTTGGTTGGAAAAGACCTCTAAGATCACCCAGTCCAACCATTAACCCAGCACTGCCAAGTCCTCACTGCCCCATGTCCCTCAGCACCTCATCTCCACAGCTCTGAAGGGATGGGGACTGCACCACTGCCCTGGGCAGCCTCTGCCAGTGCTGGGGAACCCTTTCAGTGAAGAAATTTTTCCTAATATCCGATCTAAATCTCCCCTGGCACAACTTGAGGCCATTACCCCTTGTCCTATTTCTTGTTACTTGGGAGAAGAGACGGACTCCTGCCTTGGTGCACCCTCCTTTCAGCAATGAGGTCTCCCCTCAGCCTCTGCTTCTCCAGATTAAAAAAAAACATCTCCTCCAGCCACTCCTCATTAGTCTTGTGCTCCAGACCCTTCACCAGCTTCGTTGCCCATGTAGAATCCAGGAGACATTGTCATTGTGACCAGGAAATTATTCTAAAAATCTATATCCCAGCAAATTTTATTCTACAGGGACTGAAAATCACTGCTGTGTGGATCCCATAAATCACTAATGCTTGCTCATGACTGCATCAGAAATAAAATCGTTGATTTTTTTGAAAGGGATAAGGCTATTTGAGCTTGTGCTAAACTTTACTGAGCAGCAGACTGTGCTCTCTGCAGCTGGTCCCAGCTATTCTGCCTCTCTCAGTAAAGACAGTCATGAACTTCACTACTTGTAGCATCAAACCCAGGGAAGACAGGCTCTATGAGGAAGATTAATGCAACTCTGCATGCTATTAAAATTGACCACTTAAAAGTAAAGATCATCTATCTCCTGCTGCCCCCCAATTGTTGTATAACTGACACATTCAGCTCATGGATATCTCTTAATAGCTAAATTGAGATACTCTATTTCTGCACAGTCCCATCATGATTTGAACCCAGCAGTTTTCAAATGTATGTTCACATTTCTTATATATGGCTCTGATTTATAACAAGGAAAAAGGCAAAGATAAAATAGTTTTTAAATATTAGCACCTAATATTTAGCAAGCAGCTGCTTTTCCCAAGGATCCTGTAAAGCTTTATGAACGTGACATCTCTTAAGCATTCTCTTCACCCATCAGTGAAACGCAGTCACCTAAGGCTGCTTAGACTGCTCTGAACATTTTCCCTTTAAACTGCTTTGAATGGAAATTGGCTCTTTGTTCAAAGTGAGAATGTTTATGGAAAATATGCATCTCATTGAGTAAAAAAAAAAAAGTGTCGTTTTCCACTATCAAAACAAGCTTGTTTTGTTGTTTATGTTTTGTTATTTTTGCTCTTTTTTTTCTTTTTTCTTTTGTTTAGTTTTCTATCTGAAACCAGACAACACTAGAGAGTACATTTAGAGGTAAAAATCCTTTTAAAAACTGATCACCAGGAAAAAATGGTGGGTTGATTGCTAAGAGGTTGGTGTTAACTGCTGACACCAAGCTGTGACACCTTGATATGCTAGGTAAACTATGATGCCCCTATGAAAAAGGACATTTAAAGTACCAAAACACTGAACACTGCATTTCTCAGTCCTGTCAGGGAAGTCACAGGATCTCTAAGTATTCAGGGTTAAATTCAATGATAGAAAAATATTGAAAATTATTCAATAATTGAAATAATTCAATAAGTAATGCAATAATTGAAAAGTATTGCAAAGTGGGAAAGAAAACATATAAAGTCTAAAGTGGCAAATAGTTTAGTTAGGGCTGGGCAAGCAGTGGATTTTTGTAGTTTGCTGATATATGTATAAAAGATATTGTCCAAGGCAAATAATATTCTGGAAAAATAAAAAGGCAAGATGCTCTTTATGTTGAGTTGAACAAACTGAACTGTTCAACTCAAATAAGCAAACCCTGATTTCACTTATGACCAATTATATTCATTTTAAACTTGTGAAAAATAAATTAAATCTTATTTTAAATTGAAGGCTCTTCTAATTGTAAAATTAAAAATTGTAAAATTAAAAGCTCATGTATTTTCAGTTTGTAGTTTCTGCCTTATTAATGTGCATAAACAAACAAAAAACAAATGTAGGAAACATTTAATTGTTCACCGAAAGTCTTAATGTTTTTCTAAGAAGTTTTGATGAAAAATTTTCATCCATATCCAATTCTTAAAATCCTGAGAAAAGGCACCATGTATGTTTTATATAGAGGGATCATCCTAAGCCTGTTTGATCCCAAATTGACTTACCTTCCCTCAGAACTTAAACTGATACTGGGATTTCTTTGAAGTGCTGTTGTTTTTCTTGCATCTTGGTCTAAAATAGAGAGGTCAGGGAAGCAGCACTAGATGCTAAGAACCAACCTACTTCTTTCCCTGGAATGGGAGAAGTTTCAGAAGCTGCTTCTTTTTTTAATGTTTTAGTGACTGTCATAAAAAAGAGAAGGGAATGCCCTCTGATATTGGCAAAGGGGAGATCAGGGCACATAGAAAGCCATATCAATGCATTTCTCTTTTTCTTGATTCAAGACACACGATGCAAAAATCTGTTTTCCCAATGTGTGTACGTGTCTGAATTTGGATGTATGTATTTACAGTTTTATGTGACATGCATTCCTCTTCAGGCAGGCTCCTGTATTATACATCAGATCCATTCTTCTTACTGTTTTATAGTGTGTAATTTCCCATTACAGTACAAGTAAGACTGCAACAGTGATGTATTTAATAAAAAATTAGATACACTTCTACTGCCTCTCTTTTTTTTCCCCCTTCATCTATCTAGAATACTGACCACATAAAGTTAGTGTTTAAAATAAAATTACTCAAATCACTGTTGAATAAGTAAGATACTCTACATGCCACGGGTTCTGCCTCGGCCATGAAGAATGAAGATGTTTTGTAAAGTGCTAATGCCTGCCACGCTCTTGAGTTATGGGTCAAAAAAGAATCAGAACACTTACCCTAGGGACACAAGCTATCCCACACGCAATATATTTTTCAAAAGTGCAATGTGCTCATAATTTCTGGATGTCCGTAAACTCAGAGTTATTACTACTGCTATAGTTTTGTTCAGGATTTCTATCCAAACTCATAACATTTCTATGAAATATCTCTCTCTCTCCCCACAATTAGTGTACAGGTTAAAAGGTCAATCAAACAAATAAACCAGCAAATTACAAACCCTATAAAACCAGTGCTCTCCAGTCACTTTTCTGCGGAGGAGTGAAAATGGACACCTCTTGTCATGCTCTGAAGATCAAAACCCTTGGGTCATTAGAGATTCAATCATGGGAATGCAGGTGCTGAAACTGGTGGTCTCACATGTACTGAAGTCTGCTGCCAGCCACCTTCTACCCACCACCTCCACATTTTTTCATTGAGGGTCCAGCCTCAATTAACTGTGCAGTAAAGCAGCCTTCAAATTCACATGTGTTCAAATTCGTATGTAAGACCAGTAGGCAATCCCAAACTAATTGTGATTCTCTGGTCAGCAAGTACTGTGTTCTGTCTCAGAGTTGATCAGTATTGCTAAATCACTAACTCCTTCAACAAATTCCTCTCATGGGGAAATGTTTCACGTGGCTTTATGTTTGAGCCCAGAGCAAGGATATCCACCAGAATTAATCTGGTTAAAGAACTAACTGAGACGCAAGGACTGGACATGACCCAGAATAACCTGAACTAGTTGGACTTGCTTTGATGGTTGTTTGGACCATATGATATCCCAAAGTTCCTTAGGATCTAAATTATCATATGAATTTATGATTGATATTCTGCCTGGATTACTTTAGGTGGATAGCACAACTTTCTGTGTTAGTCTGTGTTGTTTTGTGTTCAGCAGCAACAATAAAGCAAGCACTCTCAGGTAAGAAGTTATTACAGAAACCTCTGAGGCAAGAACTGAAGAAATACTAGAGAAAAGATTAAGAAAGTCCCGAAGGGCATTAGACCAGAGACCACGAAAGGTTCACTAAAGCTAAGGAAGTAACAGGGACTCAGAGTTGAAAGAAGCTTGATGTCTTTTCTAGGCTAGAGGATTTGGGTTGTCATATAGAATATGACAACCTGCTCTTAAGTAATGTTATAATGACAGACATAGCTGCTCTGCTGAGGTTAAGTCCTACGTGAGTTGGCAGTTATACACCACCATGCTGTATAGTCATAAACAGGTCTTAATGAGATAGTGAATTTACAGTCACACCTACACTAGGAAATAAAATATGATAATATAGAAACATGGGGAAAGGGTCTTGATCATTCTTCTTGTTAAACTGGTAGTATGGTACCTCTTCTGACTTTTACTCCATTATGTTGACCTTCTTCTAAACAATTCCTGAGCACTATTTGTGAATTAACACAAGAATGGAACTCTTTTCAGTACATATATGTATGTGATCATCTTCTTTTGGAGGTTGAGATAAACTAATAGTATATGTGGCTAAAATATAGCAGATATATTGGGGACCAAAGAACTGGTCCTAGCACTGGTTAACTTATTAGTTAACTTACCATTAAAGTACCCGATTAGTTTCATTGACTCTGAGAAGGAACATGAACTAACATCCAGGAACGGAGAGAGAACTGATTTTAATGTCTATTTTTAACTCTTCAATCTCTTAGAAAGTTCTTATGCAATAGCATAAAGGCACAGATGTGCTTAGATATGAATTGTAATTTAACTCCTTTTATAGCTACTACCTGGATTGCTGGCCACCATGGTACTGGAAGTTAAAATAGGAGACTTTACTTTCACTGTAGTAACCACTGTTACCAGTAGGAAAGTTTCTGGGTTGTGGGAACTAATATGAAGGGATAATTGCCTCATCCAGGCAAGGTAAAGGAAGGGAAGTAAAGTTAGGCAACTGGTCCAAGCTATTAATCGTAGGCTATAACCAACAGAGGAAGGCAGGTGCCTCCAGGAGGTGATACCCCTTCTGGCTGCTGGTCCAGAAGCATGAAGTGTCCCATAGTCTGATCCTATAGCTTCCAGCAGATGTTCTGAACAGTTTTTGACCACGTAGAAAGACCATCATTACTCTCTATATATGTAATATTTCCTTTTCCAAAAGTGAGATGAATCTCACCTTCTCTGGCTTCAATGAGTAGGGTACATTTTAACAGTCCCTTGGTGCCAATAAAAGACACAATCATTTAGGGAGTCTTTTCAGGATGGAGAAATATGCACTTCATCAGAATCTGGGAAACTGAAATCTGTAATGCATCTTGGATGAGGAGATCAGGTCATTCATATTAGTCTGGTTAGCTTCTATCAAGCTCTTAAAATAGGTCTGCAATGGACTGAGATAAAACTGGAGACTATATTTAGATGGAGTGAGTACTTTTTGAAGTAAAATAAGCCAATCCATTTAGACAGATCAGAGGCAGACTTAATCTGGAATTGAGTCCTATGCCTTTAGGAAAGGAGAGGATTTCAGAAAATCGGGACTGTGAAGGTGTGCTGTCATGAGATCTTGCAAAGGTCAAGAGACCAGCACAGGCATGTCCTCTTTAGGAACTGGCTTCAAGGAAGGATATGGCTGGGATTAAGAGGTCCACAGATGGATAAAATGCATTCCTTGTCACACCATGGGACAGGATTGCTCTTGTTGGCAAAGGCTTCCCATCCACTTAGCTCGTGTCAGCAGTAACACTTTTCTGTACTATTTATGTGCTCTTCCTCCTGCCTGAGGGTATAGGCCAAAGACCAGCTTGAGTTCATGGTGAGATTCCCTTCTCCACCCAGTGTGGCCACATCTGTGCTGCTCACTGGGAGCCACTGGGGCAGGTGTTTTTCCCTGAATGATGCTGGCATTGTTCAACCTTGCTCCCTGTATCCATCGCCTCTTCCTCAAGAGGCAACACTCAAGGAAGGAACACTGTGACAACATCTTCAGACCATCTCTTTGTGCAGTTTTGCTTTTCCCAGGGAAAGAAACAAGGTGCTGTGCAGAGCTCACATCTGGTAGGACCTTGTAGCTGAAAAACCTCCCTCTGAACCACTGAAAATGAGGTATGAGTTTCATGGAAAAATGCTCTTCAGATACAGCAGTTTGTGACAATATCAGAGCAGGGTTATTTTCAGCTGCCTGTTATTCTGTTGCATACTGAAGCTTCCCCAGGTGCATCCCCCTGAGCTAAGGTGTGGGACCCTGCTGAATACCAGATCCCTTTGTTGCATATTATCATGTTAGCTAAGCTGTCATGAAAGTTGCCAGTATATATGTAGAACACAGATTAATCCAATTAAACCTCCACTGACTTTTCCACATTCCTCATGTTGCAGCCTATATCTCTTCACAGGTAGGCATTAGAGCATGGGTAAGACTAATTAAATGATGTTTATGGAGTGGCAACCCAACAGAAAGTGTGAGGGAGAGACTGCGATTAGCAGCAAGGCTTTAACCTACCGTAACTGCTGGTGATCCTTAACCTTTCAGTGTCAGTTTTAAATGTATGGATGGACTTAAAAAAAAGGCATTAAGGTAAAAGCATTGCACTCCCTGACCTGAAGTTTATGAATAACATAGGTTTCAGATTTTTCCAACATCTGAGGAATAGCGTAAGGTTCATACAATAAAAGCTAATATGAATAATGGCTTTAGTGAGAAAAAAAATAAATATCTGGAAATTAAAACTAACAAATATGCTCTGATTTAAATTTATGTAGTCACATAATGTCACAGATGGTAAATTTTACTGATACACATTTTTCCCTGGTGGAGAACACACAGTTGCAATCCAACGTGACAGATTGTATTCTAGGCTAAAACTGTGTCAGACACAAAATAATCATAAGATGCTATCATATAATTTGCACTGGGGCCAGCCTGAATCTTGTCAGTATTCTTTGTTCATCTGCATTGAGTTGTATTTCAACTGGGTTTTCTTTCTGCAATGTAACTCCTGTATTTTTTTTTTGTTATTAATGTTTTATTTTTCACTAGTCTCAAACATTGGTCCCCCTAATAATTAAATATTATCATTATTATTATTGTTGTTGTTATTATATAAGACACAGTAATACTGATAGTTAATAATACTATTAGTTCCATCCATTGAATGAATTCAGCATGATCTGCAGCCCTTGATGAGGTCAAATATAAAGATTTAAGTCATCATTGAACATACAGAGTTAGACATAAGATGAGATTCATTTCTGCTAGTTTAGCCATTTAAGCTAAATTACTCTCCCTAATTAGGCTCCTACTATTGAAAAGGCAAAAGAAATGTTCCTCTGGAGACTGTTTTACCTTATCCCTTTCAGAAATTAATTTCAGGATGGGCAAACCACCCCATGAGGATGTCCACATCACCTCCAGAAGACTGACTTAAGTGAAGTATCTAATATTTTAATTGCTAAAGTTAGAGAAGATTAATCACTTCTGTGGTGGCAATGGTGAATTTTACACATGAAGGCCAGAAGGAGCATCTATGCTGACCAGCTACACAGTGTCTGAGCCTGTTTTCTCACCCTGGTACCAGCTCTTTGAGCTAGGTGAAGTTATTGAACTACATTAATTCACAATCTTTGGAACTGTTTGAGAATTAATTGGGTGATCTGGAGCAAGTGCATGTGAGGGGCCACATGTATGATTCACTGGTGTAAAAAAGTGTATTTCAGTGTCTTGGTTCATGCTCAGGAGCTGATTACTAGTATAGATGCAATCACATTATCCAAATAAAGCCCAGGTTGCAGCTCTAAGTGTCTTTTCATCACTCATTGTACCTGTGTCTGGATTTTACAGACATGTTGAAATTGGTATCAACAGTTGTCATTCTGCAAAAATATATACATGCTTTTTAATTCATGTGATGTGAATGGTCCTTCCAAAGTTGAATTTTGCTCAGTGAGTGCCAAGCAAAGTATATAGCTGGCCATTTTTCCCATGAAATCTCCAAATACTAGGTTAAAGCTGGCTAAGTACCCCTTCATTTTCCTTCATTTTAAGGGAATTCAGGAGACAATTGATGGTAAAGGGATTTTCTCCTTCTGTATGAGTCTTCAGAGATAAACTTTATTAAAATATTGGAACATTTTCTAGATCTGGTTTTTGTATACTGAGAAAAGATTCAGAAAATTCAAGTTCTGTTCCCATATCTTCCACTGGCTTGCTGGGTCATTTTGGACAAAAGCACTTTTTCTCCTCATGTTGGACCTGTGCTTTCCTGAGTCTGACCTGATGTGGACTGGTGATGAAATAGCTTGTCTTGTACTTTATGACCATGAGCATACATTCATTTATTTCCTCTTATTCTGAAGTATAGCAACTGGATCAGAATTAACCTGGAGAAGGGCTGGGTTTGATATTAAACTAGTTCTTCCATCCATCTTTCACCTTGGCTGTATAAGCAGTAGTGCTGGTCCAAAGAATGTATCAGAAATGCATTGTGGTGAGTAGGGGTCAGCAGTCTGCACTTCAGCTAACTATCTATGATCAAGAAACTGCTGTTTTGGCTTCCCTTTCTGTAAAAGCAAGATACAGTGCAACATCTGTGGCTGGAAAGCTATTGAGCAGAAAAGAACTTGGGGGTGTTGGTCAATAACTGGCTATATTAGCAGTATAAAATATATAGTTAAAAATAGTAATAATAGTGAGATGTAGTAATAGAAATTATAACAATAATATTTTTTGAAAAAATAGTAATAATATTTTTTTGCTTCTAATTGTTATGTGTTCTATTACTCTATCTTCTCCTCCACCTGTGAGCACAATGGCGGCTTAGAACACCTGGAGCTTTTCATTTATCTGTATTTTAATGTTATATCCATTCAAATATGACAAACCAAGGGACTCAAACCTTCCATTTCAAATGATGCTCACTTTTCCATCCTTCTCTTAAGTTCCTTTCAGTGGGAGGCAGTTTGCCTAAAGAAATATTTTGGTCCTGTTTCTTGATGTATATGTACATTTATAAATACAACTTCAAAAATATGTTAAAATTGGTGCATTTTTATATGAGAACAGAACTTGAATATATTTCTATAATTAGTATTTTTTGTATCTTTCTGTTTGTATGTACAACAGAATTGGAACACAAATACACAGCCAGATTTTGAACCCTTGAAGTAATATAGCCCTTGTGATAATGAGGTCTGTTTAAGGGCAAGGCAGTTTAGCAAGGACCTAGAACTGTGCTTATCTGGCCATATAAATCCATGTGATTTTATTGGGCCTGATAGAGAGGGCTCAAAAGAAGTTTTATCCCTCTTAAAAACACTGGATGATGCAGTGAACACAACTTCCCAGGTATCTTTGCTGCTCTTCAGTTCTGCAAAGTGTCAGCTAAGTGTCAGTCTTCTAAGTGTCAGCTCAGGAAGGATTAAACTAATCCGAGTCCAGAATGATGCTGTGCTCTTCTCTCCCCTCATCCTGTGTGTGCAGACCTACTCTCTCCTCTTGCACTGAAAAAAAGGCAGTGAACAAATGTTGTGACCATCACACAGAAGCAAACACTGGAATTTGACAGGCTCTGTGACTAGTCAGGTGGTCCCTGGCATATTGTTGATCCAGGCTAGCTAGCACTGTCCTAGACAATTCCCAGGCACAGCTCAGGAGCCAACGTACACCAGGCACTGTCCCCGGTAGGCATGTTGGAATTGGCTATTTTATTTTGGAGGTAAGGTTGTTTAATGTTACGGAAATGGCTGGACTGTGCCAGCTGGCCTCAGGGACGGAGAGCTGATCCTGACACTGCTTAGCTTCCTAGCAGAGATGTAGCCAAAATGTCTGGCAGGAGATTTGTCTTGGTCCCACTTCTGCAAGCTTGTCTGGCAGTAAACACATGAGTTCCTTTCTCCTCTGCTGTGGAGCAGCAGTAAGGAGCTAAAATACTGAATGTTATTGATCCAAGGATGAGGAGAGAGCCATGCCTTGAACACGAAGGGAAGAAATGAAGTGAAGGGACCAATCTGGGACAGAGAGCTGGAAGAAAATCCATAAAGAAACAGTTCACTGTCCGTGCTGAAGCCGGCAGGATGGTGCAGATAGGAGATGCAACCTTTGCTTTTTGATGGAGTACTCAAAGTACACAGGTTCTTTGCCCTTATGCATCTGCAGGAATCAGTTTGTCTTTCCTGACATAGATATCTAAAAGGAGGTTGTAGTGAGGCTGGTGTTGGTCTCTTCTCCCAAATTACTAATGACAGGACGAGAGGAAATGGCCTCAAGTTACGTCAGGGGAAGTTTAGGTTGGATGTTAGGAAGAAGTTCTTTCCTGAGAGGGTGGTCAGGCACTGGAACAGGCTGCCCAGGGAGGTGGTGGAGTCCCCTCTGGAGATTTTCAAGACTTGCCTGGATGCAGTCCTGAGTGATGTGCTCTTGGGGATCCTGCTTTTTAAGCAGGGGAGTTGGACTAGATGATCTCTAGAGGTTCCTTCCAACTCTGAAAATTCCGTGGTTCCATGATTCCGTAATAGGCAGCACCCATCAGCTATGGCCCTGTTTCTATTATGGCCCAAGACTGTCTATCTACAGAGAGTCATTTTGAGGATTTGGTTCCACCTTTTTTCCGTCCATGGCCACCTGAGTGACATACTATGGAGAAAGAGTTCAGATGGGAGAAATGAGAGGAAGGAGTAGGGAGAGGAAATTTCTGCCAATGTTTTCTTCTCTCTCTAATTAAATACAGGTTGCTGTTTCTTCAAGTTCAATAGATAGTATCCATTTAAAAATAATAATAATTAAAGATTCTACTTATCATGTTGTCTCACAGAAGGCTTGCAAGGAGTTGTTCCATAGCCTGAGGCTAAAGCTAGCCCAGATATTAGCTGAACCAAACATGGCTGTCATTGCGAGGCAGTCTGCACCCCTGCGATGTTTAAAAAGAAAAAGTTAAATTAATGCCAAAAGATGAAAGCTAGGAAAGCATCTGAACTGTACAGGAAAACAGAGGTTGCAGAAGAAGATAGGGCCAAACACATGTACTTTGTCATCTACCACCTAAGGTGGACTCAGTTTATGGGCTCTGAGAGAAAGAGCTCAGTGGTTTATGCAGCTTTCCTACTGTACCTGGCTACATGACCTTGACTCCCCAGGTACCAGGAAGAAGACTTCTTGTATTCAAAACACTGCTTTATAGATGTCCTTTAGCTATTGAATATGGCTTACCTCTCAGACCCTACGGCGAGGTAGGACTTGACTGCCTGAATAATAGGTGAAGTTAACACTTCTTTTGGGCACACACTCCACAGCAATTACCTAAGTTCATTTCAGGCACCACAGAAGGCTGCCTTGTGCAGTCCAGGTTTGTAACCTGAAGAACCAGCAAGGAGAGGAGCAGGGAGGCCTGTTGCTGAGGGAAACTGTCACCAAGCAGCCTGGCAGGAGCAGAAATGTCAGTGATGCACAATGGTGCAGACCCTCCAGCTCAAAGAGGCAGCAGCTCTGCAATATGTCAAGTGCATCGCTGAGTTTCGGCTCAGTGGAGAGGACAACACATACACCTGGGAACAGGGGAACATCTGCTGGAAGAAGTCACTTGAAAAATAACCTTGCAGTGGCTTGGGAGAAACATCTGTGCAGCAAATGACATACCATCAGTAACTGAAGGCTGGAAACACAGTTGTTGGGGAAAGCATAAGGACCATCTTGTGTTGACAATACAGGGTGCTGGTGACAGCACGCGGGGAATTTAGGTCAGCACAAACTTATTTGGCTTTACAGCTTTTACACATAGGAGCTGTTGGAGCAGCTGTCTAACTGAAACAACTGTGCTTTACTACTGGCCAATATGAACAAGCAGGATCCAAACACGTGACACACGTGATAAAGAGATTGGGAGAGACAATACACTCAGATTATTTCAGCCACTGAGGAAAAGGCAGCAGCACTTTCCTGAAATGTGAGCCAATGTTTGCTGGCCGTGGCACACACCAGTCCTTAACATTTCATAAGCTTGCATGGTGAACAGAGCTGTTACAGAAACAGTTTGACCTCAGTTGCACAGCAACTTAATAGAAAAAATGGAGACAGCACCTAAAAATTTTAGATGACTCTTCTGTAACCACTCCACCTTGCCTCCATGAGGGTAAAGGCATTGGCTCCACAAGGGTGATGTTTTGAGAAGGGACCTGACAGGAGAGCTGCTTGTAGGCCCAGAGAAGGAAACTTGTGGGAGGAGGTCAAATCATAAGGATTAGATGGGACAGATCTAAGGAGTAAAAAGACATGAACAAGGAGAATAAGTCTGAAGTATCTCAAGTGTTAGAAATGTGAAGGAGAACCCAAATGTAATTTGGGCAATGTAGGTAGGTGGACAGTGGGATCTGTGAATACCAAAGGTTTGGAAGTATAATTGAACAATTACTCTGGACTCTGTGTCTTTTATGCAGGCTTTAGCTCTGGGAAGATATTGGAGAAGGAACCCTGGATTAGATGAAGTTTTTATTTTATTTTGTATATATATATATATCTCTTACTAAAGATAGCTGACCAACTACCCCATTCACGTGAATACTTTCTTGCCAGAATTTCTGTGGTCTTTGATAGCTACATTTTGGTTTTTTTCTGGATGGGCAATGGGAAGAATGGGAGAGGAGTGAAGGCAGAGAGTGAGAGACTAGAGGCAGAAGACAGAGAAAAGTTCATTAGCTGCACATGAATTTTGAGAGCATGGTGTTTCTACAAGTGAACAGATGCAATACACTTAAGGAGAGATCTTTAACCTTCAGAGGAAGAACCTGAATTCAGTGAAGTGGAAAAACAGGACAGAAGGAATAAAGCAAAATGAACAGGCTTCAGAGGACTTCTGTCACTCATCACAGTGCTGTGAGAAGGGGACTGAAGTCAAGAAGTCAAAAGCCCTAGGCATGTTCTTACTCATTTTATGTCTGGTTTTCTTCCTTTCTTTTTCTTGACCAACTCATTATGGCTGCACTAATTTTAACAGCTCACAGAGTCAACACCAACGAAACACATGTGTAAAATACAGATGTTTGGTTTATGCTGCAGACTTGAGGTCTTATTATTTGAAAAATAATAAAATGACACTGTCATAATGGACATTTTTAGTTCACTGTTCTCATAGCAACTATTCCATGACAGTATGTGAACAATTTATGTAACTTGGCATAGCTGGTGAAGTAGGAGGCAATATTTGCTCTATGGTACTGTAAGAATAGGACTGAAATTGGTGCACTACTCATCTTTCTTTGTGGCTGTCACTAAAACACAGATTCAGATAATCAGATTCAGTCTCTGCTCTTCTAGAGGAACCTTCTCTTCTACCTTCCCGCCACTGTGACTCTCCTTTTTCCATTGTTTCCTTCTTTTTGCTCATGAGCCAACCTAGGATTCCATGCACTTTCTTGAAGGAAGATCAATTTTTCATTGGGATTCTTACACATATTCTACTTTCCAGGAAACAAGGAAATCAGGACTAAATCCCACTTAGTAATTTCTCAAGATATGACTAATTTCATCATATAATCCATACTTCAACTCCAAGGGATATCTGTAAGACTTGATTTTCCAAGGGAAACCTTTAGGAGTTTGCCTACATTGCAACGTTGGTTCACTACCTGATTGTCTTCACTCTGTTCACACCAGTTCACTCCTAGGCTCTCTTTCTTAGGCAAACCAACAGCAAACCCACAGATGATAAGACAGTGCTTTCCAGGGTCCACTCCAGAAGACGTTGCTTTTTTACTGCTGTCCAAGAGGGTTTTCCCAACAACATACCCTGAGGATTTTCACTCTTAAACATTTCTATATGCCATCAGGACAAGCTCAGTATACTGAAATATTTTTTCATGATGCTAAACTAAACTAAAAATGGTTCTATTTTGACTCAAACTGGGACAGGCATGAAAGAACACAACTGCACAGAGCTGCAACAGATACCTCTCACTATTTTGCACCTTTTGTATTCAAAACACCACTCACAAGATTAGTTATTTTCACAGGACCACAGAAACAGCATTTGGGATGCTGCAAATGCCTAGGCCAAACTCTCTGCAGTGTGTATGGCTGGTCCACATTCGATTGTCACAGTGTTGAGTGCTGAAGACACAATTAACTCACCTAAAGTAGCTGAGAGGGAACAGCATCCTTGATACAGACTACGAAGAAAATATACTACACGAGGTATTTGGCCTTGGTCTGGTCTCCTTGGTAAAGAAAGTGGACATTCTTCTACTCTGATAGATTTCACATGGTTTGCACAGATAAAAGGATTTGTGCCTTTTGAAACGAAAAGGAGATTTCTACTACACGCCAGCATGCTGCTGACAAGGTCTCATCACAAATGCACCATGACCATGTCTCCCCCTTGGTTCCTCTGTAAAGCATGTAGCAACCCGTGTCTGCGCCACAGGAAGCACTGTTTGAACACATCATCCTCGGGACTCGACACCGAATGCGATACCACACTCGAGAGCCTGTGTAGTACTTTCTGTTTGTCACTCTGTTTATCATACTACAAGTCTTGATTATTCTAATGACACTGGGCCTCTTCAGAAACACATTGTTTATACCCCCAAGGAGTTTGCTGCGCACGCAAATATTCTCGATCTACTGTATAAACAAATGTGTTATTCAGCAGACAGCTGCAGTTCTGCTTGCTGATAACTGGCGAAGGGGCTGACAACAGCACAGCAAATATTACCACCACCTCTAAGTAGTTTGCAGACTTGTACAGGGACTGGATTCATTCTCCATCACTTCTGCAGGCTCTGGAGCTTGTACTGCTGTCTGCTTTGGGCTCCCTGGGAGATTTTAGCTTAAACCAATAACCTTAACTCTTAACCCTGCATCTGAAACATCATTTTGTCCTGTTTGACCAGATGCCTGCTCATGACTTTCAGAAAAGGAGTCAGTTATCAGACCCACAGCTTTTGGGATTCATCAAACACAGGTGTTTCTCTATTAAAAGAGATACAAGAAGGTATGAGTTGGCAAACAGTGAGTGTGTTTTCTCACTGAAATTGTGGCTGGAAGAGACCTTCAAGATCATCAAGTCCGAGCGTGTTCCTAGCCCTATCAACACCACTAAACCATGTCCCTAAGCACAACATCTACCCATCTCTTAAACACTTCCAGGGATGGTGACACCACCACCTCCCTGGGCAGCCTGTGCCAGTGCCTGACTACCCTTTCAGTAAAGAACTTCTTCCTAATATCCAGCCTGAACCTCCCCTGGTTCCACTTCAGGCCATTTCCTCTTGTTCTATCGCTTGTCACAGGGGAAAACAGACCAACTCCTGCCTCGCTACAACTTCCTCTCAGGTAGCTGTAGAGAGCAATAACGTCTCCCCTCGGCCTTCTTTTCTCAAGGCTGAACAGCCCCAGATCCTTCAGCCTTCCCTCACATGAGATGTGCTCCAAACCCTTTACTAGCTCGGCAGCCCGCCTCTGTACCCTCCCCAGCACCTCAACGTCCTTCTTGTAGAGAGGGGCCCAAAACTGGACACAAAATTCGAGGTGCAGCACCTCACGAGAGTTGAATACAGGGGAATGATCACCTCCCTGCTCCTACTGACTACACTGTTCCTGAGACAGACCAGGATGCTGCTGGCCTTCTTGGCCACCTGGGCACACTGCTGGCTCATGTTCAGCTGGCTCTTGAAGGTCTCTTCTAGCCAAAATTATTCTGTGATGTTGGCCTTCCCTGCTTCGGTTACCCCTGATGATTCATAGACACCCTTTGTTTGGATACAGGTTTTACAAAGAGAGCTTCTCAGGTGATTAAAGTATTTAAAGCTTGAATTCCACTCAGAGGGAATGTATCTATGGGCAGCAGGGAGACCAAAGGAGAAAAAAAAGGGAAGGAAACAAAGAAGAGAGATTCTCCAGACAGTTGCACAATATTGCATAATGATGACTGAAATGATTCAAGAAGAAATCCCTGAATTTGATAGGCTAAATGCAGGGTAGTTGAAATTGTATTCCAGCACATAGAGTTGGGAGCGAGCAGAGATCATCAAAGGTATCTGGGTGCTGAAATCAATTGATCTTAGCAATTATGTATTGATTTCTGGTTTCTGACCCCTCTCAGCGTGAAGTGAACATCTCTCTCTCTTTGATTTGTTTTGGGAATACCAAAGTTAGGTTTCCTTCCTTCTTTCCTTTGGCCAGGTGGGTAAAATTTGGAGATACCAGTAAGCCAATCAAAATTGCAATCTGCTTACAGGAAGGTAGAAAACCTCATCTTGTTGTTCCAGCCATGAAATGAGGGATACAAAGTTGTTTTGTTAAACAATAATGACTTTAAGAACTTCAGAGTGTCTCAGCTGTTTCAAACAAATCCAGTCTGTACCCACAAACACAAATTCCTGTCATCCTGTCCTAGCAGGATGGAGACTAAACTGGTCTCTACAGCTCAATTTTTTGAGCCCTTATTTCTGATCTTTTTGAATGTGTGCTTCCTAGTTGTCCCTCCAACACTACCTTCCTAAGCTGATAAAGTATGGGTTTAGTGATCAGGTAGTGAGGTGGATTATGAACTGGCTGAAGGGAAGAAGCCAGAGAGTTGTGGTTAATGGGACGGAGTCTAGTTGGAGGCCTGTGACTAGTGGAGTCCCTCAGGGGTCGGTACTGGGACCAGTGTTGTTTAATATCTTCATCAACGACTTGGATGAGGGTACAGAATGTATCCTCAGCAAGTTTGCTGATGACACCAAACTAGGAGGAATGGCTGACACACCAGAGGGTTGTGCTGCCATTCAACGAGACCTTGATAGGCTGGAGAGTTGGGCGGGGAGAAACTTAATGAATTTCAACAAGGGCAAGTGTAGAGTTTTGCATCTGGGGAAGAACAACCCCATGTACCAGTACAGGTTGGGAGCTGACCTGCTGGAGAGCAGTGTAGGGGAAAGGGACCTGGGGGTCCTGGTGGACAGCAGGATGACCATGAGCCAGCAATGTGCCCTTGTGGCCAAGAAGGCCAATGGCATCCTGGGGTGTATTAGAAAGGGAGTGGTTAGTAGGTCGAGAGAGGTTCTCCTTCCCCTCTATTCTGCCTTGGTGAGGCCACATCTGGAGTATTGTGTCCAGTTCTGGGCCCCCCAGTTCAAGAAGGACAGGGAACTGCTCGAGAGAGTCCAGCGTAGAGCCACAAAGATGATTAAGGGAGTGGAACATCTCCCTTATGAGGAAAGGCTGAGGGAGCTGGGTCTCTTTAGCTTGGAGAAGAGGAGACTGAGGGGTGACCTCATTAATGTTTATAAATATGTAAAGGGTGAGTGTCACGAGGATGGAGCCAGGCTCTTCTCAGTGACATCCAATGATAGGACAAGGGGCAATGGGTACAAGCTGGAACATAGGAGGTTCCACATAAATGTGAGGAAGAATTTCTTCACAGTGAGGGTGACAGAACACTGGAACAGGCTGCCCAGAGAGGTTGTGGAGTCTCCTTCTCTGGAGACATTCAAAACCCGCCTGGACATGTTCCTGTGTGACCTGATCTAGGTATTCCTGCTCTGGCAGGGGGGTTGGACTAGATGATCTTTTAAGGTCCCTTCCAATCCCTAACATTCTGTGATTCTGTGATTCTGTGATTCCTTAGATGTGGATGTGTCTCTCTCTAAATGAAGAAGTGCCACACAGCAAAGGATGAGCAAAAGGGGCAGCAGGTAAATATGGAATGGTCATTATCTGTCCTTTCCTGCCTCTTTCTTTGGCTCACACGCACACAGACAACAGTAGTTACAGGGAAAGCTCTGTAAATGTGGAAGAAATTTAAAGAAATGAAGCAAATGATTCAACTGGTACCATGTCTCTTCTCATTGTAGATTCATTTTACATCACTGGAACTGGAAAGGTCATCCTGATTGCTGAATTAATATTTTTAATTGCCTATTTTGTTTTGGTTTTATGTGTGCATCTCAAGCTTCATATAAATATTTCATATGGCTCTGGAGCTGTGGTTTGGGGGTAGTGGCAAGAGACTGGACTGTCCCACCATGGCAAGAAGATACATGTACTGATCCCTGCCATGAATGCCATCAACATTCGAACCTTCTCAGAATGTTAGGCAGGAAGGAGGAAGAGCTGGGATCAGGCTAAAACTGAGCCTTTTCTGTTGTAGAAAGGAGAGACAGAGGAAAATACAGAACTGGGACAGAGACCATCTGTCTTTGAGCAGGTCTGGTGCTCATCATGGGAAAAGGAATACCCAGAGAAGAATCACCCCATTCTATAATCATTCCTTGGTTTCTAGTAATATCAGGACACCAGCACTGATGTAGCTGAAAGTCTCTGAGGGTCTGAGCAGAGCAATGCTGCACAGAAATGTCCATAAATGAACAGTAGAGGTGGGGTAGGAACAATCCTTCCCTAGCAGGGGGCTGTGTACATAAAATACATTAAAATTTCCAAGTGCTCAAAGGTTGCATAGAAGAAGTGGTTCTTGGAAATCTCTCAGACAGATTCTAGGAAGAGAGGCTACAGGTCCAGGAAAATATTTCTTAGGATCACCCTGTGCTCACTGTGTCCTGAGTCCTTTGCCTTTTCTTTTAAATCAAGATTTCAATAAGTAAATTTATCTTTTCATCATGGAGATATTTATAGTTCTACACTGTCTTTGTCTGGCTAGCTAAAACCACTATCTTCTAATCATACTCGCATAAATTTGAAGGCCAGAAAAACTATTCTTTTAATGTAGTTTGACTTTTTCCATACTGCAAGACACAGGATTTAACCAGTGATTCCACTATCAGGCCTGTAACTTGTGGTTGAAGCAGGGAGTCTCTTTAGGAAAGACATCTAATCGTGATTTAAAGACTTCTTTAAAGACTATTTAACAACCCATCAAGCTTGTCTGGGATTTCTTCTTTGGTTTATAGAAGTAATGAACTGAGTCCCCCATCCTCCCCTCCTGGAGATACTTCTTAATGGAAAGTAAAAATGCCACAATTACAACACACCATGTGTGGGACATAAAACCTCACTCTCACTCTAGTATCTGTATCGTATTTAATAAAGTACCAACAGAGCAGCAATAATGTACACTGGGAATCAGACATCATAAATAAAAGGAGGAAAATGTAATAATGGGAAGTTGGAGAAAAATATGAAAGCAGCTGTAAGAACAGAAACAGACAAGGGAAAGAAAAAGAAGAAAAAAAAAAAAAGGAACAAAGAAAAAATTAAATAAAAAATAAAAAATAAAAAACCCTTACAGCCAGGCATGGAAATAACATATTTTAAAGTAAGTGCACTTTTGGAGGATTCTTGCTGAATAGAGGAAGAGATACACAGGCATGCACGTACATACACACACACATATACAGGCACACGACTTGCCAGATCTTACCAGATGATGTAGTTGAGGCTGGCTGAACTTAATTAACTTGGATGAGTGGTTTTAGATTTTAACCTTCCTTGTTTATTTGCTTTCACTGTGCAGTGGTAAAGACTTTCAGACACGGAGAGAAGGGGAGGAAGAAAGGGAGGGGTGAAATGATTTTTGAAGAAAACTATAAGCAGCTCCATATCTGTCCATTTGTTTGGTTTTAAGGATGCAGGGTAGTTGCTCAGCTGTTGTAAACCAGCACAGCTCTGATGCTGATCTACACCAGATGAGCATCTGGCCCTGGGAAGCTTTTTCTCTCTGGATTTCAAAGGTAGTAACCTTTTTCCTACAACCACGTCTTTGTTGCTAAATGAAACACTGCAGGGCCCTGTTGTCTGATACTAAATCCACCTGACATGGTTTGACCACCTCCATAGTCCTCTTTTCCTCCAAAACAAGCTGTTCACATCCAAATTCCTTTATAAGAATGGTCCCTGGCTCTTGATGGTTCCAAGGCCATGACTGGGAACTGCTTGGGAAAGTGCTGATTGGTCTGGACCGAAGACTTGGCCAGGAACAGAGAAGTTTGGAAGAATGAGCTCCAAAGCCAAGGTCTATGACCTGACTCTTGATAATTGACTAATTTAAACATTGCTTAAGCATCTAGAACAAGGTGAGGTATATATACATACTGCCAATATGCGTACTTCATGTCTGAATTTAAGCATATTAGGACCTTTAACTCCCTTAAATCATAGAATCATAGATTAGTTTGAGTAGGAAGGGACCTTAAAGATCATGTCAGTCCAACCCCTCTGCCATGGGAAGATACACCTCCCACTAGATCAGGTTGCTCAAAGCCTCGTCCAACCTGGGGGCAGCCACAGCTTCCCTGGGCAACCTGTTCCAGTGTCTCCCCACCCTCACAGTAAAGAATTTCTTCCTCATATCTAATCTAAATCTCCCCTCTTTCAGTTTAAAGCCATTGTCCTGGTTAAAAGTCTTTATCTTTCTTATAAGTCCTTTTTATATATTGAAGATATTTATATTTTTATATAAAGAACTTTTCCTTAATATCTGACAAATGCAGGTTTAGACAGTCGTTAGACTTCATGCGATGTAACTAGATGGGGATTGTCATAGGGAAGTCTTTGCAAGATAGTTGAGGGATTCTTCTTAGTTAAGTTTACTCATATCTGGGAGTTTCTGCAGAGATAATAATCTGCATTTGGGAAAGAGAAAAATCATCCTCATTAATTTGAGAAGGATGTATGAGCAGAGTTTATCCCTGAAGAAAATAATTGAGGTCCAAGGTCCAAAGGCCAAGGTGCAGTCTAAGAAGGATGTGAGTTCCCACCTGCCTGCCAAGGGATCCTTACTGCTCTTCTACCTGTCAGAAACAAAGCTGGTCTGACATGGACTGCAATGGTCTGGCAATGCCTATCAAAGAAAATTAAAACAGCAACAGGAAGCAACAGAGGGCTGCAAATGTTTGTCCATCTGTAATCTCAGACCTTTGTTCTGGCCTTTTGCTCCTGACTGGGAACCTCAGTTCACTGCTTCCAAGAAAGGTGGGTTAATGCATTGCACATAAACACCCTGCCAGCTTGCCACAGGGGGGGAAGCTCACTCCTGACCTCAGCGCTGATGGTGCGGATGAGCAAGAATCACCACGGGTAAGGATTGAACCTGGCAGTGAAAAGGCTGACAGCCACACTTAGAAACGTGGTTCAGCTCTGAACAGTGATGTGTAGAAATGGCACGTTCTTACTCAGCAGATCAGCTCCCTGGGTCTAATCTGCTGCCTTAGCACTCAAAAATAATAAGAAAAATGAAGATTTCACTTGTCTCAGCCCTGCTGAAACACTCTTAATTCTCAGCTCAACTGAGCTGCACACTGAAGTTCATCATTGTGATGAAGCCTTTCAGTGTTAGGTGTCAGAGCTCAAAATGGTGCAAATAGTCCCACCTGGCTTCTGAGACACTGCTGTCAAGGCTGCTGGTGGAACACAATGAGGATACAGTAATTGCAATTTCCACCTGTGGGTGGGAGGGAGAGGGGAGGGAAGAGAACGCAGGGCTAAGTGTGTGTGTTTTTTGTGAAGTCAGTTGAATAAAGTGTCTCTGAAACCGTGAAAAATTTCAAGACTTCTCAAGATAACCATGTCTCTCATGACTGCATAGGAAGCCAGTAGAAGTGAGGAGGTGCCGGTGATCTTATCTTCTTCAGGAAACTTGTCTGGTGAGAAAGAAGTGGTTATTTAAAAAAAAGAAACAAAAACAATGATTATGATGGTACTGTCCATCACTTTTAGCAGGAAGACATAGCACTTAAGGGACTCTCCTTCGTGAAAGACCAAGATCCTACACCTTGAGAAGGGGCAGTCTGCAGTTGTTTGAGCTTCCAGTTCTCACACACAAGGTCCCACCTACTCTTTGGAATGTGGATGTGGTTTACCTTAGATCAGTCCTTGGATAAGGAGCAAAAACAGTTTCTGGGCTGGGGATAAAAACACCAGGTGTCCCCTTTGCTCACCAAATACACCAGAGAAGGCACAGGGCAGGTTTCTTGTTCCCTGATGTGTCTCTGGTCCCATGATTTTACATTCCTGGTCATACACTCACCCAGAACTCGCCTGTAAGATGGTGGTTAGTTACAATATCCTCTTGGGATGTGCAAATAGATGGTTTTCAACCACCAAGGCTAAAGCAGTCCTGAAGCTCAGATCTCTTGCTTCTTTGGTGCATACTGTAAATATTATGCTACCATGGCAAACGTGGATGCCCCCATCATTATGGAAGGGACCTGTCTGATACAATGGCTAGTTGGTGCTCAGGGCTTGGGTTATGACGAGGTCTGAGAGGTTTGGTTGACTTCTTTTTTTCACAGAATAAGCAGTTCTGACCTCATTGGTTCAGCAGAAGGTTGACACCATTATTAATGGTGCTGACAGGTTGTGGCCTGGATTTCTGCCAGGTAGCTGGTAGGTTTAATTCCTACCTTCAGAAGGCTTTGGGTCCACAGGTTCTGACCTCTTGCTACTTGTAAAATGAGTACATTATTCAAGGAAAACTGGATAAACAGTATGGATTAAGTCTCTGCCAAAAAAAAAATCTCCTGTAGAACCTGTGCTGTGCTAGATAAGCTTTTTTATTACCTCCCCAAAAAACTTGTTCTTGACAAGAAGGAAAAAAAGAAAAAAAAAAAAGGAACTTCCTTCACCACCGAAGAATAAAGAGCAAAAGACTTACATTTTATTCAGTAATTGGTTTCATGGGTCCAGGAAGAAAATTGCAATAAAACGTTATTGATTCAATCACCATTTTTTTCATGATCAGAATTTTAGCAGTACAATGCCATGTGAACTAGACACATGACACACCCCAGCACTAGGCCTCTTTTCCCAAAATACAGCTTGATTTTAGCTCATGAGGTGCTTGCAGGGTGATATTAGCCAGCTGTCACTGGAGGATCAGATGATATTAATGGCAACTGGCATGTCTATTCAGCGAGCTGAGCTCATCCCTGCAAAATCAGATGGAGTCTATTTCAAACAAACAAAAAAATCTGAAGAAGCCAAGTGAAATGGCAATACTACTGACTGGAACAGTCCAGCAATTCATCACCTGAACGTAGTCCTTGTGAATGCAAGGAAGCCTCAGAACAATACTAGGTCTGCAAAAGGTTTCCTCATTGCTTGTGCCAAATAATTTATTGAATCTCAGTCCTTGCTTCCTAAAGATCCATGTCTGAGCATCTGAGCCTTATGACTTTAACAGTGCACTAAAATAACTGATCTGTGGCTTGCCAGTCAAAATGCATTCTGCATCCTCCCAGACTTGTTTTCCATGTCTGCTCCAGGGTAGCAAGCATTAGCCCTACCATTCACCCAAGGATATGCATAACTTAAAGTGTATGAGTAGTCCTGTAGACTTCAGTGGGGCTACAAATGTGTTTACACACCTTAGCAATTCCCTTATTAGTACACAAAAAACATATTATATTTCCATCAAAAGGAAATTTGAAGTTCACTTTCCAAATGCCAAAGGCCTGTGCATTAACCAAGAACAACATTTAGCTTTTCCAGCCTCTGTCCTCAGGGCCACAGAACTTGTACAAAGGAGGAAAATCACCCCAAATGGGCTTTTCTTGTACAAGAAGGATGAAAGCAAAAATTCATTAGATAAAAAGGAGGCCTACACTTATGGTTAAATATTGGATGTGTAATTTAAATGAGAAAGCCAAGTAGAATGCAAAGCAATTACTGACACTTAATATTAGTCAGACTAATAAAGCAGCAATTAAACCTCATTATACAGCCATAAAATTGATGTGTAATAGATTGATAACACCAAATGCTCGTACTGATGTTTGATGGCATATCACAGGCAAGGTGAAGTTGTTCATTTAATTGGTGGATCAAAATAATTTCCTGCAATAGATTTAGCTTTATTGCATTTCTTGGCTTCAGATGACATCGGTGACAGTGCAAACAAATAAATAAATAGAATGAAAGAAGAGCAAAAAAAGCCTACAGACCAGCTTGCTCTATGGCAAATACTCTCTATTCCATAGTATAATATTCCTTCTCCCAGGAGACCCACGGTTATTTGAGAATCTTCTTGCCAGCAGCACAATTTGGATCTTGCACAGCAGCGCTGCTTCATTGTTCACTCTTTGAATTGAAAGTGAGGAGCTGAAGGAAGCTTACATGTAAATGTTTTGCTGCATGTTTACAGCTGACATGGCATTCGACACCTTGGAGTATATTAAACCTGATGATTAAAAGAAATTACTGTTGGAAACCTAAAGGGTAAGCAGTGAGGGGACCATTAATAAGAATCTTTTAAACTACTCCAAAATTGCATCTGAACCTTTTTAATTTGGCAATAGATTCACACCTAATCATTATATTTAATCAGTGTCTAAGGGTCCAGTATATCAGGTTCAGGTTTGCTCCCTTTTTAATAGAAATTATTTATGTGAGTCAATGTGATGAATATATCTGAAAAAAAATTGTTCAGTTCCTTGATGGCTATAAAACAGAATATTTCCTGAAGACAAAATTTTGGGCTTTGTTTCTTATGGATTTTCATATCGCTCATCTCAGTAAGGTCACATAGCAACCCATTAGCCTTAGCTACCCATCTTTGCATTTCACAGCATCATTGCTAAATCTGAGCCACCATGCAGCAATAAAGCTGAATGAATGATCATATTTTCTGCTCCAGAAACATATGTCTTGATCAAGAGAGCTTTGTCTTTCTACATGGACTTTATCTCTGCAGCTACTGAAGGGCTCACAAACTGCATAACCCCATGTCAGAGGAACCCTTTGTGGGGAAGAAATTATCTGAAAGGCAAAGATACTTTGACTTACCCCCAGGATCCTGTGACCAAGGAAGATTTTGAACCATGATCTCCTGTACAGCTGGCCAGCAAACAATAAATGTTTTCTCTAGGGGAAAAACAAAAAATCTATTTTAAAAATCCTGAGAAGACTGAGGTCGACAGAAAATTTGGTTTTGACGTCAGGATTTTCCCAAGGATTTTAAACAATGCTACTTAGTAAAATCCACACATGAAAGTGAAGGAGATAAAAGGGCTATGGCCCATCTCTCATTTTAGTGCTAGTGGCTCAGCTAACAAGTTTTCCTCCACAACCCAAACCCCACAGAACCAGTAAATGTGCCATTTTTATGAGGCTTTAAGTTTCCAACTAATTCTGTGAAAAAGTCACCACTTGCAGAACCCTGTTGCTCTTGTGAAGTTTTCTCTTTCCTCAGTCTGTGATGTGCTTTGGTTCATGCTGATCAATCGTAGTTTGAACTCATTCTGGGTTCCAGCAGGGCAGTGATCTCAGATCAGATTCATTACTACTTCATCCTACAGAGCTGAAGCTCCTTATTTTCAAATTCCTGGAGTTTCTCAGAACCAGATGCAAGTTCTGTATGAATGGTATGTGCTGCACGTATGCACAGCCAGGTGAAATGATTCTGAGCCAACACCCTGACATCTATGAATGTGACTTCAGCTCAAGAGAGCATCACTGACACAAAAATAGAAGAACATAGTGGAGGAATGGGGCACTGTTCAAACCTGTGAGACTTTATCTGGTTTCACTCAGCCATTTCCATTGGAGATTATGAAAAAGAATTATGTATAATGAGTCAGGAATTTCTAAATATACCTACTTATGCTCCATTTTTTTAATGTGCTTTAAGTAAGAAGAAAAATATTTAATGCTTAATAGAACCTGATACTTAAATCCCTTGGAAGGGGGCTGCTGGGAAGAGTCACATACTTCCATCTAGGCAGTGCAAACTACTCTAAGATGAGCTTCTTAAACTCAGGATCTAGCATTTCTTCCCATATTTGGATTCCCTAGCCTATGGACTGCTTTTAGAAATTATGTCCACCTCATTTAAATGGAACTGTCAACAAACTGCTTCTTTCAGAAGTCAGGCCTCGTATTCATTGTCTAAATTTTAACACAGGAGCTATTGGCACCCATACTTGTAAATCTTGATCCACATTTTGCAAAATGTCATTTAGGTTAAAGCTTCAGAATTTTAATTACATCTCATTCTAATAGATCAGTTTTCCTGTAGTAGATTTTAACAGTTTCCCCACCCACCGACCTCAATGTGAAATCTACTGGAATGTTTAACATGTGAAAATGCAATATATTGATATGGACATTTTCCAAACACTGTATCAAAAGTATCCAAGATCTTACCCCTCTTTGTTTTTTTTTCCTGTAAAACTGTTGCTGTGTTTTCAAAATCAATAAGGTCACACCAGCTAGTATGTGTTTTGGATCCTAAATGGCTCTTCTCTTTTGGTATGCAGCACCTTGTATACACTTGTGTCTGTTCATTCCTTATCAAGTTCTCCAGTGCAGCCAGTGCTGTTCTTTTATGGGAAGTTTTTCATTGGATTTCTTTAGTCTAAAATGGACTAAAAATTGATGCGGAGACATGGCAACTGCCTTTGAAGATGTAAAAGGATTGCTGCAAAGGAGGGGAAAGAACTGATCTCTATATTTTCTGGGGAGTGGAAAACTAAGAGACTTAAAATGTAGCTAGGGAGATTCAGGAGAGGTCTCAGGTAAAATGAACTGCAGCATCAATAGGGCCTGAAACAGCTTGTTTGGGGGGATTACCGAAGTTTAACAAGTTTTTAAGAACAAGTCAGGTGAGCATCTAACTGAACCATTTAACTGTAGCTGATCCTATTTTGGGGCAAGGGAATGATCTAAGCAATACACTGAAATTGCCTCCTGCCCTGATTTTTCTCAAACTATACATTTCAAGAGGAAAGTCTTTCTACACTGAACAGAAATCATTGATGGGCTGATAACAGTGACTCTTGGAATTGTTGGCAGGCAGGTCTGTTTATCCCACCACAGGATTTAATATGGCCTCTTAAGAAGGATTTGATGGGAGGTTAATGGTGTTTTGGTTAAGATTAGAGACAGGATAAATGTTTTGAGGAAACAATAAATTCTCTGGTAGAATGTTAAATCCACCGATAAAAGCAATTCTGAGACAGAGCTGAGATTATTTTCAAATTATTTTCCAATATGGGGGGAAAAAAAGCTCAGAAAATTGAGATAAAGTTTGAAAACTGATTTTTTAAGATGTTCAGTATTGATTTGGTTTTAAAATAGCTTTAAAATAAGTACAATAGCCCTAGCATGCTCAGTTCCCTCTGACTCGAGGAGCTGAGGCTAGCTGAGGCCTGACAGCTCTCTCTTAGAAGGCTGAGGTCAACTGAGATGACTTCTCTCCTAAAGTATCCATGAGAATCCCTCTGTGATACTTACAGATCCACCTCTTTAGCAGCAAAAGACAGCCACACTCTATTACTGTCCATAGAGATACACTGATTTAACCCAGCTGTGTGCTCAGACAATGCATGTATGTAAACGCAAATGGGCATATGCCTTCAGCTGACACCAGTATTGCCTCCAGGGAGACAGGAGAAGAAAAGTGGTGACTGCCATTCCAGTGTGAGCCCTCTCTATAAGCAGTAGCTGCAGCCTCCTGCTCCCTCACCCCTCCCTCTGTGGAGGCAGCAGCCAGCCAGGTTTTCCAGGATGGTGCCACTGGCCAAACTGGGATGCAAAGTGTGTGTACAGCAGTCTGCTGGCCTAGGTAGCCAAGTATATTGTTTATAAATAAGACCATCTTGGACCTGAAATAAAACCCCATAAGAGGTATAATCCTTGCCATTTTAGGGAATAATGAAAGTGTTGGGGATAAATGTCCCTATTATATACGTGTAGAAAATATGTAGGCATTCATTGTGTTTTTCACATCTATATAAGCTGTCATTTTCTATTATCTGATGTCAGCAAGTATAGCAGCTTGAGTCCTGACTAAGGTGGCCCACAAAATTTTGGTAACTCATATGCTCCTGGTATCTGAAGTGATGCTTAAGTACAGTTAGTTAGGAAGAACCAAGTTGCCTTGAATAGAAGCACTAACAGTTTCAGACTATCCAGGCTGTTTTGCACTGGAAATTAGTCTGGTGACCTCAGTGTGATTGAAATGAGAGAAGACATTTCAGTCCATGTTAGGAAAATGCAGTGGAGGCACTTTGAATAAATTTGTAAGCAACATATAGCTTCTCTGGATGGTCTCCAAAGAGAGGAAGCTACATTGGTCCAGCCAAGATGTAAGGCAGTCACAGCTAAGTGATCTGGCATCCTCCTCGGAGAGGCAGAAATGCAGCCTTATAACATTCCCAAGATGGAGAAACTGAGCTGATCTCTTTTTCTAAAGATAGGACACTTTGACCACACAAAAACATTTCTTCACCACCACAGATGTACAAAATTTACACATGAACAGGGCAAGAGACTGGCAACAGCCAGTGGAAACAACTGCAAAAGTCCTTATCATGTGGCTTTTTTGCCAGTAAGAATGGCAAACTTTAATGAACCATTATTTCTCAGAGCCTGGGCAAGTTTCAATCATTGTGTGGTGCCACCAATGAAGGTGCAGGTCTGATTACTCTTTCCTACTTTGAAAGTATTAGGGAACAGTTTTGATCCCCACTTTGTTGTCACATATGAAACTGGGTTTTTTTAAAGAAGACTATTGCTTTTACATGTTCACTTGTACATATTAATGTACTATGTACTTCTGGTACATAAAAATCTTTGACAATTCTTATTCACAAATATTTTTCCTGGCAAATCATCTTTGTATAACAGGAAATTCATGTAAAATATTTTTTCTGCTTGTCTTATATTTAGGTACATAAGATTATATTATTTCCCTCTTATTTTCTTTTCTGTCACTTATTCCTGTTTGTTTCCAAATCAGAGAATGAACAGAAATTAGAGAAATGGAAGAAATGGAGAAAATGCTAAGAGGCTTCATACAGTTTTCATCCAACATTTGAAATTCTCAGATAGCTCAGGAAAAGAAGTCAAAATTATGTCAATGTACAAATATTGCAAAATCATTAAAAGTATGCTTTTAAATCAATTCTACCTGTAGGATTACTAAAAGAAAATTTTAGTGCCTTGGGGGACACTGTAGTAGCTGTATTTGAGGACTGGCTGGAAATATGAAACAAGAGGACATGTCCTGAACTGAATCCATTCCTATAAGACTTTCAGCCTAGGGCAGCATTCCTCGAAGGATATATGTATATCTGCTTAACTGTACACATGATGCTCCATCCCACTGAAGCTAACAGGAGCATTTACTGTGCATCAAGTTAAGCATTTACATAAATCTCTGTGATAATGCAGTTTAATCGAAGACTCAAGTGGCTGGAAATATCTTAGGTTATTCAAAGCAAACTTCAAAGCTTTTTTCATTCACTTAGCACCAATTATCACCCAAACAAATCAAATGGACTGTATTATATGTGAAGTTTTAAATTCATAGATGTAAAATTACAGTAGCTTTTTCTATTCATCTGCATCCTTTTTACCTCACTGAGAAAGGATTCCTTATTAAAGCTGGTTGGAAAAAAAAAAAAGCCAGAAAACGCCTGGAACAAAGTAACTGTAACTGTAAAATGTCCTTAAAGGCCAATTAGAAATTGCAATACTGGGAGTTTTATTACAACTAACTCCTCCTTAATTATCAATCAATGGATTCTGTTGGAAAAAAAAATCTCAAATTCACAGCTGGGAAAATGATGCTAATTATTTTCTGTTAATTAAGGCTGTGCTGGGATTCAGACTTGCCATCCTTCAAATAAAGGATTGACATATCAATGCTAACATAATGCTTAGGGTCTTTTCCAAAGGCTTTATTTCTAATGGTAATAAATTGGTGTCACATTATTTTAAGTGTCTGAAGCTATCTTGCTATTATCTAACCCTGATATATACTGAAAAGTATATACCTATCTCAGTACTCATGCCAACTTCTGATATAGAAGCTGAATATTCATCATTTTGCACTGTAGTTGTTCTATTGTGAGAGTGAAGGAGTTCTGGATCATTTGGAGCTGAAAGGAGTAAGGCTAAAAAAATTGAATAGCAGTAGGATTCCCCAAGTATCACAGAAATCAGAGAGAATAAAATACTTGAGTAAAATTCTGGACACATTATGTTCAATGGCACTGTTCTCATTGACTTTCAGAGACCAAGATCTGTTTTACTGTAGTCAAATATCTGGTCCTCCTTCATTGTAGGATTTCCCCAAATTTCTTATGGGTTTTGGTGGGTTTTTTCCCCTGTGGATTAATTTAATCTATTAAATTAATAGATTATTAAATCTATTATAAATTATAATATTATATATTATATTATATTTATTATGTATTATATATATTAGAATATATTATATATTATGTATTACATATTATATGTTTATATTATAAAAATATATATTATAAATGTTATAAATTATTTATAATAATCTATTATAAATAGATTTAATCTAATAGAAGTCTCTTTTCTTGATGTTTGTTGTTGTTTATCTACCACGTTTCTTATAACCAAGACTGAATAAAGTAAGAAATAAGATGGTGGAAACAGATAAGAAGAGAAAAAAGGAAAAAAAAAAGTTAATATTCTGACAGACTCAGTGTGGTATATGAAATTAAGCTCCTGGTGAACTCATGCACAGTCTTGGGAACACTCAGCCTACGATTTAGACAGGTTTTAAAGATTTGTTAACCATTTAAGGAAAAAATGGCTAGGAGGATGGTGTTTTGTTTTGGGTTTTGCTCAGGATGAGAAATTATCATGTCTGTTTCTGAAAGGCAGATGTCAGATAAACAGCTCTGAAAATACACACCCCATGCACTAGCACAGATTCTTGAAAACCATAATAAACATTTAAAAACACCTGAGAGAGATAGGTTGGACAGGAGCAGGCATGAGACATAACCATGTTATCTCCCTCATCCATGCATCTATCCAGAAAGATGTTCCCGAAGGACCTGCTGTAAATGAGAGGTCCTTCTTCTGGCCTCCCTACAGATCTTACCAATATCATTACTACACAGGTAAGTACTGTTTGCTGTAGGATTTAGACTGAAAAGCCTGAACTGGTTTGATAGATGCTCTGAAAATGACTGTGACACCCAATTACTGTTGACCAACTAGAGCATAGAACAGATGAACCAGGAGACCAGGTGAGTGGTTCACCCATCATTCCTTTAGGCATCTACAGATTCAAAGTGTGACCACCACCTTCCCTTCTAATAAGCAGAGAGAAACAGGCACCTCCATAAGGTATTTTGTCTCACTGGGAAATAACATCTGAGGTCAAAGGTATTTTCTCCTTATGTTGCATGCTTCTCCCCAGTGACCAAAAATTGTTTGTGACTCACTCGGACGTTCACCTTTAAGGTGTATAAAATCTTCTGTTCCAATATTTCTAGTCTGTATGTCTGGTAAAACTCTGTTCAACAATTTATTCAAAGTTCAGAACTGGAGACAATGCAACATTTCCCACTTCAGTTATTTTTCAGACGTGGAACACTCTCTTCTACTTGCACATAATACCAATACAAGTGGATCCTTGGTTTTAAAGGCTGTTCCTGCTATAGTGTCTGGTCACATAGTCATAAACCCAAGATAATTCATCAGGAAATCAAGAGAAGAAAGGGGAATCTAATTTTTCACAATCCAAAACCGTGGCCTTTAGTCATCACTTCACTTAACAAAAAAAGATGTGGGCACTGGCGTATTTCTGGTGGGTGAAGGTTGAAAAATGTTCTTAGGGATCTTTTTAAACTTAAACTCTCCTAAAGTCTCCTGCAGAAGTTTCTACAACAGTGAGAACCTACTCAATGACCTAGTTGGTCCTATCCAGTCCTCCGTTCCTACAAATATGAACTTTCATTTCAAAGCATATTGTAGTCATATTTGTATGTCATAAAGAAATACACAAATGGATGGCAGGCAAGTTAGGACAATAAATTTAACTCAACTTTCACCATTTCTTCAAAAAGCAAGCTAAATGGAATCTGGAGTGTGTATCTTCACATTTACCTGATCCTTATCTACCCCCCCAATAAAAATGTTTTACCTATGCTGCGTGATTACAAAGCTTTCTCTCAGCTTTTGTAATTCATTTGTGCCTTCTAGCAGTCATGAGTCATGGGTCTTTTACACTTGTCAAGTACACCTAATCCCTACCCTTCATGGCCCAGAAACCCTAAAGATGGCTGAATGTGTAATTGCCTTGAAGTGTAAAATATTTCCCACATTATTTATTATAGCGATGCCTGCTAGCACCTCTATAGTTAAGGTTGTGTCAGCATTTTCATTATAAGCCCCTATTTTCAGCTGTAAAATTCTGCTTCAGGCTGGAACTAGGAATGCTAATGATTTATATTTTTTTTTACTATTTTTTAAAAATAAAATTACCTTGGACATTTTTTTAAGTTATTCCATCTGTAATCACAAACACATGCAGACAGCCACACACACATGTCTGTTTACAGCTGTATATGCACGTGTTAAAGAATATCTAGTGTGATATAAACATGGAAGTAGATATTGTCATAATAACACACGTAACTATTCACTTTTGTTTTCAGCTCTTGCTCATAAAAATTATTTCTGTGGGGGAGCAATTTTGGTAATAGAACAAGTTTTATCTTCAGTTGTTGCAGTGTCCTTTTTCCAATTGTGCTGGTAGATAGCAACAATAAAATATTTATTTATTTTTACATCTTATATTTTAATTCTACGTAGATCAAATTTTCTTCTGGAATAATTCCAACAAAACTATTTCATCTCTGTTCTTGGATTATGAGCAAGAGTACCAGTTACACTCAAATGTTACTCTACCAAGTGCACGTGATTTAGTCCAGTGCAAAAGGTGATTCATTCTGTTGGATCTTGCTTTCACATAAATCCAAGAGTAGGATGCAAGCACCAGCACCAGGACTTTGCAGACTTAGCTGCTGAGTACTCATCTAACTTTGAGGTACATCAGTTTAGACCTCACAGCTCTTTTTCACACCTAGTGTGGATCTCATAAGTAGAACTAACATTTAACATAAACTTCTGTGAGTTTATACATCTGTTATGAATTGTCTTACTGTGTCTACTGGAAGTTCTCACCATAGAGGCACTACCTACAAACATCCTAACATATATGCCCTCTATATTTTATGGGTAATGGACTACGTCATCAGTACTCTATGAAATTTGGAGTCTATTTTGTCTTTATTGTTAGTATCATGAGTACTAGCAATAATAAAAATAATATGACTAGGACAAGGGTGACAGGGACTGGAGGAAGATTACTGTCTTTGAAAAATCAAAATATTTCCTCTGTTGAGTTCAGGGGTTTTTTACTACTTAAGTTCTCCTTGTTTTCCTCAATATTTCAAAATTAAATGAATCACGGAATCATGGAATATTCAGAGTTGGATTGTTACCCATTGGTTTTGGTGTTTAACGAGGTGTTTCTGGAATGAATGCTGACCTTAGTCCTTTCAGTATCCAACTGACCATGTGTCTTCATTCTGAAAAGGAGAGGGGGTAGTTTCATATTACTTCACCCTTGATCAGCATAGTCCTCTGACCCTCAAAATATACAATTCCAGCTTCACATTTTTAAATGTAATTATGCTCTTAGTACAGTCCATCTTTCCCCAATTATTTCAGAAACGCTACCACTTATAAGTCATATAAAAAATAAACAGACATGGGTTTTGTTTTGTTTTTTGAGGGAGAGCGGGTTTTTGAACCATTATGGATCCATCTTTGAAACAATTTCTAAGGCCTGACAGTTTGTGGAAGCTGTCCAGAACATCTGGATTCCCATGATCTTGACTTGAAACATGATGGGACTGTGTTTTTGATCAAACTTCATTGTGAAGTTTTAGGTTTGTTCAAACTTTGGACTCCACACTCTGTGCAAGAATACAAACTGAAAAGAATCTGAAGTCAAAGAAAATTTTCTCATAACTCACAGCTTAGAACGGCTGAGTTTCATGCAGAACTTCCAATAATATTCTCCTCTTAAAAAGTGTTATCTCAGACTATTCTGTAGAGCTGCAAAGTGAACCATTATTAGCATGTACTAAATAGAGCTGATATAAAAGAAAGAGACATGATTTTCAGCTATGCCAAAACTGTTCAAAATAAGTGTAAAGGGAAAATAAATCAATGACAGAATTCCTTAGTTAAGTTATTCTTGTGCAGCCTGGCTGTTGATGATTTATGTATATGTTTATGAAAGACTATTGAGATTATATGCCTTCTACTGGATGACATCTATTTGATATAATATTACTCATACAGTTTTCAACCCCCTCGTTATATCCAGTTAGGATTTTAACTCTTACAATTCCTAGGAAGAGATGTTTCCAAAACTTCAAGCTTTAGATGACTAGAAATGCTCCTCTTAAGAAAAAGGTGGATTTTTTCTGGTCAAACCCAAGTATCTGGTTGTCTACATCTGAGGCCAAAGTTCACCCTAAACTCTCTTTATATTCAATTACAAGAAATAGTTGGGTTTATGTGTGGTTCATCTAACTTTAGCAATTTATCTTAGAATGGAGTAGAACCTGGAAATACCTGTCAATCTACATTGACTATATGTGGAGCCCAGGACAACACAGACATCTGCATTAAGAGACCTTTACATGAAATCATGTGTATCTCATCTTGGTTTCCCAAGTGTGTGTCTGGGAGTCCTCTCAGCCAAAGTCTATATGGTAAATAATTCTATTTTGTTGGATGTTATAAATATCCATACATATAACAAACATAACACAGACAAATGCGAGCTGATGCTTATCCACACTAGCATAAAGAAGAGAGAATGGGTGGACGTGGCCACAAAGACACAGGGTTTTAAAGAACAACTGAAAGATAACTTATTTATTTATCACCAAAAAATATACAGCCTTTATCCACAAAGGGTTGCCCATGCATATCTGTCCATTCATACCTGTGTTCCTCTGAACCTCCCTCCCCTCAGATTCAAGTGATAATTCTATTTATATATTTTTGTTTATATTATTTATATTTATTTTATTTATATTTTAGACTAAAGAGGTGTTTGTTCTCCTCTTCCTAGTTTTTGACACAGTTGACATAACTGGGACAGTTGACTCAGATGCTGGAGTTTGGGCACACAGTTCTCACCTTATTACTGGAACTACATTGAAAATCATACAGTAACTTACTTTTGCAGATATCTCCTAAAACTCTTAAGCTCTTCTTAAGTCCACTGTTCAACTGAGTAACTGAACAAGCAATTTCACTGGGGACCCATGGGTCTCCAGCTCCAACCATCACCTTATGCAGCTTCATTTTGTTCACTGTAGATTTCTTTGTTATGGAAGTGATATTTTATAACTAGCTTACCAGGGGATGACCTATAATCCTGTCCAGTCTGCAGTAGTTTAATATCTTTTCCTGGACTTAACTGTTGTTTCAGTGTCTGCAGGATCTTTTTGTCCCCAAGACAAAATGAAATAAGAATTCTTAGAGGAAATAATTACCAGAAGCATCACTGTTCCCAAGTCCCTTTTCCACTGCACACTGTTGTGTGAGAAACAACTAAAAGAATGAGATGGCTTACCTGTTTCTTTTCATGGTCTACAGAATAAAATTAGGCAGCTAGCCTACTATAACTGTATATTTTTTTGCTGGTGAAGTTGAGCCACGATGAAGCTCATACTTGGTATTTTGTATTATCCGGGTCAGATAGCTGAAAACGGAAATAAATGACATACATCTAGCAGTATTCTATTACTCTTTGAGTATCATTTTCATTCTGATTTTACTGGGGTATGAATATAATAATTCATGGCTGAAGTTGCTAACATGGTTTTCTTTGGAGTGTCAGACTAGTTTTGCCATTTTATTGAAGGCAATTGCTTTAATACATTGAACTAGGTCTGTTTTGTTCACCACTTTGAATGTTATGTGTTCCAAAGCTACACTTACACTTTAATGTTTAATTTTTTTTTCTTTTCCAATTACAGTTGCCTTGATCTGAATGATGTAACAACTGGCTTTTGAAGAGAGAGACTCAAGGAATCAATCACTAGAGCAGAATAGGACTCAAACCGTGACTCTTCCATGACTTATTTGGAAGAGTGCTTCATAACATTCAGATGAATATTAAGAATGTATAATATTTATAGGCTGTGACAGGTAATTCCACATCTGACACACCATACTTTCTGTGGTTGGTTCAACATTTGTATCCATTTTTTTCCCCCCTTTTTGCTTAGTACATTTGGAAATTTTACTATGTGATTTTTAAGCATTACCAAGAAGTGATTATTTAGAGCTGATCATCAGGAATTTCTCTTTATAGAGCCCAAAAATTTTATGCAGTATGTGAAAGTACCGTTTCGTTCTGGTGATTTTAACAATATAACCAAACTCTTTGTTCTTGCAGTTCCCAAGAGTTTCCATGTGATACTTTAACTTTTTTAAAAAATAATCTGTTTCTAGTTAGGTACAGGGAAAAAAAGTTATCCAAAATTTTGAAACCTCAAAAGACAGTTAAATTAGAATAAGTTTAATATTTTTTTTTTCTAAAAAATGTATCTTTTTTACACTGATGATGAGAAATTGTGTGAGCATTGTTGATGCTCATGTGTGAGAATATATCCACCAATACATCATGAAACACTCATAATAAGGGGACAGGTAATGAGTTTTTCTTGTGTCTACACAGGCCATATGAAATAACTGCATTCCCTTTTTTGATCTCATCCCTAATAGATTTGTGATATTACAGTGTTGTATGAATAAAATAAGAAAAGTCACAACAATAAAAATGACAAGGGTAACAAAACCAGCAACCACTATAAAAAAGTCTAAATCTGTCCACCTATTAAAGCTACTATGATTTTCTTTAGTTCTTTCTTCTTTCAAGACGTGAGATAAAATAGGTTAGCATCTTTTAGAACTTCTTGTTTCAGCTACAATTTCATGTCTGCTTGTTCCATTCTCCAATGTGCTCTGGAGTGTTACGTTAAATAGCATCAGTCTGTAGTCACATCACTATTTTTGGAAAATTTCAGGGGTGGAGAGGAAACCCACATCTCCCTCTGTTGTTTTATTTTTCACAAAGGTGATAAAATTGTAGTACTCTTGAGAATTGTAGGTTTGGTGTAGCATTCTTAACTCTCTGGGGAGAGAATGATGCGAATTTGTGTTCATTGATTTCAAAATATCTGGCAGGTTTGCACTTCTCTGTGGACGTGTGTCTCTTTGATGGGACTGGAAAAAGATGTCACAGGTACATACGGGAAACTGCTGGCAAAATTTTTATGAAATGAAAGCTGCAAAAAGATACTCTAAATTATGTAATGGAATACAGGGTTTGTGATTAATTTTCTTGTGCTATTTGTAGATTTGTGGTCACAGGATCTAACCCAAAGGCTCTTGCATTCAACAGGGCTATTTCCAGTAACTACAAGTTCGAAACATATAAATTGGCACCTAAGGTTGTGTAAGCTCTGCTTTGAAGACTGCTTTTTATAGACTTGCTTTATTCTTTCCCTTTGACAAACTTTGGAATTAGAATGGTGGATTCAGAACTCCCTCTGTACTCAAACTTCAGGGAGCTGAAATCTGGTGCTGAAGTCCTGACCTCATTAACAAACAATAGGAATTTTGCTACTGGCTTGAATGAAACCAAGATTTCACTCTAGAAGACTGAGACCTAGGCCTTACCTCTTGGATCAAACAAGAACACTAGCACTAAACATTTATCTTTGCTGAGGAAGTGCAGTTTCAAGTCAGTTTGGGCTTTGAAATCCATGGTTGGGACTTATTTCAAAGATGAGTTCACATGATTCAGTAGGCTTTGTAATCTGTGAATTTCATGCTTTTAAGAAAAAATAGCTGGGAGCAGAATTAGTATGTACAGAATAATAACAGTCCAGTTCAATTGCTATTTAGTTTGGAATGGTTGCTTTGAGAGCTTGTTGGAAAAGGGAA